>VZRS01000217.1:750738-774904 GCA_013398055.1 Ifrita kowaldi | reverse complement strand
CGGCATGTGTGCAGCGCTTTGTTCGGTGCGGCGTTGCAGAGGGGTTTTCCCAGGCTCCTCCCTCTTTATTCATTCATGGATTTTTTGCCTCCCTCCCTTCCCCTTCCCTTCCCCTCGCAGTCCCGCTCGCGCATACCGGCGGCTCCCCGGGCCCTGGGGCGGGCTGCCTCCCGCCCCGCTCTCCCATTTTTGGGTGGATACTGGGGGATGTGACCACTGCTATCGCAAAGGCCCGTTTCTCCCCCTCCCCCCCCTTTTTTTTTTTTTTTTTTTTTTTTTTTTTTTTTTTTTTNCCTTCTTGTTCAAGCGAGGGAGGGAATGACTTTTGGCGTGGGTCCTGCCCGGTGTTTCCGCCGTGGCTCTCACACGGCCATCTCTACCCCGAAGGAGAGGGTCCTGCTGGCGAGCGGGGAAGCTTGGTGGCATTAAAGCGTCAGTAAGATGTCATTTGTGCTGCAGGGAAGCGTCGGGAAGGGCTCGTGATTTACGGAGACCCCGGGGGATTTCAAACTCTCGCTCCAAATAACTTGTGTAAAGAAGTGGCGGTGTTTATTAGCGTCTTGAAAAACCTCAGCCCAGCCCCAGGGACTTTCCCAATCCAGCCAGAGGAAAGGGGGACTGGGGCTCAGGGAGTGCTGGTCGCTTCAAGCCATCCAGCCACTTTTCTCCATTTCTAGTTCGTGCCTAAGACATGGAAAATGGACCTGTTAGCATAAGGTTTTATTTAATTTCTAAATATTTCTGTTATGCTTGCAGATAAAGTGGTATGCGTTAACAGCTTGACAGGCACTGTGCTCTGTTTCGGATTTTTTCTGTCTTTTTCCTTCAACGTACAGTAATACCCTAGTGAAGAAGCATTTAGTCAGAATAACATTTTCCAGCTTTCCTTTGTGTCAGTTGCAGTAATTTTTTTTCTCCTGTTTGGGTCCTTTTATGCAGCAACAGACAAAAGAAACATTAAAAATTAATGATTATATTCCTCAACAGTATGTAGACTGAAGGGGTGGTTGCAAGTAGTCTCTTTTAATTGGGTTTGAATTAAATTTTCACAGAAACATGGTTTCCTTGGAAAACAAATGCCACTAAATTAATACTTGCAACAAATGCTAAAAATTCCACATCCTTCCTCCTTCGAGTAGCTGTCCTTAATCAATTTGCCTATATTAGGGGCCATTCCAAAGTTCATATAGTTTTTAAAAAAATTCTTCCTAGTGTTTACTAAAAACAAAAATAAAAATCTGTTAACATGAAGTAGTATTACTATAAAAAGAA
Source organism: Ifrita kowaldi (assembly GCA_013398055.1). Taxonomy (NCBI): domain Eukaryota; kingdom Metazoa; phylum Chordata; class Aves; order Passeriformes; family Cinclosomatidae; genus Ifrita; species Ifrita kowaldi. The sequence continues at coordinate 773,632 of VZRS01000217.1, read as the reverse complement.
ATAGAAACTTGGTTTTTTTTAATTTTGTTTAAATGGAAGAGGGTGATTACACCAGTCATTTTCTTCTCTAGGTTCTTGTGCATAAGTAGTTTTTCCATAGGTCTTTGAGAGATTTCACATCCTGTATGATTTCAGAAACGCTCATTAAACTGTTAGCAATTCCTAAAAATGTTTGAAAAGTAAGAAAGTGCAGGTAGGTCAAGAGCTAGTGTGATCCTCTGCTGTGCACTGATATTTTGGCAGAAGTATCCCGTGGGGAATTCTTCCAAACTTGTGTGCTCCATGTAAGGATTCTGTAGGTAATGTTACGAATAGGATGATGCTTTGTGTGTTTGCCCTCCCCTCTGTACTTCCCCCACCCGAAGCTGAAGATCTGTATCTGAAAGCCTGATGCCAAATTCTGTTTAATTTTTTGGATTTATTTGCATGACACAGGGGTTGTTGGAAGATGTTTTCTGGCTAGAAAACAGCTGACAAATGTGGAAAAGTGTTTTAGTTTTCTCATGCTTCCTGAGTAATCCTAAAAGGAGTTTCAGCCTCACGTGGTTTTGTTAAGATACTGGAACACTTGACTCCATAAAACCTGTTGAGGAATCCATTCAGTGCAGGTTGTGCAGCTGCAGTGGGAGCTGCAGGTTGAGCTCAGGGTGGCGGGAGCCCGGGGCAAGAGGCCGGGAAGTGGTGCCGACCCTTTGCACAACAAAGGGCACTCGGATCTGTGGCCCAGCCAGGGGACCGGGGACACAGCAGGAGCCGAGGACTCGGCTGGAAGACCCCAGACTGTGGCACGCATAAGACTGGGAGGGTATAAAAGCCCCTAGTATCCTTGAGGATCCCTCCTCAGAGGCTCCAGCTCGGGCTGTTACTCTGTTGCACCAGGAAAAAATTACTTAAAGAGCCCAGAGATGTGAGGCTCTGCCGTGGGAAACCTGGGTCGAGCCGGGAAGGAAATCTTGTCTGACTGTGTGAGAATGGAGAGTGCAGGGAGTCAAGCCTGCTGTGAAGAGACTTCGGTCCCAGCAGTGTAACTCTGGTGGTCGGAGTGTGACTGCCAGGGTGGCTCCTGGGCTGTCACGCAGGAAAGTTTCCTTAGCAAATCATAGGTGCAGAAATATTTCTTGCTAATTTCCATAGTCATTTGAGGATGAAAGGGATCAGATGGGGATCTTTGTTTTTCCTATTGATGCCTACATCTCATAACTTTCTCTCTCTGTTTTTTTAGCATACGGATTAACTGAGCCCTTTGACAAGTTTATGGAGCTGCCATCTCTCTGCTTGCTGTACTTTCCGTTTCTGAGAGGAGAAAGTGGTGCATGAGATTAGAGGAAAATGCCTCGGACAAAGCAGATACATCCCAGAAATCTGAGAGGTATGTAGCTCTCAGTTGAGAAGGAAAAGCTCTTGGGAAACTCGGTTGCAGTTTCAATTACGAGGTTGAAGGAATATGTATTTAAGAAGTCGGTTTTGATCCAAATGTAGCTTGTAAGCAAGTTGTAGGAGTTGTCCATGAGACGGCTCTAATTTTCAGAGAAATAACTGGAATATGTCCTTATTCCTGCAGTCTGTGTGCTTGACAGCATTCTTGATAATCTCCAGCTTACAGCAACAGCCAGCATGAACTTTGAAAATGCAAAGGAAGAAGCAGTTTCCTTATCAGAGAATTTACAGTTGAAATATAGGGGGAGGTGGGAAATGGGTGTGACGTGGAAGAACTTGACATCTGGCAGCCGGCAGTTGTTTTTCTTTAATAGTTGCCAGTTTGCCTTGCTTTTGAGGGGATCAAAACCTCCTCCCATGCATGGCTTCTCACTATTTATCTATCACCTGTCACCCATGCTACCTTGAGCATTGCTAGGTTTGACCTTGGTCTCCTCGCTCTCCTGCCTTTGCACAGCCACACGGTAGCTTGGCTATAAGGGGCAAGCAGGCGGGAAACCTGCTCTGCAAACTAGCAAGCTTACATGTCCTGGCATTGCCTTGGACAAAATCCTGGTGCACTTTACCAAGCCTGTGTGAATGTGTGGAATCTGATCCTGCAGGGTATTTGTTACTGCCTTGGTGGAAGTGGCCCTAGAGGAGTTAAATGCGGGGGAAAATGCGGGTCAGTTGACGAGCAGACATACGTGTTGAGGGGGAACACGCTTCCATCCCCACCCTTTTACGCAGCTTTTGGGAGAACATGCTTCCACCTGCACCTTTACATGTAGCTGTCATCAGCTTTTTTTCAAGTTCATTTTACAATTGCAGTATGGAAGCATCCCTTCAGAGGAAAAAAGCCATTACAAAACCACAAACATCAACATAAGGCTTTAGGGGCAGGAACAGCATTTGATTCCAGTTTTAACTTTTTTATGTCAAAACACAACAAACATCCTCATGTGTCTCAGTTAGTTTACAGTTGAGAGTCTCTCAAGGGCTTGTGCATAAAGCTGTATCTGAGACCTCGTGTTTGCAGGCTGTTGTCATTGCTACCACTAACAATCTCTGCTGGAGAAGACATTTTTGCAGTGTCTTTATTCAGGAAGTGCTGAGTAGCATTTTGGTATGATGGATAAACCTCTCTCACAGATCAGGAATTTTACATTTCTCCTTCTTACTGGATGTGAAGTAATAAATCAGAGCTGAGTTTCTAATATTGCTGCTTACCAAGTTGCTGACATAACTGAGCTTATGTTTTCTGATCAAATGTGAGAGTGATCTAATTTTAGTACTCTGACTGATATCTACTCTTGTATTGCTTGAAACTTAATAGGAGTTAAATCTATTGTAAAGCTCTCTATTCACTGAAATAAATAATCTAATTAAACTCTTAATTGTGTAAGAAATTAGTTGCCTTTTTTCCTTGCATAATGTCTCCAGTCATTTAGCTTTTATCAACCCCTGTAGCAGCAGTTTTCATCAGTTCCTATTTTTCCACAGCTAATGGGAGTTCTTGAATGAATTGAGGTGGGTTAAATGTGAGAAGGGAAATAGCAGTATACAGCAAGCCCATAGTTAGAAATTATGTTGGAACAGCTAAATGATTGTCAGAACTATACAGGTTGCTGCAAACTGCAACACCTTGTGAGCATATATTGCTACTATCATGGGTTATTAGGGGTGAAGTGATTTGAAAAATCAGTTTACTTCTCATTAGTTATACACTATTTCCATTTCTAGTCTAGAAAATGAGGAAAACTTGATTTCACTTTCTTTAGTCATTTCATCGGTCCACGAGAGCATTGCAGAAAATATTTGCTTGAACCCTCAGTTTTTGCTGGAACTTGGGGAAACTGAAAGATTTCACAGGTCTGGTTTCTGGCAGCTCATTTTTGCATATACAAAGTTAGACACATCTTAAATTGATACTATCAATTTAACACTAAAACTTTAAAAAATGGGAGGTTTAGCAGTGTGGTTTAATCCATGATAAGTAGTACTGATGATAACTAAAAAAAAGTCTGCAAAAAAGCATGAATGTATATGGTCAAAGGTGAAACTCAGCAAACTCGGCAACCGAAAAAATACATTCTGTAACATTTGAAAGACAAAGGTGTAAGATTAAGTAACCTGTATTTTTACAGGTTTTTAGGTTAAAAGCTATTTTTAAGTTGTCTAAACCTGATTGTCACCTTTTGTACTATGTACAAAGAACACTCCATGGCCTTACCTGGCTTTTCCTTCCCTGCTCCCAGCTCCTCTCATTGCTCCATAGCAATCAAATTGCCAAAGCTTTAACTAGATTTGCTCAGAGCCCATCAATGTTTAACTTTTTTGGAGATCACTGTTGAACAACCCTTGAGACTCTCTATCCTGTTGTGCATTAGATGAGTTATTTGGGTTGCACTTGCAGTCCAAATCAGCCTGGAGAATAAACAACCAAGTCCGAGAACCTAAAGTATTTTCCCTTAAGAAAACCCCAACACATTCCCTCTCTCCTTTCTTGCCAAGAAAACACACAGGAGAAAAACCACCATAGAGATGCCCCCTACACACTCCCATTAGTTAATTTGAGGTTTGCTGCAGTGTAGGAATAAGTTTTGAAGGTTTTAATATTGCCTGTGTTTACTGTAAGCAACCTTATTGTCTGGGGAAAATAACATTGTTTAATATAGAGACCTAAATTTAAGATTTTGTCAGGAAACCTTAAGGCTCTTCTTTTTTGTCATGGCTTGATTTTGCTCATTTTGTATACATCTGAGAGATCTGACAGCCTTTGACAGAAAAGCACTGGCCCTAAAGTATTAAGATCAGTGAAGAGAATTTTTTTGGTGGCCTTTCACTGTCTGCTTATACATGAGTCAATATAGTGCTATGCTGACCTGATTTTACAGCAGGAAAATAATCCTATATCAGGACATGGAAAAGACTATTTTGCAAATAAAAATTAACTTAATTAGTTGGCCATTTGTTTTCATGAATGTGTTAGTGACATGGCTTTGATGCCTGTTTGTGTCTGAATGTGCATGTCAAATCTGAAGGTACCAATAAGGCATGTGCTGTGCTGCCCTTGTTTCATCAGGTTGTTTTGTCACATCAGCCTTCCCTGCTCCTCACTGCAAATCCATCCCTAATGTGAAATATGTTGCCATCACCAGTGGGCTGCTTTGGTAACAGGGCTCATGCACAGTGTCAGTCTTAGTCTCCTGACCAACTTAGCAGTCATGGCCATCCCCAGCAGTAGGGCTGAGTGGCTAAAATTTGAGAGAAATTACAGTTTTGCGGGTCTCAAGGAAAGATATGGATTGGATGCATGGAAGTTCTGGAGAATGCTTAGTAGTTTCAAAGGTGGAGGCCAAAGGTATGCCTGGGAAAAGCCTGGCATGGGTTGTCTGTCAGCGATGTGATGAGCTGAATTCATAAGCAGATGTTCCTGATGTTGTCTTAGTCTCTTAAATATTGAGGGTGTGTATTGTGTTGCTAATCAAAAGCATCATCATTCCTCCTTCAGAAAACAAAGAGGAAAATATTTGCAAAAGAGGAAAATACCTGTCTTGCTCAGACACCCAGAGGTTGCATTTTCTTATTTTTCTTTACTGTTTTAGCTCACTAAAACTAACAGAAAGGCTCCTTTGCATGTGGTTGCACCCTGTATTTGCATGGCCAATTGATCCACACGTGTACAAAACATTTCATGGAATCTGTAATGTATTCCCAGAAGTACAGTTACATCAGAGAATCATGCTTTTAGCAGGGCTGAGTGGGCTTGGTTTGTTGTCAGATGGTTGTGAGGATTTAGAAGGAAAAACAAGTCATGTTTTTGTTTATTTAGAAGTACCCAATTGCAGAGTTTAAAATGAAAAGTTTTGTTATGTGTCCACTGTTTAGTACAGTGCTGTGATTCACCAAAACAAAACTGTAACAAATACTTTGAATTTTGTCTCTTTCTAGATAAGATTCCTGTTACTTTTCAGAAGACAAGTTGTTGCTGTTTTTCCTTCTCAATCAAGTATTTCTCTTTGGAAACAATGGCAGACAGGCCCATAATATTCAACAGCCAGTTCCAAATCTTTTAGCGCTTTGCATTTGATAAGGAAATGGAAGTATATATGAGTAACTTTGCTGAAAAAGTTGATAGCTTTGCAGTAATCTGAAAAGCATGCTTAAGTTTGCTGGAAAGCTGTGTATATTATGGCCTTAAAATGTCCAGAAGAGCTGGGCATCTTCTGCTTCTCAAGTGTGAGTTAGCAAAGTCTCTTCATGTTGTTTTAAGATTGTAATGTGCTTTTGTAACTTTTAGTGCTGAAATAGGTCTGTCTACATTGAAAGCTGACAGATTGATATTTCTTATTAGTGTTTGTTGTATAGTCTGTGTAAGTTATGAATAGATTGGTGTGCTGTGCTTTATTCATGATTTTCATCAAATTACTTAATAAAAATGTTGAGATTTCTCAAGGCTTGCTTCTAGAATTTGTGCTTGCTTGATTCAAAAGAAATGTAAAAGCACCTTTGACTTTGTCTTGGTATTGTTTCTGAGACAAAAATAGTGCTCTAATTTGGGATGTTCCAGAGGGGCTGCTGGTGCAGTATTAGTAGATCAGAAGTGCTGGTGGTCTGTGCTGCACTCTGTGGCTGACTTGTGGGCATCTGTAAAGATGTTGCATATGTGTCTTGCCTAAGTTTCTGGAGCAAGAGTGAGACACAGGTAGAACAAGAAGTCAGATTTTGACTTGGTGACTTTGCTACAGAAATATCCTGTGATTTGGCAGCAGGTTTTGTTTCTGTATATCAGATAGTTTCGTATAATTTCTTCTACAAACCAAATTTGACGTCTCTCTGGACGTCTCTCATGAAGGTAGAGAGAATGCATGGCTCTGTTGGTCTATCACCAGCTGGAATACCAGCAGATCCACCTGTAATGCAGTGAATAGACAGATCTCTTACAGACCACAGAAGTACTCTCTTCCTGTGTGTCTTGTATTTCTCATTTGGGATGTGGAAGGATAATGTTTCTTTTTTTGCTTCTTTTTGTTTTACTGGTTTAAGGTGTAAGATCTTTAGGCTGTGTCTTTCAGTGTGTATGGTCCAGCATCTTGCACATTAGATATCAATGTGCCTGCAGACCTGAAATTTTATTGTAATGTGAATGATGTCTAAATGCAAAAAACTGTCCCAAATACTCCATGGTGTAAGAAAGGCTAGGATTAAACCTGCAATTTGCCACCTTTCCCCATCACCTGTATTGTTCCTGTCTCATTGTGCCGTGTTCCTAAATTTGATCATGTGTTTGCAGCAGGGTGTAGACCTATTCACTGCATGGGATGCTTGGGGTCTTGTGTCAGTAGCCACAGCTGATGGACAAAAGCCTGTTGAGAGTGGATTGCAAGAGGGGAAGGAACAGTAGGGTGGATAACACTGGTCACTGTTGCCTTGAGACAGCTGTGTTGAATTTCTGCCTCTACCACTGACTGTCTTTTCTTGAGACTCAGAGATTTTGTTACATGAAACCTTTTCAGCCACCCACTAATGGTGAGTGCTGCACTTTGCCTGACTTGAGATACCCAGGCACAAGTTCTGAGTTTATGCAACCTCAGTTGTTCCACTGTGGTGACAGTTTGGTGCAAAATACTGTAAAGGTGGTAGGTACATTAAAAAAAAAAGAAATCAAGGTCTAGGGGGTGTAAGCTGAAGATCCAAAATCAGCCAACACTTTTGGCACATTTTTAATCTCTCTCTGTCTCTTAATCTCTCTATGCCTCTGTTTTCTGCTGTAAACTGAAGATACCAGTACCACATCAGCTTTTAATGACTCAGAAGATGAAGTTGTTAGTGTTGTGAAGCAGACACTCGGTGGCTAAATAACGGAAAAGATGATGAAGAAACTGGTAGTAAACAGAGCCAAGCAGTGAGCACAGCTCGGTTTGCGCACTGGCTTCGTTTGCGTAAACACCCTTGCTTTTGGCATCCTCCAACTTCTTGCTGCTTCACCTCACAATCTTAACATTTAAAAGGTATTCTTAAAGCTTGCTTCCTAGCTTCTAAAATACCAAACTAAAAACCCAAGAAATTCCGCTGCATCGAACCACAAACTTCTCCTGTGAGTCATCGACGTGTCGGGACCTCAAGCTGCAGCGCAGGTTTCTGTTGTGTGAGCTGGGCAGCGTGTGCTGGTGTGCCCTGCCTGGACCTGGCACAGGGCTCTGGAGAAAGGAATCTCTCCCATCAGTGAGTGTTCATCATCATGTGTCAGAGTTTCACGCTGCTGCTTGAGAAAGCCCCTGAAGCCATGAGGGAATACTCACTGGCGGGAAAAGTCTCTAGAGAGGAACATGTTTAATGTCATCATTTCCCAGTTGGTTTTGAGACCAGTTTAAGCCATTGCTGCTGGAAGAGGAGGAGGTGGAGTGGTCCTGCCTCCCACCCACCTCAGATGCTTGTTTCCCACGTGTGTTGCCCTTCTTGGTGTGTTGCCCTTTTCACTCGTCTGTTTGCTGGCCCCACTGTGGAAGAAGTACTGGCACCCAGAGCAAATTATGCCAGCGTCATCTGGCTTAGCTTTTTGGGCTGGGTTGATTGTTCCATGATGCTGTATGCCCTTGCTGGAGCCAGAGCCGGTGGTGGTGGCAGCCAGGGAGAGAGTGCAGAGGCAGAGGATGCCTTGAGCCTCTTGCTTGAACTCATGGTGAAACTGTGTTATAAGCCTCTATTTGCTGTCTGTGAGCAGCAGGCTTTTTTGAGCTTCTTTAATTGCTCAAAAGCAGGTCTACATTTTCATGAGGATAATAAAAGGTGTGTTCCCTGTTTCTGGTTTCTTTGCTTTGCCTTCCAGAACCCTCCTTCTCCTGACAAATTTCCAAACTTCACAAGTGATGTAGGTTCTTAATGGATGACTTTAGGAATTTTATTTTACTGGTAAGCCTGCAGGAAACTGAGCTGGTCTCAACTAACACCTTAATGAAAAATAAAACAAAACAGTCCCTCTAAAATTTGGCATAAACTTCCATTTAGAATGAAAAAAAAAATGACCAAGATTTAAGGAATTAAAAAGGAGGTTCAGAAAACTAAACTTGAGTGTAGCTGGCACTGAAAGCTTTGAATATGTATTTATAGATTTTTGCATATGCATGCTAAATATTGGGAAAAGAAAATTGGGATAATACAAAAAGAATCTGCTGGATATAGACCATGGTGAAAATAGGTGCTTTCAGAAGGAGTTAAAATAACATGAAGGAGAAAGATATAAGAATGGTATTCCAGCTAACAGGATTGCAAAGAAATACCTGCAAGAATGTTGATGAAAATAGAAGGATGGAGGAAGGAGCTTAGTTCTGCTCTTTTGATTTCAGGAAACAATAAATTGTATTTTTATGGAGTATAAAACCATTATAATTGCAGTTAGATATCAGGCTTGAGCTGGAAGGAATGGTGAAGGGTAATGTCAGAAAAATTGAATTCCTATGGAAACAAAAAAAGCAGCAGTGAACTGGGACTTGAAATCTATGTATAAGCCAGTTTAGATTTCTTTCAGAATACAGTGAAGTGGAAACAGTGCAGGTCTTTAATTCTGCTTCACCTTTACATCTGTATCTTCTTTATTGCTAATTGAGCGTGGAATAAGAAGTGCTACAGAATTTGACATTTGCTGAAGCATGAACTCCAGTGTGTTAGGAAGGTCATGAAGAAAATGGTAGTTGTGAAAAGAGAAACAAAAAGTAAGATTTCAGCAGTTGTTCTTTCAAGTATTTCTATTACAGCAGGCAGTTGACTTTGGGATGAAACTAGGACCAGTCTTTTGAGGCCAAGAACAATTATATTTTCTAAGAACCAAGCTTTCTTATGAGCATGTAGAAGAATATGGCTTTTTGTTTAGTTTGCTGGGTTTTTTAAAAATCCTTGCATCTCAGAATAGATATTTGGGTTGCTGTGAGTGTGTATGCAAGGTAACTTTAAATGGAGGCAGGGGGTGTATGTGTGTGTGTGCATGAAACACCAGAGCCTCACATGAAAAACCCAACAGCCACCACCATCAGAAATTAACATGTAAATAGCAAAATTCCAGAGAACCTTGGTTAAGAAAGCCTTCTTGCAGATTTCTGGTCAACTACATCTTCAATGGCTGCTTTGAAAAAGGCAAAGGCTTGTGGTCTCGTCTTTTCACAATTGGCTTTTTTAGGGCTTCAGGACTATGCAAGTTTCCCTGTTGACTCCTGTCAGTATTTTCAAACTTTGTAGCTATCAGTCCACCGGGCTTTGCAGTTGCGGTGATGTTACTGCCCAGTCTTACATCCAGTCCAGTAAACTGTGCAAGAACATTGTTACCATTTAAAAATACCTTGTTCCAGTTAATTCTCTCTAAGAAAAAAGATACCAGAGGAATTTGCAAGCTTAGTAACTGTTTCCTTGAAACTTGCATCTGCCTGTGTTACTATGCTTGAAAGGGTTTGTGTCCCAAACACTTGCCTGCTACTCCAGGTGAGGATTCTTGCCTGTGGAAAGAATTCCCACTCCTTGGCAGGGCGGACAGGCGTGCAGGACCTTGGGCAGGGAGCTCAGTAACAACACAATTGTCTGTATGTTAGGTGGGAGCATCTGTTTGACCTAACCCTTTGCAAAATTGCTGAAAAGATGAGAACTACTTTTTTTCTCTGCACAGTCAGTTGCTACCTTCGAAACAGTCACTCATAGCCCACCTTAATGTATTCAGGAAGCTTTGCAGAAGACTCTGTTTTGAGAGTTACGTTGTTCTGTTTTGGTTTTTAATCCAGAAATTGTTCCCTTTTGTGGTGTGTATTCTTAGTTTCTTCTTACAATCAGACAATTTGATTTCAAATTGCAAACTGCTGTAAATATTTATGCTGGAAAACTTAAAGGATACTTCCTAGAGTCACACATTTTCAGGGAGCTGCTTATACCAGTACGGAGTTCCTAGGCTGGTTCATTCTTTTGTATGCTGGTCTTCTGTGTTAAGCATTTTAGTTCAGTAATGGCTTATGAGATTATGGAGAGAGAATCTGGGGCTCTTAGTTGGAAAAATAAGATTTTCCTTGCTATGTTAAAACAGATGAATAAACTGGACTTTAAGTTTCCAAATTACATGCACTGGGCAAAGTGCAGTCTTTCCCACCACTTGTTTAAATGTATCATAACTCAGAATATTTACATTAAGAGGAAGGAGTGGGGAAATAAAGCACCACAGCAGATTTTTGGAGCCTTCAGTAAAGCATTTATGGGGGAAGTAGGGAAGCTCTAATTCAGTAGGTGAGGCAGTGTTGTTTGTTTTTAAATAAAAGCTTTTTAAATGCCTTTAAAGCCTCTCTCGGAATGAGGCTGCTCAGAAACTGTGCTGACTTAGCAATTCCGAGTATGACCTTTGGTGGCAAGCTGAAGAAGAAATGTCTTTTTAAGGATCCACAGGTTGTGAAAAGCAGAAGGAGGATTTTTGCTAAGGCAGATTTGAAAAAGTCTCTGTACTTGAAAATTTAATCTTTGTCGTATGCATGTAAACTGGCTAATGCAGTAAACTGGATTTAACATCTTTGATTACCAACAGAAACAGTAAGTAGAGAATGTATGTTCATATGTTAAATACCCCATGAACTTTCTTCCCCCTGAATTCCCGTGTGTTTAAAAGATAAGTTCCCAGCAAGTCCCCTTTGTAAATCCCAGGGCAGACCTCCTGAGCTGGAATTGGGAAAGGTTTGGAATGAGCTGCAGGGAGGAAAGGCAGCGCGGTTCAGCAGGAGCCCATGGTGTAGTGTCGCTACAAAACAACTGTGTGTGTGTTCCTAGTTACCTATGAAATATGTGGCTTGCTCCCTGCCAGCAGTGGTAGTCATGGAATATCCAGAGCACACCGCATGATTTCCTCTGATTTTTGGCCTAATTTGGGGGGCTGGGAAGTAGGGTAAGTTAATATTCAGTGACATTGTTTTTAACTTCTGAGCTCTGTTAAGTCAGATGGGAGATTGCAGGCTTGTTCTTAACCTAAAGGTTGCTCTGCAGGTGGAATACAGAGCCAGGAAAAAGAAAAAAAAGTGGATGAAAGTGGCACTTAAAATATAATTGCTGTGGTGGTTTTGCTGTTCCATTACCTGTAAGGAATCTCTAGCCGCTGTGCTTTTTGAAGAGAAGCGCGTGTCTCGTACTGAGTAAATGTATGGATTTTACCTTTCTCCCTGCTTCAGGATTTCTTACAGAAAGAAGCATTTCTGTCTAGGGTCTATGAAGAAAACACAATGGTGTATGTATTAATAGTGTTTAAAATAGTGTATTCTAAAATTTTTATTAGTAAAATACCTATTATACCCAAATGTGTCTGTAATTCTCCATTGTCAAGAGGCAGTGCAAAATATGTACATTGCGTAGTCTAATGCCGTGAATCGTAAAAGAAAATTGCCTTCTTCAGTGTAAGGGCAGTGCTTTTGTGGCCAAGAGGCAGATTAGGAACTGTAAAAATACTAAACTTTATTGCATGAATGATGTAGTAATCTTCAAAAGTATCTTTATGTAGTTTACAATGCGGACTTGCTGCATTTGTCTCAATTATTGCATGCATTTGTTAGGAGGTGGGATAGTACCCTTTTTTGTGAAAACAGTTTATGGAACATTTAATTTTGTTTTCCCCTGGTGTTTTTTTTCTTTATTTTAAACAATATACATTTCTGTGACAATAAAATATTACATTTATTTTAGAACACTGCCTGCATATGCCATATCCAGATATGTGTCCTTAAGTGTGTTCAGAATAGTGTTTTCTTTGCATGCTTTTTTCCCCTTTTCTCTCTTAAAATTCTGAAATGGTGATGTAACTTTTGGAGATACCAAGAGAAATTGCTGTTCTGGTACAGGATGGTTTTACTTTTGTCAGACTTATGAAATGCAGTTGGTCTTCAGTGCCCTCTCAGCAAGGTCTGGTACCAGGATTGCTGCAGAACCTGGCTGCCATCCCTGTTCACGTACATGAAATCCATTGCTGCAGTGGAAGAAAACAAGCCAGTTTCTCTTGTTTGGCTGCTAAAATGTGGGTCTGCTCCCTACTGAAAGGATCAATCTTCTCTCTCTTAGGCTCATTAATTAGGCTAGAATCCTATCCTAGAGTGAGAGGGCATCATTCACGGATGGGGGCACATCCCAGAGCTCGTGGGACATTTTCATAGGCACCTAGGTGGGATATGGTCTTGGCACAAAACACATTTTAATAATTAACGTTTTCCTCATATCTTATGACTGACTTATATCACGCCTTTTCAAAAATAAATGCATAACACATTCTCCTTTAAGATTGTATTTTTTAACAGCTTTTTTTTCTTTCTTCTTCAGTACTTTTTTCTTTTCTACCGTTCTGCCTGCTGATGCAAGTATGACAAGCAGTCTAGTGGGCATCTAGGAAACAGGAAAATTTGTTGTGTCATCTTATTCCTGCCAGATTTTTCCTCCTATTTTTAAACCTCACAAACCTTTGATATTGCGAACATCTCACACATTTCATTTTGCTCCCTGAACAAAGTTGTAGATATAAAAAAATACAGTTAAAGTGTATTCTTCAGGAATAACATCTGTATAGTGCTTTGAGAAAGCAGAGCAAGAAGTTGGCTGTAGAGAAGCCAGGTTTGAAGGATGGGATGCCTGTATGTGACATGCTTGGGAGGCAAGGACAAGTAATGGATTTTCAGTATATCTGAAAACTGACCCCATTATTTTAGGCAGTGTTTCTACAGGCAGTGTCTCCAAGATATAAAGTGTGCATATGGCTGCATTTCTCTCAGGTCTGTATAAACACATTTAGGACTGCTTGGAAGTGCAATAAAAAAAGAGTTAATATTGGAATATTTTCCCAACTTTTATAGTAATTTTAGCACTTTTGCTCTGTTCTTTTCTTGGGGAGAGGGAGGAGAGGGGGGAACGTGAAGAGCAGTTCTTGGTTTTCCCATTTGTAGGAGATTCACATTCTAGCAGCTTTTCTTTTGAATGTTCAGCCTCCATGCTTTTAGCAAAACACTGACCAGATTTTCCAGTAGATCTCTTTATTCGAAGGAAACTTGTGTGTGATAAGCAGGCTGATGCACCCCACATGCCTCGCAGCTTCCTTTCTTGCATCACTTTGTAGCCTCAAGGGTAAAAGATAGATTGAAGCCATTAGAATATATTTTCCTGTGGACCTTAGTGTGGCCTGCAGTCAAGAGGTAAAATCTTATAAATGCGGCTTGTGAATTTCTGATTTTCAGTTTGACTGCTAAACCACGATTTGCACAGCATGGCCAGTGACAGTCCTAGCTCATCAGTGCTGGCCTTCTGTAGTTGGATGTATTAATTTATAAAAACTGTTTAAAAATACTTGGAAATGGGGGACTCTGAACATTAAGTTCTTATAGGTGGGAAATACTGACCCGAAAAGGATGTAGTGGTCAGTGTTTTCCAGAGCTGAAAGTTTCTGGCTAACCACGTACTTCTGCAAGGGCGTTCAGAAATATGAAATGTTTTAAAATCTACAGAAATATGAAGTGTTTTAAAATCTACTGTTATGAGGAAAAGGGACAGAGGAGGCAAAGCCTGGTGTTAAGATAACAGAAGAGGGTTAATGTAGATACACGTTTATGTAGTGGTTACCTGCAAGTAAATTGCGGTCTCACATTTCTAGGAAACACTGTCCTAAAATGTGTCTCTTGAGCCAATGTTGTAAGTAATCAGCTTTTTCTCCAAGAGGCTTTAAAAACACAATTTTGGCAACAGTGACTAAGGCAGTATTTTACAGAAGAGCCCCCAGTAAATGGAAAGCAAGCTGGTAATCAGTTTTGATTAACGGATCTGCATTCTGTTATTTAAATGTTTACATCCTGATTAGCATTTAGGCTGCATTTAAATATGCAATTTTATTTTAGCAAAATATGAGGCATGGAGAATGGAGATAATCTTTCAGATGCTAAATGCTGGGGATGTAAGGTAAAAAATGTGCACCCACCTCCCTCAGCCTTGTAAAGTGATACTGATATGACTGATATTTTCACTTCTGTTGTGGGATTATGGAGTTTCCTAATCAGATATGACTAAAGGAAAAAGTGTCTGTGTCTCTTAAGTTACAAAACTAAGTTTTAATATAAGTATTAAGACTTTTGTTCATGAACTAAATGTCTCCTGCACCTCATTTTGTTGAAGACAAAGCAAGCTGAGCAGGTACGAAAGTTTGTGAGATTTTTCTTGATTATTTTAAGAATTGCCAATCTATGATGGCATCTGATAATTTAAATCTGCATTTCCAGTGCTTCATGTGTGTGTGGAGAATAGTCACTATTCCTTGAGTCGCTCATAATGTGGTTTTTTTTCCATGCAGAAGCACTGACTCTGATACCAGTTGGTAGGTACCAGAGGTAATGGTTTGCTTTGCCCACTCGCTTCGGCTGCAAAGTTGATACTTCTTGCCCAAAGGAGCATGCACATCTTTCTGAGTTGCAGATCCCAACTTTGTGAAAAGCTGACTGATTCAACAGAAAGGTTGGCCTGCCACGTAAGCACGCCATAAAAAACGAGCATCTGACAGCTCTGTGGCTTGAAATAGTGGATCTGACACAGGCATATGGAAAATTCATGCAACAGGGATACTGTATCAAAACAATTTTTGTAGAGAGGCAAAACGGAATCCTTTCCCTCCCTTCCTCCCCTCCTTTGCTTTCTCCTGACTCTCTGTTTTTATGTTGTTTGCTTCTTACCCTTTGCCTTCAAAATGATGCCTCTTTAAAAACTGACATCTTACACGAGGATTAAGCTGTTCTCAAAGAATTTTTAGGTAGAGTGATTTAACTTTGAAGGGGAATATTCACACAGGGATAACATCAGGAAGGTGGGACACCTTTGAAAAGCCATGGCTCCTCTTTCCCTTAATGTGACTGCCTGAAAGGAAAGACAGTGTACGGTGCTCATGAGTTGGACAGGGAATTCCTGCACAGGATGATTTGACTCTTCTTCCAAAGCAAACTCAGTATCCTTTCTGTGCCCTCTAATGACACAAACCTTTTCTCCCCTCCACCTGCTATATTTCTGTTTCACTAGGTTTGATATCCTCTGCAAGGTTTCTTACTAGTCTTCTACCTGGGCTTGTAGAACAAAGACTTCTGTTTACACAGAAGGACTTCTGTTGTTGTTGAGCTGGCAGAGGTTTTGAGGACTGGGAAGGGATAGAAAGTAGACATATGCAAGCAACAAATGGAACAATCGCCCTCCTCTCATAGCAAGCAAGTCTGTAATTGATATTACTGGCTTATTTTTTTCATAATTTTCTTTTTTTTTCCTCCCCTTCTGCTTTTCACATTTTTCACCAACTGTCATTGGGACTTCCATATTTTTTGCTGCACTTCCTTCAACAGACCTTTGAAAATAAGATATTGCTGTTACAACTACCACAAAGTAAAGAAGCAGAGGCACGGGAGGATTAAGAGACAGCTTAACCAAGGTGTGTAGGCACCCACTCTCTACTAAAGCCTGAGGAGCTATTGTGCCCAAACTCCTTGCTGGATCATGCCTTGGAATGGTCACTTAGGGTCATGCTGGGAAATGAAGCTGGATCTTTCCTGGTTGGCATGGGTAGCAGTGGTTAGTGCTGATCCAGTGTTTTCCAACAGAACCCTTCCCTAAAATGTTTGAGCTCTGTGGTTCTCTTTACAAGACCCACCTGCTCATGTATTTGTACCTAGCACTACGGGGTATAGATTAATGAAATATAGATGTGTTTGTCCAGGGGCCATGCCTTACACTGCCAGTGGGACACAACTCTGAACAACATCACCAGCTGCCCAGTCTGCACTTTCCTCTTACGAGTTTTATCTGAGGGAAGCTCTCTGTGGTGAATGAATTACTGAAATGAAGCGCCTGAAGACACAGTTAGACTTTCGTTCATCCTGAGAAGTAATTAACATCTGGATATCTTGCCACTGAGAATTAATTTCCTTAGGTAGTGGCCAAGTCCTTCTCTGTGTCCCTGCAACTGTGTTTGTGTGTCTACTGTTTGGCCGGGCTGTTGCAGTGAATATGGCAGATATGTTGCTGAACATGAAGAACTGTGTGTAGAGCGAGCCTGTGCAGTGGGTTAGGGCACATACTCTTGATTTTGAATCACCAGCAGCTTCAGTGGAGCCTGGCCCCAGTTGTGTGCAGGCTGTGGAATTCTCATCTGTATGCAACCTCCGTGAAGCAGCTGACTTCGTGCCTGTGGAACTGCACTAGCCTAGGAACCATAAAACATGAATCACGGGAATGAGATCCTTATGGGAAGATAGAGGGAATAGACTTTTGGCTACCCAGAGGAAGGAAAACTTATTCTCCATCGCTGTTGCTATCTGTGTGCCCAGGAGTGCTGAGGAGCTTGGTGTGATGCTGCACTGGTGAAAATTGAGATGGGTTTATCTTTTATGTGTTCCCACGTGAGCAAAATGTGTTTGGTAAACGAATTTTAAAAAGCCTGGTTTGTTCCTTCTGCTTCATATGTAAATCCCAATGTGAGAACTGCAGATCTGCTTACTTAGTGTTTAGAAGTTGTAGAGGGCTAATGATGCTGCAGCATGGGGGCGTGAAGCCACACTGCTGCTTTTTGTGTCGTGTCAGTGAGCAGATGTGTGCAAACCATCCAGGAGTCTGCCAACCTGTGGGGAAAGGGATATCTCACTCCTGGCACATTGCTTCTTTGCTCCCTTGGTGAAACTTTGCTGGATCCACACATTGCTTGGCTTCTTTTGGTGCTCTTGCTAGCTATTCTAAATATCCATTAAACTAACAATGCAGATTTCTAAATAAAAAGCTCATTGGAAAAAAAGATGAGCTTTTTCCACGAACAAATCCAATCGCCCCACCCATTTTCTTTCTTCAGGAGCTGGAGCTGAGGAATTGCTGCAGGAATGCTCTTCCAAGTCACGGTGGTTGCTTCATCCCCTGCCTAATAACTGTGCTCCTGTGGTGGTGAGGAAGTGCAGAAATGCTTCCAGGCTCAGTGTCAAAATCCTGTACACAGTCACAAAAAAATGTAGTTTGCAGTTAAGTGGCTAAATATATTTTCAAAGAAAAGCTTTGTCCATAACTGTCCTTATCTGACACTAATGTGGGAGCATGCAGCTGAGAGTAAGATGGGGGTAAATATTCCAATATTCCAGCTGAGTCATCTTTGCTTCTTCCTGATTATCCCTTTCTATTAGTGATTAATGCCCATGGGAATATTTTTTAGACATTATTTTATTTGCTCTTCATTTTTCTTTTTATCAAGAAAAATTATATGCAGAGTATCTTACCTTAAAAATTAGATTGAAAGAACATATTTGAGCAACTAAGACAAGAACTAGAAATTAGAAAAGCAGATTTGTGGGTTTTCATTTAATATTGATTCATTTTACGTGTACTCCTGTCCTGTATTGAGCCGAGTCTTTTTCTTTGCAGAAAATGAGAAGCGTGTACTCATGTCAAGAGCATAATTCGTAGTTATTTTCAGCAGGTGCTTAAAAACATTTGTAAATTCCAGCTTATAACTGAGCAATTCACCCTCCACCCCCTGTATGTAAATTTGTAACAGAGCACACAGTAAGGGGTTTGAGTGTATAAATGATACCTTTATTTTCAGTGTGGAATTCCCATTGAGAGGCCAGGCCTAAAAATACCAAATGTTTCCACAAACAATTCCTGCACACTGCATGTTGAGTAATACAGCTACAACCGAGGGGAGAGCTTCTGCTTACAGTTTCTCAAATGAATGCAGGAGTCCAAACTGAGCTAGTTTATATATAGTTTTTATTACTGGTCATAAGCTCTTACCAGAAATCCAGATGTGCTTGAATCATGCAGGAGATTAATGACACAAAGTGACTGTGGGTGCAGGATGAAGGCTTCTTTTGTGTACCAAAGAGGATACAGTAACTTCCAGTTAATGGCTTCAAAATATCCTACAGAGCGCAAAGGAGCAAGTTAAGGCATGTAAACAAAAGTTGCCAGACTTCTTATCAAGGTAATTACATGGTATTGAAATGTGTGACTTGATTTAAGGAAATAATTTTGTATCAGTGCTGCCCTTTTCCAATGGAGTGTTTCAGTAAATAAATATTTTAAAAAGAAAACTCCAAAAAACCCTCACCTCAAAACATTCTCGGTAAGTAAAAGGGAAATTCAAAAGGGAAAAGCCAAAGGGAGTACAGGAACTTTATAGGGCAGGCAATGGTTCTTCTAAAACAGTAGAAAATCTTGTATAAGGGAACCCAAAGTGCTTTGATTTTGGAATGTTTAAACATAGCATATCTTTGAGTGGTTGCTAATTTGAAATGTTAAGTTCTGCATGGAAGTTAGTAAGCTTAGGAGTTTGGGTATTTCTCAGTGCTCATGTCCAGTAGGTGAATAGGCATGTTTATGCAACATCAAACCCCTTGATTTTTCTTTTTCCTGCTGCTACCATGCTGTACTTACCTTGGGGAAAACGCTGGTTCAGTGATGCTCCTGGAGTTTCATGTCAAAGTATGCTCTCTCCAGATTAAACCCCTGCAGAAGCAGGTGAGTAGCACAGGGAACCTGTTTGTTGTGACTGCGTCCAGCAGGTAAAAGTTTTCTTGTTGCTCAGGGTTTACTCACAGGGACTATTTACTCATTTATTTGGCAAAGAAGTTGATTAGGGTCAGGCTGTCTCTGGATTGGTTTCACCAGAATATCTGTAAGAATGGTTTAAAGTACAATATGTAATTGGAAGCAATGTGGGAGAGGTCAGCAGCCCTTGTGGACTTTTTGTCTTGATTTTTGCCACAGTTCATATAGTTTCACCCCTGAAAGTGACCAAAAGATCCTTGTAGACCTGTCAGCACTGCCCCTGGGCACTCAGGTCAGTCACTGTGTCACAGAATCCACTCAGGACTGTAATTTCCACTCCAACAAATCCAGTTTAAAACTAGCTTTGGGCACTGCTTACACCAGCAGCTGTTTTAGCCCAACATGTGCCCATGAGTAGCTGTATTTTTCACTCTGTGTATTTAAAGTCTAAGCTGTTAATAATGGTTGAACTCTGCCTAAGCTTATTTTCAGGGTTTTTTTGGCAGAGTATTTTAATTATTGACATAGACTGGCATGGGCTGCATGTTTCCTCTGTGCTCTCACATAGTGACTTTTTGCTTGCCTTAACTTCTCTAGAAATCCACCTCTGAGAAAAGCGTAACGTTTGCACCAAATTTTCTGCTTCCTTTGGAAACGGAGAAAAAGGAAAACATGTTTCCTGTTAGTGACTGTTTTAATTTGTATTTCTGCTTGCATGAAGATATATCCCAAATGTACAGAGAGGGATTTGTTTCAGGGTCCTGTTAACCTGAGATCTTTCAGGGGTTTTTTTTCGTTTTTTATTCCTGGCAGTAGAATTACATTCACTGTTTCTCCAATTTTGAATCTAATTTCTAAATATTATGGGAATTGTAATGTAATCATCTCCATGAAATGTCAGATTATGAACACTTCCAGGTTTTTTTGGGTTGTTTTTTTAACCAGTGGCTCCTCATGGCTGGGTATGAGTGGGGCTGTTTAGCCAGAGGCACTGGTGGCAGTGTTGGGCATGGTCAGGTACCCTTTAGTCTTTGATCATTGTAGTTGTTAATAATACTGGGTTTAATCCTGATAAAACTTCCTGAAAATAGTCAAATGTTTGTGCATCTATTTTTTTTCTAGAGATAATAAGGATGCTGATGGGCATTTCTTTGTCCCTAAGGCAAGCATAGTATTGATACAGAAGTGTTTTCTCTTGGGACATCAGAATTGAGTCTGGTTTTTCTGTATGCATACTTATCCTTCTAGGCTTGTCATTTTCCCTGGAATTCCGACAGTTTTCTGCAAACAGCTTTATTATTAGATATGTGCTTTCTGAAATCTCCATTTAGATTACCTTCAATATCCTGATGATATTGAGCTCACACCTAGCAGCCAGACTTGAGCTCACACCTAGCAGCCCAGGTCGTATATATGTGGGGGAAAGGAGAATTGAACAGGAAACAGGGGTTAGAACAAGGGGTTATGGAGGAATCAGAACTATGTAATTTGCGTACCTCTGTGGGAAATGTCTACATCTAGTTATGAAAGAAACTTTCTTAGATATTTCCTCAAACTTTATTTTTTTCTATTTGCCTGAAGTAAAGATACTGGAGAGAGATATGACATTACAAGAGGCTGTGGTGGAGATTCTCATAGGAGTATAGATTTTCCTGTTCCAGAGAAGATTGTTTTTTAAATTACTGATATGCTCTGAAAATATGTAGAAGAAAAGGTAAGAACGAGGATAGATGGTTGCTGCAAAAAACACCCAACAAAATTAGATCTAGATGAAGGAAGTGGGATCTGTGTTCTTCAGCTGTGCAAAGGCTGTCCCACATTTATTCCGCTTTCCCATTATTTTCAGCACAATGTGAGGAACTCTGTGCTATATTTATGTATTGGAACTGAGAGTAAGAAGGTAGTAATGAGTCTGTTGTCAGCATGTTGTGCTTTCTGTAATTTACAGCATCATCACTGTGCTGTGCTGCCATAAAGGAGAGAATATAGCCTTTGTCCCCGCTCGGCGTTAGCGGAACCGAGAGTGATGCACGCAGTTGGCAAGGGCTGCAACAACAGAGTGCCCATTCATCGCTGCCATCAGAGCAGTTTGGTTTAGCTGTGTTACGTAAGCCATTTGTGGTATAACTCAGGACATTGCACAGAATAATATTGGGCATGGATATCCAGCTGTTGTGCGAGATATTGAGCAGGGAATAAAGGTACCTTATTGCAGCCGGAGGCTGGGGCATGCCTCCAGAAGCTCATTGAATTGAAGTATTGCCACCCATTCCTCAGCACCCATCACATGACAAGTGCTAGAAGCAGTATTAAGCTACTGCACTAGACATCCTTCTTGCACAAAAGTACTCAGTTTTACCCTTTGTGAACCTAATGCCAATCCATGTGGGTTTTGTGACCGGACTGGTAAGGGAAAGCTTTTTCAGAAAACACTGCATGAGTTACCAACCTCATGCTGTAAGGGTGATGCAGGGCTGTAGGACCTATGAAACACATAATATTTTTGTCCCTGAGCTCTGAAAAGTTACTGCCATTAGCTTTGGGCTTCCTGAATGTGAATCCACCTGCCTTTTGTAGTTAGTATTCTGCCCAAGAGTATGCAAAATATCATTAAGTAGAATGTTTTGGCTTATCATGGAAAGAAGGAAAAGAGCTGCTGAAATACATCAGAAGTTGGCGATAGAGAAAATACTGCCTTGCCATCCCGAATATTATCTGATGAAGTAAAATGCTGTGTAAAACTCTCTTCAATTAAAGTGATGGGTGTCAGTGTTTTCTTTTGGAGGGCTAAATAAATGAAATCAGGCATTTCCCAGAGTCATGGATTGTCTTTGCCTTTGTTTTGTCTGCCCTGTGCCAGGGAGGCACTGGACTTTGCCTGCTTGGCAAAAAGTCTTGCTTTTCATGGCATTTGATATCACTGCTCCTCAGTGTGACCTTGCAAAGTGACTAGAGATGCTGGAGAAACTTCAAGCAAAAACTAGTTTTGTGTCAGCCAGGTGGTGGTTTAAGTCCTTGATTATTGAGTTAGCACAAATAAAAAATGTAAAGCATAAAACAAATTACAGACACAAAGACTGTTGCTATATATTCTATTCAACCTATTTCTCTACGATTTTGGCCAAGGTGTTTTATAGTGACAAAAATCTGAGGATCCAGCTCTGCATAGGTGTCTTTTGCCTTTATAATAGTCCCTTTCTAAGGGGAAATCTTCCCTAGAATTAAAGAAAGAAAGTTTCAGGTCATGTTTCTGTTGATTTTTTTTAAGCTGCTTTTTTTCCTGTTTTGTCTTCAGTTATGTGGCAAGCAAGATGCTGATCCTGTCATATCCTTAAAGCTTATCTGGGAACAGGTCTTGATGCTGAGGAGCATCCTTAAAGTTCCTTTGTTTTACCTCATAATAATTCACTTACATCATGCACTAGAAGCACTTTATTGAATCATGTAGCACTTTGTCTTCTAGAGCAATAACACTTTATTATTATTATGTATGACATTAACATGCACTGTTACTTTTACTTGGGGGCCAAACCTGATGTATTAAGTCAATGACAGACTTGGGCTTGGGGGCCGATACTCCTAAATAGTCTTCAGCTACTAGCCTGTTCTACAGTTAGTAATTTTGGAGGTTCTGGCTATCACAGTGATGAATTACTGAAAATAACTGGAGAGTCTATTGTAGCTACAAATTTTGGTATTTATAAATATATATGGGTAGGAAGTGCTGATAATTCTAGGTAATTTTTCATAGATCTGGGGCCTTCTTTCACTTGACTGTTGTGTTGGTTTAGCACAGCCTGGTGTTAGTGGGCAGGAGAAAAATTGAAAATACTCAGTTGAATCATTTTATTAGAAGGCAGCATCCATTTCTTACTTGTATAACCACGTTTTCTGTAGTTAGGCCATGCAAAAAAAGAAAATGTTTTTTCCTTTT
>VZRS01000217.1:669280-750535 GCA_013398055.1 Ifrita kowaldi | reverse complement strand
AATGTTTTTTCCTTTTTTTTTTTTTTTTTTTGCATTTGAAATTAAATTGAATTTAAAGGTCTTATAAATGTAAAGCTAGGGAATGTTCCAGTTCTGGAACAAAGCCAAGTGCTCTCTGTCTTTTCAAATTTACTCATTTTTTATATAGAATACTTAATCGAAAATAGTTCCTAGCTGTGCTTAGCCAGGCTTTGAGTGTACAAATGCTCTCTGTGTCTTATTTGGGTTCCTAAGGAGGCAATGCCCAAGTATTATTTAAGTATTGGGTTTCAGGCTGAATGTTTTCTGTCTGCTTGTTTTGCAAGCACCTAAAATTACTGTAACTGAGAGAAGGGGAAAAAGTGTAGTTTGTGCTTTTGATAACAATATGTATGTAATCAGCACCTCCTGGTTAATGAATTAGTTGGCTGTTTCTTTCATACAGCACTAGCAGGGAAAACTGCTGGGATAATCAGCAAGTATTGGCAGAGGGATTCAGCAATGTATGTATCAGTTAATATTTCCTTTAAATAGTTTTCAAGTAAACTAGATCAAAATTTTGAATGGACCTCCTATGTGTCTAATTATTTTTCAGGAGCTGAGGCAAATAAAATATTATAAACGTGCAGTATTTAATTACTTTCTTAAACCTCAAGGAAGCACACAGAATGGTTTTATTCCCCTTTCACAGGGCAATCGCACTTTGCAGAATAAACTCCTAATTTTGAATTTAAAAAATTGAACATAATTGAAGGTTTTGTTAGGTTTTCTTTTTTAACCCAAAAAGGCCTCTTCTTAATGTCAATATAAAGAGCTTTTTCTTCTGTTCTTTTTACAGATATCTTTTGCAATTGAAATGTTTTAAACACCTTAGGCTCAACCATGCATGCAGAAGCCCTGTTAAAATTTAAAGTTCACTGTTTAGAGCCATCCCAGAACTCAGGTGTTAAGAAGTAGATGCACCAGCAGAGAATAAATTTACCTTTGGTGATGGCTACTAAACGAATGCCCTCAACAGTGTTGTTCCAGCACCCAGACTTGTCTTTAAACATCGTCTCTTACCACCTGGAGTGACAAACAAGGCAAAGTGGGCACAGGGCCATTCCCTGAGAAAGGAAGAGAGGGTGGTGCATGGATTACCACCAAGCGATGGCCATCCCTTCCTCACACTGAGAGGAGCAGCAGCACAGAACAGTTGTGGTTGAGGGGAGGTTCTGCCTTCAGCCTCGCTCCAGTGCCTGTCTCCCCAGCCCCGTGATGTTCTTCAACACAGATCTGCTTGTGACTAACTCCATGCTTTGGGAGTGAAGCGCTGGTGAGGAAGGGAGCCAGACAGCTCCTAGGACAGGCTGGAATTGAGTACTGCGGGGGGAACAGCCCTCTGGAGGGAGTGTTTCCAGGGGATGTTTGACATGAGCTTCCTCTTGTTATCCACATTTAGATAGATACTTCTGCTGATGGTGGGGATCTGGGGCTTTTTTTGAGGGTGTTCTTCGGTTGTTTTTTTATGGTTTGGTTTGGTTTTGTTTCTTTTGTTTTGGTTTTTTAACAAAACCAACAGTATCTTTTAGTTTTAAAGAAAAATGCTGTACGCTTAAGATTCTTTCATCTTGGCTATAGCAAAGCAGAAAGCCAAACGGACGGCTTGGAATGGGTGTGTTTTTCCCAATTAGCACGCCTCATCGCTAGCACAGTAGTTTTGTAGAGCTTATTATTTGCTGTATATGCATGTGAGGTACAGATTCCTCACTCAGTGGTGGCAGCTGCCACCCAAGGACACCAGTGCTGGGGAGCAGGGACCTTCTCTGGGTTTGCGCCCGAGCCCGGTGCCGTGTTGGGAGGCTGATCCCTGTCCAGGCAGGGAGCCAGGCTTCATGAAGTGCAGAAGGCTTTGCTGACTGTGGCTCTTGGGAGGATCCAAGACCTCTGTTACTCTGATGTGTGTAGGTAATTTAAATTGTTTCAGCCTGACCTTGGGGATCACTGTGCCGCTTTCTGCTGGGTGGTGGTAACCAGGTCTCAGTGTGTTCTGGTGATTTGGTGTGACCACTTTGCTTCTTTATTGGTGAGCCAGTGAAAACTCATTATTTTCTGTTTAACAACCCTACTGTCCTTCTGTAGGAGGTTTGGTAGCAACATAGTGAGTTACAACAGTATTTTCGTCAAATGTCCAGCAAAAATAAGTTTCTGGAAGGACTCAGAATTGTGGGAAGATGTTTTGCAAACGTAATTTTCTAGTATAATACAACAGGAGTAAACCATGGTATGTATTTTGCATTAAAAAATAAGACCAATTTCAGCTACAAATAATTGTAGAAGTTGGGATCACCAAGACAAAAAAAAATGGCCCATACAAATGACTTAAAATTTTGAGTCTGACTGTGTTTGTACTTTTGTCATGTCTCAAGGCTGCCAAATTCTAGATGCTGTCTTTCCTGGGAACTAACCAATGCTCTCTGGCATGATTTTCACTTCCCCTTATGTCTATATTTGAAAAAGCATATGTGTAGTCCCTAAATGAATATAGTGGTTAACAAGCTATGGATGACAACCCACAAAACATATTTGCTAAAGCAAGTTTCATACTGCTTAATGGAAAACAAATACCAGAACGACTAAACCAGGGCTATTGCTATACATGCATATATTTCATGTATGAGAAAAGTTGAAGGAAAAAAACCCCTACTGAGATTTTCTTGGGCACTTTCTTCCCACTGGAGTTAAGTTACTGTAACTCTGGGGGCAGAACTTGGTTCTTTGGTACATATTGATGGTAGGGCAGGACATGCTCTATGGCAGAAACAACTAGCTACTGTCATTACGTGAGTAATAGCTTCATCTTTCTTAGCTGCTAAGGAAGGAATCATCCTTTACATCCTAAGGAAGTAAAGCCAGCAGTGTTCCCCTAAAGCAGCACTGTTAAGTCATTCTGTAGTAAACAGTGTCTCTGTTGTTCCTAAAAGAGAAGAGGCCATGCAGAATTTTCAAGCCTTCTATGATGTGTCTTGTGTGCAAGCGACAGGACGGACGTGATGCTGGAGAAGCTTGGCGAAGGGCTGCAGCACGTGGGGAAAACCCCTCCTTGCAGGTAGTGCATCACCCCCGGCTGAGGGATGGCCTTGGGGGCAGGTGGGGAACGGACCATGGCTGGGATAGAGCAGATTTTTCCATGTTTTTCAACAGCAGATTGCCACAGGTGCATGGAGCCTTTGCTGCCCAACCCAGGTAGCACTGGAATTTGGAAGCTCCTTCAGGTAGTAACTGCTGGCTTGAACGCAGCATGAAATTAGAGGTTTTATTACAAAACACTAAAGTTTAGTAGTGTTCTTAACCTTGGGTGCTCAGTCTTTAGCCAGAGCTTCCTGAAGCTTGCTTATACTATTAGATTTTCTTTTTTTAATTTAAAAGGAACTTAAAATGTATTTACTTGCCTTCTTTCAGCTGGTGACTCACATTAGCTTCTTCCACATGACTGCTCTGCTGAGAAGGTTAGGAACTGAAGAAGTAAAACTGAGATTTCTGTAACTTTCTGCTTCTTCTGTCAAATCCCTTAAGAAATTATCAAACACTGGCAAGGTTTATGATGTCATTAGAGCCTTTTATAACTGCCTAATGCTCCAAGCAGAAGACGAAACTTGGTTATAACATGTTATGTAACCAAGCACACTGGTCTTCAAAAACAGAATTTAAAGCCCATTTTTTCAAATTACCTTTCAGATGCCTATATAAATACAGTTAGTTCTGGTGAAATCAGTGAAAGTTGTTAAATGGACAGCACTTTCTCTGATATGAACCGCAGCTTTGTTTTGTTTTTCTTTTTCCTTAACTTTGGTCTTTAGTTTCTAAATAGTTTGTTGATACTATTGCACTTGGTATTTAGGAAAAAGGAGGTAACTTCCATATTAGTTACCCAGTTTTGGGAAAGCAGCTGTTGCAGAATGTCCACCCTTCAGCCACGGTTTAGTCCATGAAGTTTTTTATTTTGTGTTTAAGAAAACAGCCTTGCACATGCATGCCTATGTAAGTTTTTTTTGTAGTTTACTGCTGTGGGAAACAATGGTTTCTGATGAACTTTATACAAACCAGGAAGAAGTGACCTTTCTCATTTGCTGTAGGTGAACCTGCTGCAGCAGGGGGGTTGGACTAGTCCCTTCCAACCCCAACCATTCTGTGATTTCAGAATGAGTTGAGGAGTGGCTGCTGGGTCCTTTCCAAATGAGTGCAGCATGACATCTGTGGCCCACACGAACCCCACTCAGGCCAGCTGTTGGTACCCTGTCAGTGAAGCCAGATCTGCCATGCCCTTGCATGAGGCGTTGCCTTCTTCAGAAAAAAAGGAGCATGAATAGAAGTATAAAATAAACTTTCTTTTAATTTTCCTCAAAGTTCAGAGTACATATGTATGTGTGTGTTTGATACATATATATACACAGAGAAACAAAGCCCAGTATTCCAACAATCCTAATGCATCTGCATGGAACAAAAATACACTTTTCAGATAAGCACCCTTGGTCCTGGCTATACCACGTAATTGTTCTGATGAATTGTTTGTTAAAAGCTGCTGTAGTTAAACTCAACAGTTGCTTTGCATGAGATGTGACTCCAAAGCAAGTTGCTGAAACTTAGTTATGCTTGTGCTCTGGACAAGGCTGTGCTAAGGCAAGCGTATGTTAGTAATGTTAGTAATGCTGTTACCGAGGTGTTCTGCTCTGCCTGGATTGTTTTCTCAGAGAGCTCTAGTTCCTAATACACTGCCAATTTCCATATTGTGGTAAAAGGAAAAGCCAAAGGAACATGTATGTGTGGTGGCTGAGATCTTTACCCAGACTGCAGTCCTGTCAATTTTCACGAAAAAGCCCCAATTTAGCATGTTTTTAATGGGATCTTTGACCAAGGGTAATGGCTTTAAACTGACAGAGGGTGGGTTTAGATTATGTATTAGCAGGGCAAAAGAACTTTGACTGAACCCAAACTAGTAGCTGTATCTAAATCACAGTGAGGTGGGAGATGCAACTTGTTTGGACAGCTAATGGCTGGTCAGTGCTTATAATCAAAAAACCAAGATCCCTGTTTTTTGAGGGATGGTGTAAATAAGTAAAATAGTTTTTACCATAAACTACTAGTAATCTGTGCAGACAAAATACACATGAGAGAGAGAAAAGCTATGTACTTTGTTTAGAGGCAGGGTGCAGGAAAGGCTGATGTCCTCAAATAGTATGCATCATGTACTAGTAAAGTATTAAGAAGTGAAAGGTAGTGCTGCAGTAGGCTTTTTCCCTTTCTTATTTCTGGACCTCTTAGCAGCTAACAGCAAACCCCTGATTTTATTTTCTCTGTAGCTGATTGGAAGGATGCTGTTTGTGCAGTTCAGGTGACTTTCAGTTCTCCACCATGGCTACATCATCTTTCATCATTCTGCCTCAGACTTGCTGTTGATGGGCAGGCTGTACTTGACCTTCACCCAGGACCCCCAGGGACAGCAAGACCGAAGTCTCTTGTGTTTCTGTGATTTAAAATAAAGGGACTGCTCCTCTCATAGGCCTCTTGGTGCTGGGAAAAGGGCAAGGTGGTTTGCCTGCATGCAGAGCCACAGGGCTGAACTGTGTCCCCAAGGAATGATCTAACCTGCTTACCCTAAGACAGGGTTGGCAAAGTCATTTCTGACAGCAACTAGCATTTCTTTACAGAACATATAGATATATGTTCTCACCCTAATAAAAAGATACAATATATATCATATATGATGTATATGTGCTTTTATATATATATACACACACATTATATATATAAAATCTATTCATGTGCTTTTCTTTCTGTCAGAAAGCTTTTCTCACTGTCTTGGTAAAGTCTTTCCTCTTTAAATTTGAAAACGCATTCATTTTGTCTTTGCATCTTCCTTCTGAACAATTGAAGACCGTTACCTTCTCTGCCTTCAGTTTCCTTTTGTTTAGATTAGATACTTAATTTATCCTCTTTCTACTCTTCTCTGAATATCTTCTGATTTGCCCACATATCTCCTGGAGAGCAGCAGTGAAACTTGACCAAAATGCTCCTGTTGACATCTGGTAATGGTGAGTACAGCAGAAGGCTTTTGTCACAGACCTCTCTTGCTGTCTGTCTGTTCCAGCAGAACATTTGCTTTTTTGCAAGAGTGCGATATTGTTGATGCTTATCTAGCTTATTGTGTGCTGTAACCTCTAGCTCTCTTCCACAGAACTCCTGCCTAACTGGGAGAGTGCAAGTTGGGCAGTCGATGAAAGACAGAAATCCGGTTGTGAGGCAGGCCTGGGATAGTGAAATAGAAAAAGGCGTAACAGTGGCTTAGAGGAAAACTACCTGATTAAATACCTGAGTAAATATTTCACTGAAAAAACAGGACAAAACATTGAATATTTT
Organism: Ifrita kowaldi; assembly: GCA_013398055.1. NCBI lineage: Eukaryota > Metazoa > Chordata > Aves > Passeriformes > Cinclosomatidae > Ifrita > Ifrita kowaldi. Next base: position 744,160 of record VZRS01000217.1, on the reverse strand, counting down.
TTCGACAGTTACTGAAGCAGATGCCAAAGGGATTTTGGCATAAAATGTGCTGAAGTTCAGTTTGGGTATCAAGGTTATAAAGTGTTTGAGGCTAGGAGATTGCCAAAGAAATGTTTTGCTTGTATATGCAAGACAGTGTTCTTAATAGTATTAACACTAACATTTGCCTGCTTGCTCTGGTGCCTGCTGAAGTCTGTCACTTTGCAGCCCAAGCTGCTTTTCTGTGTTACCTTTTCATCTTCCTTGTGGAAAAAAATTCAGTTCAAGTGATATTTGTATAAAGCACTAGATAAATTCAGTTGGGTTTGTGTGTATGCATTTTCTTGTAACAATAGTAATTTTGTGTTTTGGGAAGTGGTACTTTAGACTTCTGTGAGGTCTTTTTATCCCACATATGGAATAGTAGTCTTGCCTTGCAGTGTCCAGACTGGGGACCTATGCAGAGCAAGTCCCATGATGCTTTTGGTTATTTAGAATGTTCTACACATGCACAGTGAGGTTTTCTTCCTGGAAAGAGGGGAAATCCTCACTCATTGAAACAATTTGTCTTCCACATTGGACAAAAAAAACATGGGTTTTTGTAGTGGGCTAAAATCCTGCAAAATTTCAGCACTGTATTTTTTCCAGTAATCCCAAGGTTGTTTGTTCAGCTGCTTTCATTCAGTGTAGCACTTAATGAGAATATTTATAAAAAAGGGAGGTGGTTAAGGCATGGAACTTTTTTTTTTTTTAAGTTCTTTGACATATACTTGTTCTTTCATACTCCTCTCCACATTCACACTGTGTGTGTGTGTGTGTAAAGGAGTGTGTGTGTAAAGGAGTGTGTGCTGGGCACTCCCGGGAGGGATGTCAGCAGTTTGTGCTCCTGAGTCAGCAGAAGTTGCTGGAAAAAGGACAGAAGTGTAGTAACTGCTGCGGCGAATGCCGCGCTTTGCGTTGTGTTGTCTGATCCCGATTATGGGTCTTAAGCCCCTACTGACAGCTGCAATCCCCTTGTTTATGAATCTGTTTCTAAATGCTTTCTTTCGGAGAGTCACGCAGCTATGACTGCGCCCTGGTTCGTTTCGACACTTCCGCATTAGCCCGAAGGGAACTCTCTAAATCCTGCTACCCCACGCTGCTTCCATCCGCAGCGTGAAAGGGGATGGTTTCACAGTCCTGTGCAAGGACCAGAGGCTGGGGTGGATTTGGAAGCCAGGAGGGAAGGGCACTCCATGGTGGCTGCAAAAACATGTTGTCAAATATCAGCTCTATTCCTTTGTAATTTCTGATCCAGCTATTACTGACTTGGCCACGGACTGGGTTGGAATAATATGGGACTCTGGGAACTTTATATCCCATTAGGTCTTTCGCCTTGGGCTACTTCGAACCAGAATGGCCGAAATTGAATTGAAACTTATTGTTCAATTTAGTGTATCTTTTCCATCCACGATGTGGTCCGGGTTAGGGGGTTGGGGTTGCTTTTTTGTTTTGTTTTGTGTTTTTAAGTAGCTAACCACATGAATCCACAAAGTAATGCCCTTTATAATCCTACTTTGCTTCTGTCCTTGAGCATGTGCATTGCTACAAAGGGACAATCACCTGTAGAATTGACCTGGGCTTCATCTTTCAAGGCCTGCACATTGGTGACTCCATTATTTGTTGTTTAGCATGTTCTGTGATCAGTGCTAAAATTTGAGTTGCACAGTTTGCAGAAATGCTGAGTAACTACTGTTTCCATGTTATTTTGTTCTAAATAATTCAAAAAGATCCTTATACAAAGCTGTGGGCGCTCTCCTGCATAATTAATACTACAACATAACCATGGCAGCATTAAAATGAAGAGTCAAAAAGGAGCCCTGCCTGTCTGCTACCTACAGAGAAAATTCTGTCCTACCTTTTTATTGCTCTGGAAAGGTCTCTACACCACCAGTTTAAAATAGATAGCTTTTGCTAAAGTCCCTCAATTGGAATTTAAGGAAGGGTAAAAAGAGCAGGAGCAAAGAGCTGACATGCCCCTGGAGAGCTCAACTGAAGGAGCAGTGGATGCAAAGTGAAATCAAATCTCTGCTCTCAGGAAGGTGGGATCTGTGTCCATTGGTTTTCATAAAGGTACAGTAGGGTTTGAGCCATGGGTGGAGCTGGCTGCAATAAGGCAAGTGTTGGGGTCACCCCGGTGAGTTAACCACCAACTTTTCCTGAATATTTTTGTATAAGAGCCCAACATAGGCTCACAATTGTGGCTGAATTCTGATTTTTTGTTTTGATTGGTACACAAAATACTTTTGATGCTGGAAGTTAAGTTGAAAGTTAGCAAAGATTCCTCAGTAGCAGTCCCTTTTGAAGTAGACAGTCCTGTATCTACAAGAAAACACTATGCAGAGGGATAAATGCTGCTTTCAAGTCTGTATTTTATATATAAATGTCTTATGAATCTTTTTTAAACAATGTATGTTAACAGGAATATTTACATAAGAAAAGGAAATAGGATTTTAAACTATTCCATAGAATATGTAAGTATCCCTGTCCTTGCTTGATTTTTTTTTCTTCAAATAATCAGCAGCCTTTGGCATTTCACACCCTTCTTACAGTAATTTTCAGTAATTTCTTCTTGAGTGCTGATACTTGGTTCTGTGTTAGCTATTTGATACTAAAGTTTCTCAGAAAGCTTTTACATCCTTATTCACTAGTCAGAAACTGCTTGGCTGTATTTTTGAAGTCCCCATCTTAATTCCTATCACAACATTTCCTCAACTACGTCACTTTTTTTTAAGTAGAAAACCACTGATGTTCTCAGCTGTCGCTGTGCTGCCATATCCAGCAGCCTTGTGGCAGGGCTGTGACCTGATAAGCAACTTTTTCCCAGGCTGGTCTGAGAATACCAGTAATGGTGCTGGTTGCCTCTCCTGAACCGAGTTTAACACCAAGCACAAGGGGAACACCCAGGCCGTGCGAATGCCACCGCCTTGGGCCCATCACAGGCTGCATTGCCTCATGTCATGCAGGGCTGTTGTTGGTTATTAAAAGCATCCATGCTCTCATGTTGGCAGCCTACCAGACCTATCTTCTTCCAGCTGAGCCTCAAGGCTTATTGTATCAGAGCTCAAGAGAGACATGCCTGCCTTATCTGTGTGCTGGTGGTGTCAGTCAGACGGGTGATGTGGGGTTACTGGCCACTCTTGATCATGTATTTTGTGCCTGGTTTAAGGGCCCCAGCAGATCCTAGCTCAGGGGAGCGATGCACGTGGGCAGTGGGGTTGAAACCTCAGCCTGATGACAGTGACAAGAGGTACTGTTTGCTGGGTCCCCACAGTTGGACCCATGACAGTGATACACCAAGAACTTGTAATGAATCCTGTGAGTCATTCCATCACTGCTGGACATGTCCATTTCCTATGCCTTAGTGCTCAGAGGGAGCCCAATCACTACCCGCAGCGACTCCTTCCTTCTTCACCTTCATTTTCCACCCCTGTGTAGTCTGGGCAGGCAAGACACTTGTTGAAGGAAAGAACCTTGATTTGGACCAACATGTAGAAATCCATCCTGGTGAAACAGCATTTGCATAGAGTGAGAGCCAGTCTGTAATCATCTTCCGTGAAGTAACTGCAAAGTTGTGTCATAAATACGTGCAGTTCTGATCGTCACTGCAGAACATGCTGTGTGACAGACAGAGGTCTGTATCTTTGGGATTGTGTTGAGTCATACAGTTGATAATCTAAATGTAAATAATAGTTGATGCATGTTAAAATTTGAATTTCATTAGGTAGAGGTTTTTAGACTTGAACAAATGAACTATTTTTTCATGTAATGCTGTAACAATCTTACTAGCTTTGACAAAGAGTTTTTCCCCTGATACAGAGATAGCAGATACTAATAAGCAAGCAGACAAGGTTATGCAGCAAGGGGGTATTTTAATCATCTTTGTTTTGGAGAAGACAGGCCAGAGTGAGGTACCTCTTAGAAACAATCTACTTCACTGATACTTTGCTTCAATAGATTGACATTATCTCAGGAAAGAAAATAACTGTTTGCTATTCCTGTCATAGACTTCTTTCAATCACTGCGACAGATGTTCCAAGCATGTTGTTCCTCTGTTAGGTTTCTTTAATAGTAAAAATACTGCGGTCTAAATATAGTTTAAATTGGTTGAGGTACCTTGTTTGAATATGATTCAAAATTGTGTTATACCTGATTTAAATCAGAGTGTAACAGGACAAAACCATTGGCATTGGAAAGTCTAGTTAAGATAATTTCAAACCCTGGTAGGAATTTTTATTCACTCATATTTAAAGTGAAGTGCTAGCTTTTCCTAATATATCTTGCAATTCAGTTTAGGATGAACCTGGATAACAGTGAACTTCCCTCCCCCTGCTCATTATTTTGAATTACCTTGAATAAAAAATGGGAAAAATATCTAGTTAAATAGTTCTCATTTCCTGTATCTGCAGTGCTGTCTTTTGTGGCAGCTGAATGTTCTACATTAGGAATACACAGATTTTATAATCCTTTTTTTTCAATGAAACAGAGTTTTGCATTCAGGAACAGTTGAGGTGGCTGAGATTAGAGAACCAGTACACATGCACAAGGTACCTATTATTCCTTTGGGGACTTTGGAAGCTGAGAAGGCTGCTGCCCTTATGACCCCCCCTTTCCTCTAATAGTGAGTTCCAGTTCAAAGCTCTTCTCTGTCATCTTTCCTGCTCACTTGCTTCTGGAGGTCACTGGGAGAGCTAACAGGATGATGCAGGCTGAGTTCTGCTGAACCTGTTGGTGGTAAATAGCTCCTCCTTTTTATTCTCCCACTCATTTTGTACCTAGATGATTGGTTGCTGCTCATGTGGCCCACTTTTTGAGACCACTGTGTTGGAGCACAGCTTCCTGCCTGGAACTGGGTCATGGTGGTGTGACAGTGACTGCACTGGTGTGCGTCCCTTCCAAGTGCGATTCCAGTCAGTGACGTTGATTGGGGGAATGCTCATTTTGATATGGGCTGGCTGAAGCTTTCTGCTCCCTTTCTGACACGTATACAGATGAAGTTGCTAAATTGCGTTGTCTGGGACAAGGTGCTCTTTTGTTTCCAAAAATGATGAGCAAAGAAACAAAGTTCAAGGTTTATTTCATCACTTGGACTTTTACTCCAGTGACAGAGACTGGGAGTTCAGCTTTAGGAAATGGAGATCCTCAGTTTGTAATCTATTCTTGTTTCATTGCTAGTTAACTTTATTTAATAGATTGTTAAAATAATCCTCCAAGAAGGAAGTAAATGTAGGAAGATACAGGTGCAATGACCTCCAGAGCCTAATGACACTGGAAACAGTTAGCATCCCTCTTTTTGTGCCTGTTTTGTGGGGGAGGAGAGAGAAGCTTGTGTGGTAATCACAAGCTGCCAGGTCATTGCAAGTAGTCTGGTGCCAGCAGTAACACTCTCTTCAAGGTCCTGCTTCTGTAGGAAAACTCACTGGTGGTTAACTTGAGCATCCAATTTTGAGCCTTCACAGAGGAGGGTGGTTCACGAATGCTTTGTCTTGAAGCCATTTGGGCCCTGCTACAATCTCACATAAGGAGACACTTTCTTTTAGGTTTGGTTTACAAATTTGGAGTTGGGATCACTCATATAGATCTTTTTCTTTGGTTTCAAGTTTCTTTGTGCAGCAGTGAAGGTTGTAGTTGCTTACTTACTAATTTCTTAATCATATTTGTATTGATTTAGTGCCCATAGGTATTTAAGCTGTGAGAACAGTGAGAAAGATTTTGAACATCTAATTTTTCCCCTTTTTCATTCTTGTAATTAAACAGAAATTCTATAGCATTTACCCAAGGAGTCACTTTACAAAGTTCGTGGCTAATTTCACTATCCATGGACAGCTGAATGCACTTTTTGGGCAGCATGATCATGGCTTTCTCTTAATTGTTTCTATGACAATTTTTTATTTGGTTTGGTTTATAATGAAAGAATGAAAGGGTTCTTCAGCATTCCAAGAGGCTGCCTAGGGAAGTGGTTGAGTCACCATCCCTGGAGGTATTTAAAAGATGTGTATCCATGGCACTTAGGGACATAGTTCAGTGGTGGACTTGTCAGCACCGTGTTAGCGGTTGGACTCAATGATCTTAAAGGTATTTCTAACCTAAATGATTAAATGATTCTAAGATCCAACCTACTACTTCTTGAGTTTGCTTTCCTGTTTGAAGGGCTGAGTGAGGTACGTCAGGACAGTTGCGGTATCCGAGTTTCAAACTTCATCTCTTTTGTCCAGCTTCCATGCCAAGTATAGCAGCATGGTGGGACCTGTAGTTCTTGAAAGGTAGATTGGTTATTTAGGGACAGACATTTGAGATTATCCTTTATTTCTTTGTCCTTATTTGTTTATAATAACAAGGTTTCTAGGAAGAAGATACTGCCTTTAGCTCAGGATTTAGTAGGGCAAATTACTGCAAGTGAGAAGAAGTTAAGTGTCTTGGAGGTGAATGTAGCAGAAGTGTTCTTGCCTGCCTGTAGCATTTAGATACACCTAGTTAGAATGGGAAACACCCTGACCTTAAAGTAACCTTCTGCCCTTGTACTTTGCCACCTGTCTCAAGACCTGCAACAAAAGATTTGACTGCTTCTCACAAGCTCTTCTACCTAGGTTGTCTCCCAGAAAAGGAAAAAGAAAAGTCATATAACAGCATTTTTCTCCAAAACTGTGTGTTATAGAATTCAACCAAGACTCTGATTTTAGCTCCAGTAGAAGTCTAAAGCTGGCACAAACTGTTTTTCCAAGGTCTCTTTCTCTGTGTGTATAAAGAAAGTAAATGAACCAATAGTTCAGTATATGGGGTAGAATATTCCTAAATGGCAGCAAGGAGAATGGTTCTTGGTAAGAGCCACAACCACCAAGTCACTACTTAGTGAGCTTTCCTCCTCCATCAGGGGATACAATTTCTTTGTCAGAAATCACCAGTGGACAGCTTGGAGGAGAGGAGAGGAAATGTGCTGTGATACAGAAACAGAACCCGTTTCAGATATGATACCTTCCTGTTGAACGTTAATGAACTGCAGCGGTTGTATATAAGATTTGTGGCTTGTTACATATGCTTAGCTTGCCAGAAGTTTCTCGGGGCATTAAGGGCAGGCAGTATCATTTGTGCAACAGGCAGAGCTCTCAGCCCGTGGATGTAGCACTGACCTTACTTGAACTGATAAATAGCTGTCTTATCCATGACCTTTATTAGCTGAAATGTGTACACCATCTACAGCGTTTTTCAGGTTTGCTTCAAAAGAGATCAGTGGATAAAGCATATGTATGTATGTATGTATGCAGTGCTCTGTGTGATCCTTTCTGGCTTGTAACAGCACATCAAGGGAATTCCAGAGTTTAGGAGTAGCAGAGCAATCACTTTTCCATATGCTCTTTCTTCCTCGTGAAAGGTGTTCATTCATAGGGATGCACGGTGTTGTGCAGCCAGTTGATTTTAAAGAAAAAAAAAAAAACAACACGACAGAATGTAATGTTGGGCTTTATCCTCTTAATGTAAAAGAAGACTTACCTTCTGTTTGCATTCTCTGGTTTAATTTGAAAGAAGACAGAGACAATATTAAAATATAATGAGGGCAATTCATTTTGTGCTTCACAGTGGCTCAGATTTAGAAGAAAAAAAACCCCACCTTAATCAGCACAGTACTTAAGGCCTCCCTGTAAGAAGGTTGTGCTTAACCTTCAGCAAACGCTTATGGGCTGCCCTGAATAATAATGGGTTTAAGCACATGCTTAAGTGTTTTCCTGAAGGAAGACCTAAGCATCTTCTCAAGTGTTAGATTACGGCTTCATTTACCTTATTCATAAATCCCAGCATCAGAGGCAAACTTTTCTTTCATCTCTTGGCAGATATCTGGGTGTATAGATTTTTCCACCTCCGTTTGCCCTGCTTTCTGTGGCTCTCTTGCTGCAATCTGATCAGCCCAGGCTGACCTTCAGGGGTGCTCCACATGGTTCGGGAGCCTGCCCGCATGGCTCCGATTGCACGATCAAAGTCCATACCTTGCCTTTCATCTGCCGGCTCTCTGCCCTTCCCAGGGTTATAAATTTGAAGAACTTAAAGGCGCAACTCTTTTCTGCTGCGCCTGTTCCCGGGGAAGTAGGAATGGGAATTGGCGGGCTGTCCAACGGGCTTGGCTATGGTCAGTTTTCCATGGTGGGAGATGGGATTGGAGCGGGTTAAATCTGCACCAGCTGGTTCTTGGTTGGCTGTCGGAAATGCAAGGAAAAAAAAACAGAAGAGGAAAAAAACCCCACCAAACCAACCCTACAAAAAATATGGGGGGAGGGGAAAAAAGAAAAAAAAAGGCGGGGGGCGGGGAAAACAAGAAGAAAGAGAGGAAAACAAAATAAAGAAGGCAGAAAATGGGAAGAAAAAAGGGGGAAAGAAAAAAGAGGAAATAGGGGTGTAAAGGGATAAAAAGAAGAAAGAGTAAACAAGAAAAAGGGAAAAAAGAGAATGAAAAACGGAGGAAGTAAAACAAAAAATGGAAAAAAGAAAGGAGAAAAAAGGGCAAAAAGGGAAAAAAAAGGAGACAAGGGGAGAAAGAAAAAATATCACAGGAAAAAGNGTGACCCGGCGGGCAGCCCCGGGCTGTTGCAGGCATCGTTTTAAATAAAATAAAGCTGGGAGGGAGGAAGGGGGGGGCGGGATTGGCTCTCGGGGTAAGAGGATTAGATGCGTTCGCATGGGGGCCAGGATGAGAAAAATACCGCAAGGCTTGAGGGAGGTGGGATTGAGGAGTTGGCCTCGATGGAAACGGGAGGCATCCTTCTTTATGAACATTCCTAGTGCCTGCTGAGAACTGCCTGGCAGGTGCTGGAAGGGGATTCTTTTAATCTTCATCTGCATATTTTATTATCACATTTAGTTGTCTGCGTTTTAATCATAAGATGTGCACATAAACACACCCTGAGAATCTCTAAGCAGCGAGTCCGAGTACCAGCCCTATGCTGATACCGAGCCTAGATCAAATCATTGACAGATGTCTTTTACATGAATGGAAGGAATGACGGGAGAAGGCATCAGTGTCTGCTTGGGTAAGTTTCCTTTCCGTTATCTTTAATCATTATTAGTGTTTTACGCCGTCTCTTCCTCAGTGTCAGAATGGGAGCAGTCAACTCTGGTGGGGTCTTCTTGTGCTTTTCATCTTCTCACTACTCTTTGCCTGCTGGAATTCCTAGAAGCAGGTGAGGATTTATTGAACCCTTTTGCTGTGGTCTCTTCTTTGTTGCTGCAAGGATGTCATTAGTGCAGGCAAAAACTTTATAAATTCTGATGTTTGGTTTTAAGTTTGGAAAAGATGATGTCTGGTCTAGAATAGAGTACAAAAAATACTGGTCTGCAAATTACTGTGTTGTAAACACATTTCTTAAGAGAGCAGACCCTACCTGTGTTAATAATAATATTCATTGCCAGGAAACAGATGTGTGTGAGGGAAAAATCTTAAGCGAATTTAACATTCTTAAACAGTTTTACAGCAGTGGGGTAAGAAATGTAAGAGAGAACACTACTGGGAAATGAGCTTGCGTTACACCCACAGAGCATTTACTGTACATTAGTTATAACCCTGTTGTTTTTGTTGCCTGCAATTAATTGAGTAATTTCTTCCATGACTGAAACTGCAGGTTAAGCATGTTTGCTTTGAAAGTCAGTCTTCTGAATCGAGATGGCTTTTGCACTTACCATACATTAACAAGCTCTTGCAAAGTACATTTTGCTCGCTATGGTTATGAATTCCTGAAAGGTATCGGTGGGGGTTAGTTCACTGTTACATAAACAGCCAATAACAGCTTCCAATTGTACGGGAATTGCTCTAAAATAGTTATTAGCTTCAAGGCTATTATGGGCAAAAAGGCATTTCACTTTTGCAAATATTATTTCTATGAAAAAAGCAGAAATGGACTACAAGAACTCTAAAGCATTGAAGTGAGGACACTGCTGTATAAATAGGCAAAGCTCTAGTGTAGCTTTACCACTGGGTTTTACAACTCTGACAAGGCCTTTGCCTCCCAGTTGTACTTGGAAACCAACAAAATCTCAAGCAAACCAGTTTTCCCGAAGCTGAGCATTTATTGTGTGAAGACATTTGAGAAGAGCATCATTGCTTTAGTTAGCAAAGCCTGCCTGCTACCTGTGTGCACGCATGCTGATATTCTGAAAAAGTAGAAGTCAGAGCTGGCATCACAAATAGCCAAGTCTTAGAGCTGTACTGCACTGTGGGAGCACAGGGGCAGCGTGGGGAGCCAGAAGCTGGGATTCATTGCAGCAGAGTTATGCAGCAGTTCAGCTCACTCCAGGCGGTGCAGGAAGGAGCTGAGAATCAGTTTCTGAGCTCCCTGGCCAGGAAGCAGGGGTGCCTGGAGGGTGGAAGATATGCCTGCAGCCATTTCTGGTGCCTTCTGATTTTGAAACTTCCCATGGGGAATTTGCTAGATACTTTTGTTGTTGGAGTGTTTATTTAGCAAAGCAGGCCTGGTACCTGTTGAAGCAGCCTGCAAAATTGGCTCTGTCCTCTCTGGGCATGAGCAATTGTTGTTTGCTCAGAGAACTGGAAGTGTTTGGATATGAGAACTTTGCGTGCATTTAGACATCCTCAGTTGCCCCCAAACTAGCTTACACCTTGTCTTTTCAGGAACTGGAAATACTACTTCTGCTGCATTTCTAGAAGTAAAAGAGTACAGCAAGGGTTTTTATGTGTAATTCAGCTGTTTTTTGCATATGACTGTTCATACTGACAGCAACTTTCCAAAAGATAAAGTAACTTTATGTTTTGGTTGTTTCAGCTATAGGATTTGACCCCTGTTTATTTTAAATGCAGTATTGTTCTGCATCACCAGCAGTTATTTATTTAGGTGTCTGAGGGAAACACATGACTTGGCATTAGCCTTTCTTTTCCTTCCATCTCCCCTGACCCCAAAGTAGTTCAGCCTGAAACTTGATAAATCAATCACAGTTACCTTGGCAAAATTATAAACAAATTAAGATGGATGAAGCCTGACCTTAAAATTATTTTGGATAGGCTGAGCACATGCAGCCAAGAGCATTAATTGCTGCTGTTTTCACAGCTACCTTTGACAGTGTAGGGTTTCAGTAAATAATTCCTCCTTGAAGGAAGTGAGACATGCCATGTCATCTATTTCACTTCTGAAGCCTTTCTGAAATTCCCTGGATTTATGACTTGTGTTAATCGATGTTGTGTAGATAAGTCTTTCAGATATTTTCACTTGCCTGACATGGAACTAATCCGTCTCTGTATCTTTATTTTGGTATATGTATGCTTGTCTTACATATACCAAAATTACATGTTTGTGCACTGTTTAAAAATGGCAGACCCTTACTACAGTCAATATCGTTTTAATGGAATTAATGACATTTTAAATAAAGAAGAATTTTTGCTCATTTGTCTGTTATGTACCATGATTTGATTACAAACCCCAGCAGTGCTGATGGCCCTGGAGACAATAGATGACAGGACATGGCACATATTGGAGGATCAGCTGTTAATGTTGCTTCAGCCAGTCCTGCTTGTGTTGTAAAAAGACCTTTAGGAGGTGCCTATAGCTCAACCATGGAATTTATTTAGAGAGAGATTTCAGAAGAACACCAAGCATAAATCTTCCAATATTTTCAAGGGTTTTTTTGTGTTATTAAATCTGATGGTGCACATTTTTGTAGTGTATTTTACCTAAACATTTGCAAGTTATCTTTCATCTAGAAAATGGGTAGTACAGGGAGATTGAGAAGCAGGGATAAGGCTTTTGAATCTTAATGAAGCTAGCCCAGCCAGAGGGGAAGTGTCAGGTGGGAGGCAGAGCTGTCTTTAAAGAACCACATGGGTTTCTTTTGGTGTGGCCTCAGTGTCCATTTGAGACACTGTACAGGTTTACCATGGTGTTTCAGTCTTTACTTGTTTGGGTTTTCTATGTTGTAAAGTATATGGTTGTGAACCACTTCATACTGAACGCAGTAAGATTTCATTCTGGTTGGACATCCATGCTTTATTATATGTCTTTATCATCATTGCAAGATAAATATCAGGGCTTTATTACTTAATAATAAGTTTTATCTTTAAAGATCATTTTCTAAAAGATTGAAATGGGTTGTTACCTCACCTAGGAGTTATGAGTGTGATTGTTGGGAGCACCTGAGAGTTGAGTTAGATGAATGCTGTTTTAATTGGCAGGAGATTACCAGTTTCTGTGGGAAAATGAATTAGTTAAAACACATCACCACGGCCTTTTGAAAATTCTTAGCTGTATTATGAAGATTGTTGATTTTGAGGTTAATGACTGCAAGCTGGAAGAAGAGGCTACTTTCTAAGGACCCCAATTTTGCGTTGTCCATACGTTTATAGGTTTACACTGTATTTAGGAGATGCATACAAAAGCCAGTTGTGTTTCTGCAAAAGGGTTTTAGCAGTAGCTTTGTGTGGGCCCACTCTGAGACAATCTAATAGGGTCTGATTTTCAGAAAGCTCCTTGCTGAAAACCAGGCTGATTTAGGAGAACTGTGGTTGTGCACTTTGACTCATTAGCTGTTTTTGAAGTCTCTGGTCTCAGTAGTTAGTATTACCTATCAGAATGCGTAAGGGCAGGAGGAGTTTGTGACCACCCTTGGATGCAATAATTATACGTGATGAGGCACTGGCACAGGTTGCCCAGAGAAACTGTGGATGCCCCATCCTTGGAAGTGTCCAAGGCCAGGTTGAATGAGGCTTTGAGCAGCCTGGTCTAGTGGAAGGTTTCCCTGCCCACTAGGCAGAGGCATTGGAACTAGATGATTTTTACATCCCTTCCAACCCAAAACATTCCATGATTCTGTAAAATAGCAACAAAAAGCTGCCTTTAAATTTTTGTGTGTCATTGGAAAGGGCACCGGTAAATGAGAAGATACGCTCAGGAGGGCTGGCAAGGTGTTAATTTCAGAGTATGTTCTATGTAAGTAGTTGGCAATAAAGTATCTAAATACCTCTGTAAGACTTCATGTGTGCAGCCATTATGTTCCTTAGGAATATAATTATCTTTCCAATAAATTCTTGGAGCGTGGAAATGTTTTATGGACTGGAACTATAAAGTACACAGGAAGGTTGTGTTGGGCGTTGGTACCAAACTCACATATCCCATGACAAGTTCCTAAACTCAGAGACCAGACTTCCCCTCACTAAGAAATTCCCTGTGGTGTTTCACCCTCACCTCTCCATCATCATCCCACACAATCTCTTCTGCTTTCCCATCACTGAGCTATGTGGTCAAAAACAAGAATCCCCTCCCCTTTTCCCACTTGCTTTAAAAGAGGGAATTTTGAGCCTCTAGTAGGTGACTTGCTGCCTGCTTTTTTACTGCTCTGTGCCTGGACATTTTCCAAGGCAGTCAGTCCTCACTTTCATCTACGCCCTAGGATTCCACAGGTGCAATGGAGAAGTGAACCTGTGTGTGAGATTTGGCTGGTTTGCAGTCTCTTGCCACAGGGGAATGGAAGTAATAACAAGGGAGTTCCCACAGATAGGTGGATGTTGTGGGGTTGTGCCAGGAAGTTTTGGTTTCCTAATAAAATTGAAAGACGAATTTCTGGTTCTCTTAAAATCCTTGGGAACTTTATAGTCAGCCCGAGTGCTTTCTAAATTTTGGTGAAGAGTCAAATGCTCACCTGAGGCTGGAGCATGGGGTTGGGGAAGGCATTTCAGCTTTGTCTAATTGATTCCCTGTGAGATATTCACCTGTGTGTGCCTGTGTACTGCTGTAAGCGATGGGTGGACAGATAACAAAGAAAAAGCCCTGCATTTTGACATCCATTATTGTAGCTTTACAATGGCTACGACGTTGTTAGTGCAAAAAGCAAAACATAGCCCTATTGAAATTGCTTAAAACAGGTGTATTTTCAGGAGTCCCCTGAACAGTAGTAAATTTGGTCACAGATTAGAATAAGCAATAGATATTAAATCCACTTCTAATAAGTGTGTGCCAAGCCATTCCTTGTGGGTATGTCAGATGACCTTCAGAGCAGATTTGTACTGAATTCAAACATCTACAGTTAAAGCTCATTGAAATTAGATTCATAGGACATAGTTGACATTATTTTTAAAAGTGTGACTTTGTTTTCCTTTATAACTTGTATTTAATGGGAAAAAACCAACAAAAGCTAAAATGTTAGAAAACTCAAAACTTGTCATATTTCTATAGTTTTTCAGTTTTTCTGGAATTAAAATGTGCGTTAAATCAGAGATTCATTGTGTTAAATTTTAAAGACTTTGTACTGAATTTCGGTTTTCAAAGTCTGCATGGCTTCTAATTTAAATTAATAAAAAACTCGAAGGAAAGCTTTGGTCAAATGTTTTTTGAGGTTTTTTTGTTGCGTTTTTTTAGGAAAGATGAAACTGGTCATTTTAGAAAATATTTTGTACTGTAAAACTTGCTGAAGCTCATCCTTTCCACAAATACCTTAGATTTTGGTTACAAATTTTGTGTCACAATTTTTTTTTTGTTTTGGCAAATACCCTCTGGCAGCATCTTTTTGTCATCTCCATGGCAGCTTACAGTTTCAGGGGAAGATAGGTGTCAGCCGCCATATACTATAGCCAAACAATGTGTCCTTTGGTAATATTAGAATGGGAGAAATGGCCAGTTGATCATTAAAGAAAATTGAATTTAGGATTTCAAAATGCTGGAATATCTTAGTAAGAGTCCCAGTACTGACTCTGGTGTTAGGAAGTCTCCACGTGCCTTAACAATACATTTCCCAACCATAATGTGTTTCAATTCATTTTGCTCTGATTTTATGGATATACATTACTTGTTTTGGGGATAAATGTGAGGATAATGTGCCATATAATGCATTTTAGCCTCCAGTTGACATTTATTGTCAACCTGTTATCTTAAAACCTAGTTTTTATGGGAGGAATTTTAAAGGAGAGCATGTGGATTGATATGCTTGATCTGCTTCTTGCTACGCAGGATTTGCGATATAATGCTTAAAGCCCCTTTGATAATACGGCACAGAGATTCTTATTGGCCTGTACAAGGTATTCCCAAAATGGGTTTGCTAGTGTGGTTTAGTGCAGCCTTCAGGTTTTCCTTGGCATTATGCCTTGAGGAAGCTTTACTGTTGCACTGCTTGTTTTCAAATGTTGCTTCTTAAATATAAATTAGATGTGATATAAAGCAAAAATTTGTAAATTAACATGGCCAGCCATCTCAAATCTGAGCTAGAAATGAAATAATACAGATTAAATTTTGGTTTGCTCTAAGTCCTGTTGAACTGTATGAGACAGGAGGTATAATTTCCTGCCGTGTATCTTCAGCAATCAGCAGTGTAACAGCAGACTGATTGGCTATTTACTTTTTATTTTCTCTCCCATAGATCTTATGTCAACAGCATTCAAGCAGAGTGTGGCATGGTTATTTTTACTGTATCTTTATTGGTTGCGTAGATTAAAACATGAACAGTTTTATGAAGGTTGCATTTTTACATCTTGACAACTTCATATTTGCCCTTGCCCCTATTAAAACATTTAATTTCTCTCAGACAGCTTAACCTTTTTCTTCTACTTCAAATAATGACGAGGACAAATATTTGTCAACATCCTTTCAACTTGATGCATTCACGGCTCCATCAGTATCTTGGGGATCTGGAAGAGTGTTTCTGACCCTTCCTGTAGCCAAGGTGGTGGCCAGATGTGGGAATGCCCCTCTCTGCTTCCATCTCTGCAGCAGTCCTGGTGGTGATGTGCAGCTGGCCAGGCATCACCACCAGCCCTGAGGGCCACTTGGGGAGCTTGCCTTACTAACCCACTCTCCCAAAGCCCTGGGTCGCTGGGGGAGCATGGCAAGGAGCAGGCGGCAGGCTGGGTGTTTCGCATCTTCTTTTCTCCTAAGGTATTGTTCCAGAGCTCTGAGCTGTAATCAGGTGTAACATAGTAACAAAGCAAGCAGACTCTGCAGTACCTCCAAACTCGGTATGGTTGTGGCGTTCCACCATTTTGCTTTGGATAAAATGATTAGAAATAGTGTTTGGGGGAAAGAATGAACATCACCTGAACAGACACAGTGACTTTGTCAGGATGTTTAGGGCCTTGAGCAGAGATACAGGTTTTGGGAATCTGTAATGTTTGTGAAATAGAATCAGTATTTTTTAAGAGTATGAGTAAGTTAAACTTCTTGGGAGAAAGGGACTAAGTATTTTTTTTCCTTTTATATGTGTCGGGCACACTGCTCAGTAAATATGGTCCTAATCCTTCACTAGCAGACTGTGATATGAACACCAGTGATTTCCCCTTGTCTCCTTCAGACCTGTGTGATTAAAAACC
This sequence comes from Ifrita kowaldi, assembly GCA_013398055.1. Taxonomy (NCBI): domain Eukaryota; kingdom Metazoa; phylum Chordata; class Aves; order Passeriformes; family Cinclosomatidae; genus Ifrita; species Ifrita kowaldi. The sequence continues at coordinate 727,860 of VZRS01000217.1, read as the reverse complement.
TACGTGTGTGATTAAAATCCTACATCAGCACTGGAATGATTTGGATTCCTTCATGCTTTCAATTATTCAGGTTGTCAGTAAAAAAGACCTATTTCTACCAACATGTGATCAGAGATTTCTGTCGCACTCTGCCTGGCACAGACCCACTGATGATGGATGTGACTGGTACCTACACAGAATGTTCCTGCTGTGTCTTTTCCTGAATGTGTGCCCAAAGGGAAGCTTTCCATGGTTTTTGAATGGCCTTTAGCTGAAGGCTTGTTCAGGAGGGAGAAGGTATTTTAAGGAAACTGTGGCAGGTACGAATCCTGGTAATAAGGCTCTTATTGTCTATGCAGTGCTGCCTGACAGATTTTTATTTCACTGATGGCCTTTCAAATGCAGGGTTAGATTTTCTACATGTTACTGCAGCTGAGCAATTGCAGGTATCTCCCCACAGAAGGCCTCATTACCTTTCATGGGCAAATACTCCCTTATTTCTTCATATCCTGCACTTTCTCTTTCAAAATGACTTGAAGTGTTTAATTTAGGACGAACACAGTCAAGTATTTTGTGCTGTGAGATGGCAGAAGGGGTGTTTGTTCCTGATGGTGGGGCTTGCTAGTGTAGGTGTCTTCTGTGGCTTTAGAAGGAATGTTCAGCAGATACTTGATGACCTTCTGTGGGAGGAAAAAAGGTGCACAGGTGAAAATGGAGGAGGTTCTTGTGAACGTCGAGGTCTCTTGCAAGTCTGGAGCTCAGCCTACGTTCCAGTACACAGAGAGAGAGTTGTGCTGCCAAGAAATTAATGTCTCCTTTACTGGGATACTGAGGGTCTCGGTGCACCACATTCAGAGCGCTTCTGTGGCTTCGCTTTCAGACCTAGGTTTGAAAAAACAAAAATGTTCCAGCTGGAAAGGAACTGATTTTTCTTTAAAAAAAAAAAGCCTTGGAGTGCCTTGGGTGTGTTGGGTAATTGTGTACTCAAGAAACGCACTTACATAAGTGAAGACACTCCTGTAACCCTCGCCTGCCAGGAAGGCAGGCGCTGCAGAAAATCCACTCATCGCAGAGGAACTCCAGTAGGTGCAAAAGGGGAGGAGAACCTTTGTTCTTTGTGCTGTATTTATTCACAAAGAGAAGTTGTCTTTGGCATGTCTGCTTGGCACCAGAGGATTCCCGTTTTTTATCCTGCGGAGCTGCTTTTTCTTGTCGGTGTTGCGGGTAGGTTTCCTTTCCTAACGCGGAAGGGGAGAGGTGGGTATTTTCCATAGTTCATCACAAGGCTTCGCCCCCGCTGGTTGAAAGAGCCCAGCAAAGGACCTTCTGGAGGCAGGGTAGGAGTCAGAAGCAAAATCCTGGGCAGCAGCTCTGGTGGATTCCATTCCAGCGCTGTTTGATGAGAGAGGGGAAGGATATAGGAGGATGTAGAGGTGGCGTGCAGCAGGGCACAGTGTGCAGGGTTTCGGTCTGGGTTCCCTAGTTCAGTAAGGAAAAACCACACAGATGGGGAGGGACTTTATACAAAGGCATTAGTGATAGGACAAGGGGTAATGACTTTAAACCGAAAGAGGGTGGATTTAGATTAGATATAAGGAAGAAATTCTTTACTGCAAGGGTGGTGAGACACTGGAACAGGTTGCCCAGAGAGGTGTTAGATGCTCCCATCCCTGGAAATAGTCAAGGTCAGGTTGGATGGGGCTTTGAGCAAGCTGGTCTCTTTAAAATGTCCCTGCTCATTGCAGGGGATGGGATTAGATGACCTTTGAAGGTCCCTTCCAACCCAAACTATTCTATGATTCTGGCACATGCTCAGTAAATATGGTCCTAATCCTTCACTAGCAGACTGTGATATGAACACCAGTGATTTCCAGATCTACCTCTCATGATTAACAGTTTGTGTTTAGGGGAGTTCTAAACCAAGGACACTTTCTGGGCTAAACTAGGCTATGCTGTATTTACCAAGTAAGCACATTTTCCATTAATGTAGTTTATGAAACGTACAAACAGGCCTTAGTGTTTGCTTACATTGCTTACAGTACAAATGTCAAATTTAAATGCATGTGAAACTGTATTTCATATGTTTATTCCAAATGTAATTTGATTTTACTGTGAAAACATTTCAGGAGTTAAGTTTGAGATGTGTGATAGAGCAGCAAAGATATTTAATACTTAGCTTAATTTAGAAAAATGACCTTTCAGAGAAAAAAACTGTGCTTGTCAAAAATATACTGATGAATTAATTTTTTGTGATGCCAGTGTGATAGCTGACTTTTGAGAGCAACCTTATAGATAATGAGTTTTATTTTTATCTTAGATCTGTCTGATTGTAGTGCCTCTCGCAAATCAAGTCACTTTACTGACTTCTGTGGTTATAAATACATGGCAAAATTTGGAAGCAAAAAAGAACAACCAGAAAAAAAAACCCCAAAAAGCAACCAAACAAAAACAACAAAAAAAACAACCCCCCAAAATTAAACCAAATCAGAACAATGCAAATCTGACTGACCAGTGTGGATGGATACTTGGAATTTTAGATGACATTGCAGTCGTAAGATCAGTATCCCCTTCCACCACTACCACCTCCCCACTCCCCATGCCTAAGCCACCCTTGTAATGTTATCTAGAAATACCATAATTGTAATCAGTTTTTAAATGTCCCTAACAGAAATGTGGTAGCAATGCTATCTTAGAAAATACTAGCTTTGTTTCCACAGACTATGTTCAATGACTTTTATTTTGTAAAAATCTGCAAGGAATTTGAAAGCAACTTCAGTACTTGTAGGTTTCTGACTGCTTAAATTGATTTATGTTTAGAACCTAATCTTGCTCACTTTGACAAAGCTGGCAACTTCAGTGGGTTTATTTGTGCAGATAGAGTGAGAAAGATTCAGCTTTTGATATAAATACTTTAGCTTTCTGGTTTCTGAGAACTGTTTTCTTACAGTTAATTATGCATTCTTAAAAATGTGTACATTCATAGGCATATGTAGAGGGAGAGATGGCAGCTTAGTTTGCAAAATATTGAGCTTCATTTTGCCTATCAGTGTTTTTAATTTTAGTGAGAACAATCTCCAAAATGTTAAGATAGATCAAGAGTTAGAAGTCATGTCACATATATTGTCACATGTAGCATCATATACTGTATATGCATAGCTATAACTGGAACATGAGTATGTTTCAAAACATTGTTTTAAAAGTTTTTGCTGGGTTGGTTCACAGTGGTCCTTTGAGGTTCATTTGGGGAGGGACAGATGTCAAAACAGGAGGTTTCTGTTCTTGTGGGCCATGGGCGGCTGTCAGGTGGAGGGGAGTGTGTGGGAGATGACTCAGCATGGATGGGCTGGGGAACGGGTTTGTGAAAGCTAAAAACATTGCAAAACAAAAATTCCTTTCCATGCTTGAACTATATTAATTGAGATGGTTTTAAATGAAGTGGTGCCAACTTGAAACAGCTTACAAGTTTAAAAGTCTGTATTGTTTAAAAGAAATGCTGAAGGGTCAGTGATCAGGTGTGCTTCTGACTAGAACTGAAGTGTTAGTATCAGCAAACAAGAGAACGTGAACTCAGCAGTCTAAAAGTTTGCAATTTGGGTGAGATGCAACCATAAAAATGCATGGTGAAACCACATGTGTTTAGCCTAATCATTAAATTTTAGCAGTATTTTAATTTTCTTGTGTAGAAATGTCATCTTAGTTACTTGGGTTACTATCAAGTTTGCTGAAAATACATTTAGCTGCAAGCTGCTCTTGAAAATAGAAACGCCTCTCTTGCTGTTTGATGGCTGTGGTTGTGATGGGGTCGGTGAGCAGCAGTCACTGTCGTGTTTTGGTGGTTACACCCTGAGCATTTTTGGTAATGTTGCAAGTACACTCCAGCTTTGCAGCGGCAAACTTACTGTAATTCTGTGGTGATCTCCTTTTGGGTGGTAGTTTCTTAGAATAGCTTTAGTTATTGTTGGAACAGTGGCAAGTTTAAAGGGTATTGCATGCATGCAATGGTATTTCATCTCAACCAAAACAAAGGATGTCAGTTTCTAAAGCAACCAGAATTATTTTTAACTCTTTCCTTAGTTCTTTAAAACAAACTCAGAGTGATTCATCACGATCCTGTCTCAAAGTGGCTCCTGCGAAGTGTTTCTGAGGGATAATAATGAGGGGTTCAGTGGGCAAGTTTGCAAGAACCAGCTGTGGACCATGGTATTTAGTTTTGTGGATTTTTTTAATCTTTAAGCAGTGCAATTAGTAGCTAGGTGGTGTTCTGAAAATCACATTTGATCTTCATCGAGAATGTTATCTGTTTGCCCTTACCCAGGGTATGCTCTTCTTAGTAAAGAAAGTGCTGAGATTCCCCAGTACACAGCTTCAGTATTCCAGGACAAGAGTCCAAGAGCTCATATCTCATTGTGTTTAAAAGTGTTTTTCAAACAGAATTGATCAATAAATTCATTTGCAGTGGGAAAGCTAAACCTCAAACACATATATTTTAAATATCTGCCTGAAAGCAGGGAGGAAATGGGAGCTTAGATAAATTGTTATCACAAAATTGGTGAGACGTTTAACTCCTAAGACCTACAACTTGATATAAGAAGTAAGAGTTACAAAGCTTCAGTTTGGTCTTCTATTCCACTAATGCTCAGTTAAACCTTCCCTGTATCATTTATTGTTTAATATATTCAAATATTAAACAATTTCAAATATTCCTCAGTTCTCTGTAAATTAAACTGCTGTAAACTTTTAGACTCTTCTCATTGGGAATCATCTGCGGACTCCTAAGTGTTTGTATTGCTCTTTGAACTTTTTCCATTTCTGATATAGTCGTATTGTCTGTATTTTTCCTGAAGCAGCCTAATATTTTATCTGCAAAGACTGACCCTTACTACAAAGAATTAAAAAAATAAACCAGCAAAGTGCCCAGGAATGAACCTTATGTGCTCTGTGGTTATTTTCAGAGAGTCATCAAGACCTGCAGGTCAGTTCCTCAGTACCACAGACCAAAAGGTCATAAATTGAATGTTATGAGTAGTTTAAAAAGATACAAGGATTTGACCTGTTTCTTTCTTTATATATTTCAGTGCTTTGATCGTGCCTTTTTACCTTAGCATTTTAGTTGTAACACAGCATTCCAGGTACAAACACTTTTCCATAGTCCACAATTCAGGCTGCTATTGTGCTGGTTGGGTTGCATTGCTGCAGCCGTCCCATGAGGAGGTGACTAGCAAGGTGCGATATGATAGCCTGTAGTTCAGCTGGGAATTAAGCCAGGAAATTAAACTATTTGCATGCTCAGAACTATATCCTGGTAATAATTTTAACGCTCTGTCTGTTTTTCCATATTTAAATCCTAATTTTTCAAGGGGTATTTAATGAGTGCCACTGGGTTTGACCCTGCTTTTGTGCTGAATTTGGAGCAATAATTTCCAAATCTTTTGTTTACTGTTGCACGCGAGGTAGTGAAATTGCAGCCGCCAAAATCTTAAAGATCATCTACTAGGAATGTGAAAATTTTATCCAGTTGATAATTGGTAATTAAGGTTGGATTCTATTACTGAATCCTGGCTTGAGTTGTTAATGAATACTGGTTGAGTATTCAATTTGAATAAAGCATAATTTTTGGAAGTTCTTAAAAATAAAACTGTCACAGTTTAATATAGTTGGAAGTAATTACTAACTTGGTTAAATAAAAACTGAAGTATTTAAACACCTAAACCATAAAATTGACATGAACGGAAAGGGCGTGGGGTGTGTTGTTGACTTTTGGATGTGGTTGGTTGATTTATTCTTTTGTTTCTTTCTTTGAAAGTATTTTATGCTTAAGATTTATTTACAGCATGAAACCAAAAGCCAAATACCTGACAATCTATAAGAAATTGGTTAGTCTTGTCTCAGGATTAACCCGAGATTATTTAGTTTGTATTTATGAATTGTAGCTACAGAAAATAAGAAGCTGTACAGAGAGACTGCCAAAGATATGAAAGCATCAGGTCATCTGCTGTAAGAGTATTTATTTTAATTAAATTTAGTCACTGATAAAATATTGTCCAATGTTTTGTTAAAAGGGAAAAGAAATGGAAAATCATGTGTTTAGTATTGTCCTACTTGCTGTGATTTCTACTAAGTGGATTCTTCAAACTATGAACTGATCTATCATTTTCTCAGGAAAAAGGAAACAAAAGAAGCAAATCATTTCAGTGCATCATTTCTACAGTGCAGCCACTTTTTATATGCCTCGTATTGTACTTCATGATTTTCTTATTTTTTTCCCTGTACTATCTTTTATGCTGCCTTTGATCTCCTGTCTCCTTTCCTTCTCCCTCATCTGTTTCCACATGGAGCAAACTATTTGCCTCTACTTTTAAGAACCATAAAGAAAGAGAGGAAAATGGTGTCTGAGCTCTGTGCACACCCTGAGGTCTCCTTCAAGTCAGAGCCATCGGAAGCCTTTGACCTACTGCAGTTCACAAGGGCAATAACAGATCTCTGCATTTGGTGGATGCCCACCACTCACAGCCCTAAATATCAGCACCAGGTGAATCTGGTGGCAGTAGGTGGGAGGAACGTGGTCTTGGTGATGTGATTCTTGGCAGAGGAGAGGCTGGCAAGAGAGAAAACTCTTGAGAGAGGCTGAGGAGCACTGAGCCCAGCCTTTCTTCTGTTTCTTCTGTGCTAGGAAATCCAGTCCTAGCACAGAATTCCAGCAGCTTTGTATGGTGGTTTGTACCAGCGAACAAAGTGAATGTGGAGAAGACGTAAGTGGAGAAGAGTAAGTCTTAGGGAACCAACATTTGTTCCTTGGCAGGCCATCACTATGATTTCTTGTCTTGGTTGAAATGTTCAAGGTATGAGCTTTAGTGAGAAGCTGGCCAAGCCTTTTCCCTCAACACAACTCCCGGTGTCCAGGCCAGGGAAGCCCAGTGGTTTACTAGTCACTGCGAACCTCCTCAGAGAAGAGAAATCAGAGAGCAAGAGAGGTCATCCAGTTGGCCTTGTTCTCTGTCCTCCTTCCCTTCTTCGTGCATGTGAAGTTTCCAATGTTACTTTTCTTCCTATTGACCATGCACAAATTTTGTCTCAGTTAGCCTTTCTCTGCCAGGAAATGTGGAAACTTAGAGCAGGAATTTATTTTAGCTGAGCTGTTGAAAAAAAAAAAGAGAAAAATACTTCTGTAAATAGGTACGACATTTAAAACTGAAATAAACAGATTAGGATATATGTAAGGGGTAGGGAGGAAATGCCCTTTAAAATCTGAATAGTTTGGGAAATTTTAGGCTTTTTCTTAAGGCATTAATTTTAGTGCTACCAAGAAAATGTCCGAACAAACTTATTAAAAAACAGACGTAAAAAGCAATTTCAGGTCATTCTACTGGGTTTTCATTTTCATTGTTTTAGTCAAGTATCACATTCTGATAATCTCTTCTCCCACCCACCATATTTTCCAGAAGTCATTGTTCCAACAAAACAAAAAAAAATCTTACTATAAATTAGTTAATAAAGTTGGATGTAATTCTTTCTACTCTGTTGTGGCACAGGGTTGATTAATGTAAAATCTTTATGTTAAAGGCCAAAAAAAATTTTCTTTGAGGACTTGAAATCCTTGGATTCTCACTTTGGCACATGGTTGTTGAAGTGAGCTTCCTCCAGGTCGAATTGTTCCCTTCCAAACGCAGGATTGGGATGGTGTGTGTGGCAGCTTGCTGTGGCTTGCTCCCCCACGTTCCTCACCACCCCCTCATCTTCAATCAGACAGCGCAAAATTGAGTGTGAATTCTAAGTAAAACAGGGAAAAAACACTTGGGTGATGTTCACATTGCAGAGTGCCATCATTTTGTTGGTGTCTAAGAAGTAGCTCATTAATTATCTTCCTAAGCTTGCAAGTACCGAAAGAAAATTTCACTACTGAGCCTAGAAAAAGAAGGGAAGAGGGCTGGGGTTTGGGTTGGCTTAGATTTTACTTGCTGGGGTTTTTTTTTAAGAATTCATAGTAGTTTGCTCTTCCAGAGCAATACTGTACTTCTGTACTTCTTGTGGGATGAGGTGAATGTGAATCAATCTATACAATTTTTTCTTCGTCTTTCAGAACACTTCATAGCGTATTAATAATACACTTAACTATCTGCATACTGCCATATTTGTTTTCTATTCTTTATTTACTGAACAAAACCTTCTCAGCTTCTTGTAATAACTGGGGTTTTTCTTATAAAAGTCAATGAGCTAAATTTGCGGTGTCAATATTGCAGGATATTTTTTTTTCAAGAGCTGATTTCTTATCCAAGGGTATCTTGGAGACCTTCAAAAAAAGGAATGCCAGATACTTCAGCCTCCTTTATTTTATTTCTTGGGAGAGAACATTTATCTTTCTTGGAGGGGGAGAGAAACAGCATTTCAGGGTTTTTTCTTCAGATTTGATGCTGATTACCATCTAGGGCAAATATTTTAAAAATTCCCAGCCCTCCTCAAAGAGGGAGAAAGAAAAAATTTGGTTGGGACTCTACTTCAGAGGATTGATTAAAGGTTTCACTATTCTATTCCCTTTCTGTATAAATTCAGTTCTTTGTCTCTGCTCTCTTTTACTGGATTTGTATGATCTGAGCAATTCTGACTTTTTGCAGTGGCAGGGACAAGGGCAGTGCTGTCCATGTGGGTGAGCCAGGGTGGGCAGGGTGCCTGCAGGTGGGACCGGGAGCAGGGAGGCTGCAGCAGCGGTGGCCCTGGAGCCAACCTACCCTCTTGGCTCCCATGACCAGCTGGAGCAGGCACAGAGGAGGAGAGAGACAGAGCTGGCTGTGCTGGAGACAGGTTTTAACAAGTGCTTTGGGACCAGCACAACCCTGCTCCAAGCAGAAATCTTCCTGGAGAAGGGAAGCTGAGAGGAGCTTGAAAATGGCTGGTGAGGTTTGTAGAGTAACCAGGTTGGTGCTTAAAGCCGAGCACAGCCTCGGCAGGCTGGTGTGTGGTTGTGACCAGAAACTATCCCTTCATAGTAATGTGAACTGTCCTTTCAGTACCGAACATCTCCCTGGCATGCCTGATTTCCTCACAGAATGCCTGCTGATTGGCCCCCTCCTTCCCCAAGTCATTCCTTGGAGAGTATCTGGGAAGATTTGGATGATGTAGGGTAATCATCTCACAACTTACTTGCTCTGCTTAGGGTCTGCCTAAGCCCGGGGAGGGCATGATCAGTTTCTGGAGAGATGGTTTATGCTCACTCCTGCTGTCTTTGTCAGGAATAGCACATGGGTTGGAAAAGACCCAAGTGCTTACTGGGATACTCTAGACCTAGTTTTTGACTCAGGTCTTGAAGGAGGATGGGAGCAGGTAGAGGAAAACAGTAAAGTAAGTCACTGAAGGCACGGAGTGAGGTATTGGCTTAATATGTATATTTATCACCACCCATTTATAATTTGCCCAGAGAAAAGAACATGAACTCCCTAGGGCTGTTGGGTCTGTAAGCCTCTTAAAGTGGCTAAGCCCCTGTTCATGGCTTCATGTGTTAACAGCACACTGTTAACAAGAAAAATGCTGTATCTTTGTGCCTTTGCTAAAGTTTTGTGTTTCAGGTACACCTAGTTCTACATCAGCTTGTATTGGCTAGCTTTTCAAAGGTGTTTTTCATTTTATCAGTCCAGTTTCTGATGTTGTTTTTTCACTTTAAATCTGTGGCTAGTAACATTTCATTTGGCATGTAAAAAAGTTGGCAAAAAGAAAATTACTTTGGCAAAGTAAGTTTACAGAGTGCGTAGAGCAAGGTTTAGTATAACAAGTGAGTTGTGGATTTTTAGGTTTTTTGGTTTTTTAGTGCCAAGACTCACTGATGCCATTGTGACAGTTCATATGTTAGACTGTGTTCCCACACGTGTAACATTAAGACTTACTAAGTTCTTGGAGAAACAAGTAAGCAAAAAAATAAGATACCTAGTAAAGTTAATGAAAAGCTTTGACTTTGCATTTAATGTTTAGTCATTCTAAAAGAGTGATTTTGAATATGGAGGTGTGATTTTGCAGCCCTGTTGGAAGGGGATTTACTGAATAGCATAAAAAGGCAGCTGCCCTTCAGTGTGGAAAAGCCCCAGGCTGTGTGTTAGAGTCGATCCAGTTATAGCAGTATTACATTAAGATGCTCCAGCACAGGCAGGAGCTGGTGAGGAAGGAGTGAGCAGCATGGCTGGAGGCAGTGACCCAGAGGCACTTTGCACTTTGGGCTGTACATGGTGAAGGGATGACTGTGTTTGGGCAGGCTGGATTTTAAAGACAGGCTGGAAGTAAGGACAAGGTTTTAGAAAAGGCACAGTATCGAGTGAACTCCCCCAACATACCCCAGCAGAAAAATCCCTTGTGTGTAAATTTACTGAGAGGCTGATATTTACACATTTTGCAGTCAATACCTGCTCTTAGCAGACAAACATTGCCTGCTGTTTTACAGTTAATAGAAATGTGCCGCTGTCGATTCCCATTTGCTTGAGTGATCCGGGAAAAGAGCAGGAATGGTGAAGTGGCAGTGTTGCTGATTTGATGGGAGTTATCAAGGGAGGTGAAGATGCAAATGAAAATGCAAAGGATTTCAAAGTGACATTAGGTTGCTGTGCAACCATATTGTAAAAATGACAAATGAAATTCAGCGCAGATAAATGTGAAGTGATGTCCACAGGAAAATTATTCAAACTTTGCATTTAAATTGAGTTGCTTGTTAACACTTGGGCATGAGATCTGGGGGTCATGTATTTGTGTGGCAAAGTCAACTGTGTACTTGCTAGCTGTCAAAAAGCAAATAAAGCATTAGGAATATTTATGGCAGTAGTACAGAAAAACATATCTGTCACTGTAGCATCTGTGGTGTGCCTTCATCTCTAACAGTGGGATCGATTCTGATGTCTTCCTCTTAATTGTCTTTCTCTTCTTCACTTCCACCAACAAAGAGGATAAAATAGCACTGCAAAAGCTGCAGAGGTCAAAAGTTTATTGAACAGCTTTTGTGTAAGGCATGACTTAAGTACATGAGGCCCTGCAGTTTGAAGAAAGATGTGAAAAGCTTACATGGATTCAGTATGAAAAGCTACCATGGATTCAAATGACACTTGGAGAAACTAATGTAGGAATAATCTGTGGGACCCATGAAGTTCAAGAACAGCTCCTGGGACTCACTTCTGTGCTGCCTGGTTTCAGAATCCATGACTTACTCTTCTGTTTTTCCCTCAACTTCTGCTGTTAGCTGCAGTTGGAGGCAACATCTTGTGCTGGACTTTTGGCTTGCCTTGTGGGCTTTTGACTTGTTTTGTTTTTTTGTTAGTCATCAACAACTTTCTTTTTCCTTAGCTAGCTAGTATTTATTGTCCATCTTAACATCAGGTAATTATAAGAACTTCAGTATCCAAAGTCTTACTCAAGATCTAATAGTTTAAACCATTTCTATAGACACTTCAGAATCTCAGTAAAGAGATAATTTTTAGGGTATATGCTAAGCTTAAGAAAATTAATCTCTGCTTAAACAGGGTTGTGGGTGCTGTAGGTTCCTAGTGCTGAATGTATCTACTTACCTGATGTCTGCCTTGTAAACTCGGTAGTGTTTGAGGAAGTTCAGAAAGAGAAGAAGAAATTACAGAGAAGTTTGACCTCCCAGAGAACTTGCTGAAAGCCGCTGCACTGTTGTCTCAGGTGATGAAACACCAACTCTTGCTGTTGTTCTACCTGTTGAACCAGTTTTGTGCCTTCTTGTGTTGAGCAAGCCCTCCCTCACCAACCATGCAGTTGAGAACAAGTGCTTTTGGAGTACCAGAAAGATGCATGGAAACTTTTTCCCCTGTTTGGCTGGGGCGTAGCTGGCTCCATCGTTTGTTGCTTTGGTTTAGGATCTGTATTTGAGAAAATACAGAATTTAACAAAACCTTTGGGCTCCACATATTATTATTTTGACTTTTCCAGTCAGTGGAAAAGCTATTGGCTTGTTGCTTTTTCTTAATTTTTCTTAATGGTTTCAGTTATTTCACTGGCATTAATTTAATTTCAAGTCAGACTTGAAAGAAAAAGAAATATATATATATATAATTGAAAACCACACCTTTTTCCAGTTTGGGGACAACAGATCGTAGGCTGGTAAACCTGCTGGGGGAGGGAACCTGTCTCAGTGCAGAAGGCATGAAGGTGCTCCTAGCAGCAGCTTGGAGAAGCTGGTGAACTAGAGCAACTCATGGCTTTAATATTTTAACTTCTAACACCGATATTGGGTTAGGTGTAGAAACAACACCCAGAAAGCCAAAACTGAGCCTCGGAACAGTGAATACCCTAGAGGCTGTTAAGTAATTATGCAGATTTTCGTGATAATAATCACCCTGTCCTAGGTAGGCAGCTGAAATTGGCAGTGGGGCAGAACAATGCCGTAGGATCAGCATATCGATGGGGTAATTATTGTGCTAGATGGCTAATTAGCAGCTATGCAAATGGAATGCAATCAGTACTTGTGTTTGTAATTCGGTACCGGAGGGAGGCAATGTGTAAAGGAATTATCTCTGGCGACTCAGCCGGGGCTCTCAGAAGCACACACAGGATGCTGGATCACCTGGCTTTGTGGGGCCGGTGGGAAAGGAACTAGCCGTGGTGAGCGCCACCCTTGCGTGTTGGCTTACGCAGGGTGAGAAGGTGCCAGGCAGGAGGTATTTCTGAAGATACTTCACCTACACTTCTGAAATTTTATGCTTGGCAGCTACTGTGCCTCTCCCCACAGGTGCTTCTCTGTTTGCTATATCCTTCTGTAAGGCGACAGTCATCCAAAAATCCCCTTCCTCCCCACCGCGTCCCGTGCTCAGTTTTTAATGAGTTTAAAAACCTCATAATAAAAATTCAAATAATGTAAACAAACAAGCACAAGATTGAAAGCTGCCCTATCACAAATAAATGACACAGGGACAGAGTTTGGGTTCATGTGTAAAGTGCTTATGTAATTTATGTACACTGTGTCAACCTCATCAGGAGCCCTTACCATATTTGAGTAATATATGTGATGGCAAGGATAAAGCCATGGTATATTTAATTTATATACAGTTTTTGCATTGACTGTTTTATTGTATATGCAGTATAGCAGATCATTGCTGATACAAATTTAAACTGGAGATTGTAGATTGTATTTTCAAATATACAAGCCTCTTCTTTTATTATTCTTCATTTTAAGAAAAAAAAAGGATCTTCATTTTCTGTTTTCAGCAGGGTTATATAAAGTATCTGTCATGAGTTCTTCATTTTTAAATGCAAATAATTATATATGGCAGGGAGTATGATGAGTGTTCAAAGTTGACATTAAAATGAAAATGGATCAAATTTTTCAGAAAAACTGATCAACCACGTCATTAGTCAAGGTTATAATGACTAGTGGGACATTTTCAGTTGTTTAAAATCTCATTTTAGATGTTTGAAAAAGTAGTTTATAGTTCTTAATAGATGACTGCTGCTGCATCACCCTACTAGTTGTTAAGAGTTTTGAATTTACATAATTTAAGAGGCCTTTTTTACCCCCTCTCTTACAGCTGTACACTCTTCAGACCCAGTAGTACTGGACAAACTTCGAGATTTAATCTGTTTTACTTTGCAGTTTTGATAGGCTGGGGGACATCTGTGCTATCAGTTACCAGCCTCAGCATTTGGCAACTCACTAAGCCGTGGTGCTGTGATTCTCTGAGTCCCAACTGGAAAGGAGAAATCACAAAACAAACCATATGCCAAAAAGTGTCAAGTTCCCACAGTATGAAATTACAAAGATGAAGAGACTGTCTTTCCTCATCTGATCTCTTCCTTTTAATCTTGAGTGTTCCTCATTAAACTGGAGAAAGGAAATGTATGGGGACAGAAGAGTGGTTTCTAATTAAAAGTAGATTTAAATCTGAGTGAGGAGAGTGCCTCATCCAGTGGGTTTCGTGAAATGCCTTCTTGCTGCTGTCTGCTGGCTTTGAAGGTGTTTGCTTTGTGGCAGGAAGGCGGTGGTGGAAACTTGGGGCCATCAAAGGCATCCTCAGCTGCTTGTGTCTGCCAGCCCTTGCAGCCCTCAGTGCAGTCCCCTCCTTCAGCACTGAGGGACGGCAGTGCCATGCCCGGGGTGCAGTCAGGACCCCGGCTCAGCTGGTTGGGTTTCAGTTTTGGAGGCTTTCTTGCAGTGTGGGGACGTGCAGGGGCCTGCTGAGCCTCCACGCTCCCTGAGGAATGGCAAGAGGCAGCATCCCACCGGCTGCACCGCCTCCCAATTAACCTAATGGGCTCCTTGTACAGACAAGCTCTGGGGTTTTGGGTTAGGTTTTTTTTCTTTTTCTTAATTAGCTGGTTAAAGGAAGTCTTGGGATTCATCTCAGTTAACCAAAACACATTAGGACTACGGCGTTCTTGTTTTAGCAGGTTGTAAAGAGCCTTTCCTCCTCCTAGCAAAAGGGAAAGACAAGCATCACAGCCCCCTTGCAGTGGAGCGTGGGCGCTTCTGCATGCTCCCCAGTCCCAGGTGGGTACCCACAGCTGCAGGCAGGGTGCCTTGGGATTAAACTCTGCCTGCCGTGCCAAGGGAACCTGCCATCTGGGAAATGCTCCAAGCTTGCATCATCTTTGCTTCGTTCATTGGCTTCATGTGGCTGCCCTTCCTGCCCTGCCTGCACTGCATGGGCATTGCTTCTTGGAGCATGGGTCTTCCCTCTGGGGGAGGTGTGAGATGGCTCAGATGGGATGTGGGGCTGGGCTCAGGTCCTCCGTGGCAAATCTGAGCCCTGGAGATGTTCAAGGCCAGGTTAGATGGGGCTTTGAATGGTCTAGTGGAAAGTGTCCTTGCCCATGGCCGGGGGACTGGAACTAAATGGTCTCTATGGGCTCTTTCCAAGCCAAACCAGTCTATGATTCATACCATGTGCTGCTCTGCACCACCCGTCTGGTGCTGAGGGTATTTCTTTTATTTGTTTGTTTAATTTATTTAATAATAAATGCTTTCAGGCATACTTCTCATCCAGTGAAATGTGAAGGAAGCACTTTGTTACTGGCACATCAGCCTGGTGGGTTTCAGTAGTCTATAGATGGAGATTTCTATTCTTTTCACTCACTACCTGAATTTAAGTAGTGGTGGAAAATGCAGCATTTTGAACTTTGATCAGTGTTTTTCTTATGCTGTGCACAGCCATGTCCCCCCCCAAATAAAAACCTGCTGACAGTTGTTTTCAGTAATACTGCCTGGTGCATACAGACTGATTGCATTAATGTACTTCAGCTGAAGAATATTTTGTCACTTTGATTTTCTTTTCTACCCCTGATCTAGATGATCAATGCAAGAAAAAATAATTGAAGTGACATCTTTCTTTGTGTCCATCTAAAAGCCAATGCAAAGTGATTTTTCTAAATTACTTTTCAAATGTCTTCTGATGCAGTAAGGTAAGAGAGAGTGCGATTTATGAGAAAGCTAGAAGAAAATCTGCTGCCATCTGAAGCTGTTTTGCAGGAGGTATTTTTAGGATGACTCAGGCCTAGGGCCTGAGAATTGTTCTTGTCTTTAACTGAAGGGAAAAAATATGCTGACATTTTCCTTCCAGTTGTTTTGGTTAAATATTTGAAGATATAACTCTAGCCTTTCAGGCAAGATATAAGCTTGCATTTTTAAAAGTTTTGATGTCATAGCCTGTTCTCAGCATCCATAATGGTCTAAATCTGCTGATTTTCCACTTGTCCATAACCAGGGTATGTGTGATTAAAGAAAACCAAAACAAAACACTTTTTATTGTTTAAAGCAGCAGTTGTACATCTTAAACAAGAAGCCAAAAAATTCCCCTATTTACAGTGGTACAGACCCATGTGAATATGTGCAATGAAAAATACTCGTGTTTGGGTGTTTTGCCAAAGCTTAATGAACTTTTTGCACCCACCACTCCCCTGTAAGCTTTCCTGGAGGCTTAAAAGTAGGTCTTCCTCAGTGACTTCATTCCTCTGTGTGTTGTCACTGTATGGGGTGGGGTGACTTGTTCAACAGGACAAAGTCATCTCATTGTGCTGCTCTGGGGACACTTGCGAGAAAAAAAAAAAAAAGAGAGATGAAAAAACCCAAAACAAAACCCACAAACCAACCAAACAAGCACCCAACAGAAAATATATTGTGCTCCAGCTTAAATTGCTGTCACAAGTTACTGGGTTTATATATTGCAAACCTCACACTTCTCAGTATTTCTGCTTTCCTTGATGAAATCCCTAAGCCTTTATTTTCCGTAACTCACCATATAGGTAAGGCCTTTAAAATCTTACTGAAAATTCATGATGCGTATCTAATACACAGAATACCAGACATATTCAAGGTTTTATACATTAATGAGATGATATCTTTAAAAGAAACCCTGTAAATTACATTTTATATGTGAATTAATTAAAATCTGTGAGGTTATATCTTTCAGTGAAGACCAAAAATAGACACTGTAAGCCTGTTGAAAAATCTGGTGTATTTTTTCATTTAAAACCCCACCACAGCACCACCATATCTAACTCAGACTGTTGGTATCCTTGTAATGATCTATCACAGCGGGAGGTGTGTAAAACAAGAAGCATATTTTACTGCATGCCAGTTTCCTTCCTTGCATTCCTAAAAAGCACAGTTACATTATATATTTAAAACCTCAAGGAATGTGATGATATTTCCACACAGCAGATACCTGCTGGGAGAGCTGTGTTGGAGAATAACATGAAAAGGTTTAATGCTAGAGTAAGAAAAGGCATTGTGCATATGTTGTTTCATTTTCTTTTACACACATGCAGGTATGTGTGTGTATATACATATTTTATATATATAGTGTATAAATAAAGCCATTTTATGATGCTACATGTGATTTGCATTTCTGTGGCATGCACCTGCCTGCGATAACCAAGAGCTGGCTCTGTGGCTCATTGCACTGCTGTCACATGGAATCTCCATTCTCTACAGCGATGCATATGATGATTTCCTCTTTCATTGCGCCTCCATGTTTTCCCCTCTAGTAAGCACTCAGTGGGAAGTGTCCCATCTTCAGTGAGTGTGTGTCTGTCACTGTCATTTGCTTCTAGATGTGTGCTACTCCAGGAGTCTGTCTGCTGAAGGCTGGGGCCTTCAGCAGTCAAGATATGTACTATTCTGGCACTTAGGGGAAATGAAGAGGGTGCCATACGTACCATGTATGAGAAATGTCCATTAGTTAAATGGCTTTCTCTTATCCTAGTAGAAGTAGGTAATACTCCAGTGATAAGGAAATGTTTCCTTTGTAAAATGTTCAGGTTAGACAGTATCACGGGTTAAATTCTGAAATAATGTTAAACCAAGCAATTATTGGATTGGATAATATTATTTGCAATTAATAGAGGACTTCTCCAGTTTTCACTTCCTCCTGGGCTTTACAGATTATTTCTGTGTGGTGTATTTTTGATGATAAAGCGTTTTCAAAGGTGTGTACCAATAGAGCACCTATAATGTAATTATGACAGAATGTGGTATGTTGTCTGAAATAATTTTCCTTAAGATGTTTGACATACAGCTAATTTAATGACACACAAGAGAAGGGGATGACTGGATAATATAAATTTGATGTAGTTAGCAAGTTCTTGCTGGCGTACGTGCGAGTTGGCAGAAGACCTGGGGAGGCTGCCTTTTGGTGTTGCTGGGGTACTTGGCTCTAAGCCTGCTCTTGCCACCTGCTCCACGGCCCCTAGGGATAACCCAGCTCTTCCCTCCAGCCTGAAACACAGCGGTTTGTCAGGCAGTTGCCTCTGTAGGATCTGTAGTTGTAAAATGCGGCAGGGTGGGAAGCAGCTGCCACAGATTTCGTACGATGGTTTAGATGTGCCTTGGTGTAACAGCCAGAGTAGGTAGCGTGTGATGCTGGCCATTGGGAGGATGTAGGCCCTAACAAAACATTTAGCCCCAGACTGATGTTAATACCCACGCCTCATTTACAGTCCAGATCACTGCTTTTGGTTTCCAGCACCAACACTGAGATTTTTCGGTGCTCACAATGTTCAAAACTGTTCTGCACAGGGATACTGCCATAGGTACAAAGAAATATACACAGCAAATATAACTCCTTGGAGAAAACCTATCAGGAGATGCAGGAAGTGTAGGAGACTTTCTGGCTGTGTACCAAGCACCTGTTTACCTAGCTATTATTCCTGTTATCTGTGGTTCTTTGTTTGGGATTACAGTCTGACAAAGAAGTGGCTGGGAATTATTGATAGGAACTGATTTTTTTTCCAATAAGAGAGAGAGAGAGAGAATTCAGTTGAGGTAATCCAAGCCTTTAATCTTTCTGACAATCTCATGTAGCATGATTCCAAAATACTTCAGTAATTTTTCACTAAAAAGTAGGATGATTGTGAATTTAAATGCATGTATTTCTTGTACCATTTGTGTGAAATATGCAGATAATTATTTTTAAAATGAAACTACAGTTTTCTATGTACTTAGATGTAAGTTTTGTTGACAAAACATTTACTCTGAAGGCAGAAACACCATATATTTTGCATTAAATATATCTCTAAGCATAGGGAAAGTGAGTTTGAGAGCCAGACTATGGGTTTGATTTCTTGTTGCCTTTAGGTAAAACCTACAGCTCCATTTACATGGATGATTTGTTGATACTTATTTTTTTCCTGTGTGTTCACGTATTTTAACAGCTGTCCTGCAACTTTGTAAATTGCTTATTCCATCACCTTTCTGTAAAGCAACAACAGTCTGTGGAAAAACAGTGTAAGATTGCTAGATATATTTTCCTCTGATAGTATTAGTGGCACATGTATATAAAAGATGCTTTGTTTACAGTTCCTCTTATTTTTGTTAGAAATGGTTATTTACAGCCCTTTCTACAAAAAAAAGTATTAACACATTTAGTATTTCAGCTGTAGCTGTAATCCAGGAAAGCATTAAATATCAAGTCTTCTGTGTTTAAAGTAAGCCTGCATAACTGGCTTGGTAAAGAGATGGTGAAAGATTGTGCTCTTTTTGAGTTGTTCGTATTTTTCTTCAGCAGCCACTAAGTCAGTACAAAAGAAAATGTGATAAAACTTTCCTTGAGATGTGTGTGTATGTCTCACTAACCCCAGAGGAAGCAGGAAGAAGTTTGGCTTTTAAAATTGCAGTAGTAGTCTTTCTCATGAGAAGCTCTGGGAGTCTGCTCAGTTAGCACCCCTGTGAGATGTTCTGGTTCATTCTCTGGGACAATGTATGACAAAAGTTACTGAGCTTTAATGGGAAAGGAAATCTGGTACTTGTTCTGAAAAACAGAAATGCAGAACCAGAGTGAGCTTGACAAAACTCAGTCTTAAAAGCTGCAAGAAGGGTTTGATTCAGTTATAATTATTTGGTTCTACTGAGGAAATAATCAAGAAACAATATCAGACTTCAACTGTAAACAAATGGTTCCAACATGCTTGAGTGGTTCAGCTGATAAATAATAAAGAAGTCATTTAAAACCACTTACTAAGAATTGTGTTGAAGAAAGGGCCATTTTTTGAAACCTTGTGTTGCATAGCAAGGGTGAGTAAAAGTCAGACTGAGTAAAGCCTCCATGCTTGTGAAGAAAGAGGTGAGGACTTTGCAGAACTGTCCTTCTCCTGTTTATGGCAGCCATGAAGTCTGGTATTTCTTGAGTTGTACCAATAGAGTCTGAGTGCTTTAGGATGAATCCAGTTACATTCTGTTCTTTCAATTTAGTTCAATAAAAACTGACACCACCAGGGGAAAAGAAAACAAAATAATACAATAAAAAAAGGTTTTCACAGTTTTTTTAGAAAATTATCATTTAGATCTGAAAGCCATGTTCCAAGCTCAGACCTTGGTCAGTCAGGCCATAGTTTGATGCTCAGAATGTCCAGAGAGAGAGCTCAGCCTCTCGCAGTGCTGCTGCTTCTTACCAACACAACCTTTTATCCTGAACCCATTCAGAGGACTGTTTGCTACCAAAACAAAATAGATTTCAAATTTTAATTCACTCCAGTTGCACCTTTTCGTGCTTCTTGCTCTGCACAGACAAACACGCACACGTGCAGAATGTGGCCCCCTTCCCACTGGACCTTCTGTGCAGCAGCAGGAGAAGTACAATTCTCCTTCCAACACCAATGTGTCTGAGGGACAACGGGTGAACTGCAAAGACAGGCTGGGAGTAAAGACTCAGGGCCTCCTTTTGCTCCTGCTGTGTGTGTGGGAATTTCTGGTAGCTTCACGGAGGAATAAGGTGGGGGCTACCACTCGCCCCCTGCTGCTCCTGTGTGACAGTTTTGGCTCCATTGCTTCACTTAGCAAATCCTGTTTGCTGTTCCTCTCACTATGTTTAATGCAACATTGACTTGTTCTAACAGCATTTCTCAAAAATGTATTAAAATACTCTGTAATGCACCATAATACCTATTCCAAAGAGCCCCCTGACTGCATACATTATTATAGATGGTAGGAAGCTACAGTGGGAGTAGCTGTTGACTGCAGATCCGATGCCAGTGCTTGTCTTTCTGTGGTTCCATGTAATTTAACATGTCGATAGCCTCCCTGGTAAAACATGATAAAATTTTATATGGTTATATTACTCATAATGTACCACATATTTACACATGAATGATATCACTCCTAAATATAAACAGATATTTCAAGACTGATTTCAGTAAATGACTTATCTTGCCTTTTTTATATATGTATTTTAACAGTTACTTCTGTTTCTTGCAGACAAAATTGAAGAAGCACAAAAGCAACTTAATGGAACAGAAGACCAACAGAGAGGTAATAACAACCCCCAAAAAATAAAACAGAAAGTAAATAAAGTATTGTGATCCTAGAGGCTGGTCCAAAGCCTTCCTGCATCAGTGAAAAGACTTGGCTGGGCTGGGCACTGGATGAGGCCCCAGGCATGTCTGTCTGCAGATCAGGGGCTGTGTCTGTAATGTCCCACTTCAGCTGAGACACAAAGGCTTTGTTTTAACTGCTCAAGTAGCTGCCTTGGCCTTGATGAGATCGCTGAAGCTGTGGCATCAGGGACCTGCGCATTGCTGACTACATCCTGTGCTAAGCCTGAGTTCATTATGTGATTTACCTAATCATTAATAACTGTATCTGGTTTATGGTGAGCAATATGTGATGATTTCCAATGGATGTTGAGGAAGGGGACTGATCATCACAGCATATATTAAGAAACAGATGACCTGTGGCAGATTTAATCTGTGTGTTAGAGCTTAGAAAGCTGGTGGAAAGTCATTGCATTTCAGGACTGGCTGACTGCAGTGATACTTGTTGGTCATATGATAAATCTTGTCTGCATACTGTGGTGATGCCCAGACACAGAGTGGGAGCCTGAACAGAACTTTGCCAGGTTACTACTGGGCCTATCATGGGAGAGCCATGAGAGGTCATCTCCACAACCTAGAGGAGCACAGGGACAGGAAGAAACCCAAATTAAGGACTCAGAAAAAGAGAGATCCTGTCCAGCCTCCCCTGAGGCCTGTTCCTGCAGAGCCCCAGCCCATGTCTGGGAGTGAAACCATCACCATGTGCAGTCGGGGAACAGCTCTGCAGTTCACTTTTTGGACTAACAGTGTTGCTAGCTGGGGATGTGGGACACATTGCAGGGTGCAGGGGAAAAGCTTTTGGGGATTGCTCAGGTCATGCTACCTGGAATGTCTAGGAGATGAGCAAAAGGTGGAGAGAGTGAGCGATGTAGGTGATACAGGAAGGAATATATCTGGGAAGTGAAGTGCTAACTGAATAAAAGGGTTGATTTGTGTGCTGGCAGGGGCTGGCCAGGACACTGTCTGGGCACATTCTGCTCCTGACCAGCACGATCTGTCCTGTCTCTTCAGTATCTCCACACAGAAGGGGGGCTATACAGGGGAGTCCTGAACAGTTCTGGCTGTGTGTGTAATGCTCTATACCAGCAACTGGAGCGGGGCTGCAACCCTGAGGGCTGATAGCGTCCAGGTGCTGCAACTGGGGCGAGTGGGTGGCTACTGGGCAGACTGAGTTTCTGAGCCAAGCTGCTGGTGAAATCCACCTTGGATGCATGGATATATTTCCATCAGTGGACATTTGCCCTGCTTAGCCAGATCAAGGAGCAGGGTGAGGTGGGAGTACTCAGAGTGTCTGTCCAGGATCTGTATGTCCAGCCATATATATGTACGTATGTATGTATGGCGTGTTGTATGTGTTTGAGCTGTGTCTGTGTCCCTCTTGGGAAGACATTTTCAGCCTTGCCACTGATCAGACCTGGGGGCATGGAGCAGCAGCCACACTTCTCTTGGGCTGCTGGATTTGGCAGATGAGATAATTTCTAGTATCTGGTGTCAGTGCTTTGGCTTTTTCTGGGTAGGCATTTACCTTTCAGTGGTAGTGAGCTGCCCATCTGGCCTGTGACACATCTGTGAACAGTGTTGTAAATTGCTGATGCTCTTTCCTGAAAGGCTTCTTGTCTTTCAAAACAATGAACTTCAAAACTTTCTGACGATTAGAGAGAAGGCATAACCAGGTGGATCTCAGCAGTCTCTCCGGACCAGCATTTGGTCTCCAATGGAGGGAGTAGGATGTACTGTTTAAGAACAGCACATAAGCCTGGCCACTTTCTTTAGCCTATTCCTTATGAAATTCACACACATTGGATTTAGGGGTGTCTGCTTCATCCCTTCATTATCTAGACATTTATGGAGCTGTTATCTATGAGTACAGTTGATTAAATGCTATTTGCACCCAACATTTTCTGGCATCAAACTGCAGTAGTTCACTAGCAATGACATTAAAAATGCATGATTTTATCTTTTCTCCTCAATTTCCAATTTTTCTTCCATTTTCGACAGGTGCACCCTAGCTCAAGCACTGTGAATCATGAAATAGCTGTTCTACACTCACCTTATCCATTACCTTCATGATTTTATAAATCTCATCCATATTTTGCTCAGCTTTCTTCTCTCCAAACTTGTAGCTGGTTTCATATTTCAAGATGTTTAATACAATCTGTCTGATATGAGTACCAGGACTGTGGTGTTGCTCTATGCATTTGTAAAAGGTGGAAGAGAAAAAACATAAGTGGCTAGATAGTAGACCTTCAAATGTTTGCAGAGACTTTTTAACAAACTAGACCTTCTGTTAAATATTTCTTATGTATTTCTGTTTGGTGTTTCATAGATAAGTGGTATTGTCATCCAAACGTGAAAAACTTGGCACATAAGGTATAGCTGTCTGTTCTGGTTGCTGTTGGTCTCACAAATCTGGAATAATTCTGATCTGGATGATTTTTTGTGATGAACATGTTCAAGCTAAAGACAAGTTAACCTCTGCTTTCAGGCATTTGTTCGCATGTGTGGCCCAGGAACATCTTTGCATAAAGGAAGATAAATTCTCTAGTGTAAACTTAGTGATGTACTCTGAAAGGGATGGGGTTACAAAGGTTTGTGTGGTGGTAACACTCAGCTTTCACTGTCTCAGAATCAAAGAGAGATTTGACTTAACTTTTGGCTTCTAGCCTAAATTCCTTTGGCTGGAAATTGAAAAATAAATTTTTACATCAAAAACCTCATACAGAAATAACTGAGATAATAAAGTTATTCTTTTCAAATGAAAACTGTCCTCTGCCACTGTGGAATTTTTTAGTTTCTTAAGTGCCTGGTTAGATCACATTCTTGGTAGTACGAAGTAAAAAAAATTATTTATTTGAAGCTTTACACTCTGAAGGCCACTGAAAAAAAAGAAAATACAAGTTTTGAGCTAAACAAGTAAACAAAAATATGCACATACTCACATAAGTTATTTTAAATCACAATCCAGTGTATACAGATTCATGTGAAGTATGATTGTATATTTTTCGTCTTGGTTAATTTATTTTGGTTTTCAATTCATCTAGATCACTTTAGATTTGTTTATTTCCTATCTGAAATGATTAAGAAATGTAATTTTGTGGAATTTATCATAAGTTAACTACTGCTCTGTCAGAGAAGCTGTCAGTGGCACAATGTATTTGCGGGGAGGAGTTTTTCATAAGTTTAATCATGCTGAGTTTCTGCTGAGTAGCATTGTGCACTGATCAGTCATAACTTTATACATGTGTGGGATTTAAGTTGAATTTAATTGACTACAGAAATACATGTATTTAACACCTCATTTTGCCATTAGCTATAGTAATCCAATTAAGTGCAAATTGGAGTAGGACTCAAGCACAGATGAGCCAGTAAATGGGCAGACATAGTTTTCAAGTTTGCACCTTGGTTATTTAATATAAAGTTGTAACTGGAGGACCTACTTTTTTATTTTTCGAAGTGATAGTCCACTAATTATGGATATTCAAATGGCCTTGATTCAAATGATCACTTGAGACCAGAAGCATGTTCATTAGGGGCTGTGCTCGGCTTGTTGCTCAGCGAATGTGCAGGGTGGCTAATTCTCATGTCTTTTCATTTTCTCTCTGCTGCCCAATTGCCACTCTGAATTTTCAGGAGAAACCGTGCTTCACCTTATCTTTGCTGATACCTCCCAACGCTTGCTCTTTTACACCCTGAGTGTACCCCTGCTTTGGGATTGAATTTTGACTTCTGATACAGATACAAGGTTTCATTAGTGTGATAGAGAAGGTCTTGCTCCATGTGGTGTTCTTTAAAGTCTGTAAGAGATGGTGAACTTGAACTACACAAAACTTCTCCTTGAGAAGGTAGTGAAAGTTTTCTCTGGTGTGGGACTCAGTGGGTGTTGTGGGCTGGAAAGCATTCAGGTGAATGCAACTACTTTATCTTTGATCTGCTGCTGGCCATCCTGAGAAAGCCATCCCAAGGATGTCTCTCTGTCTTTTCCCTTCCAGACAAGTCACGTTCTCTCAGATCTTTGTGATTACCACACAGGCTTCTGATTTGGTCATCCTCAGAAACAGTCCAGCCCCTGAAGTGCTGTAAGCATTTTGTTTCCTGCTTTATCCGTTGCAGCAGTTCTTTGCCTGTCACAGCACTCTGGGTCCTAGGTACATCAGCCCCACCAGCACCGTCCTTGTGTTCCTTAGGACTAGTGGAACTAACTTGGCTGTCTCCATACTTGGTGTCAGCAATGCTGACTGCCACCTAAATCTCTCTCCGTCTGCTTCTGAAAATGATTAGGGAACTCAAGTTGGTGACAAACTCTAGCAGTGCCAAGATTTGCCAGAAAACGGGTGACAGATTTCCAAAAAGACCGTCTCATGGCCTGATGTACACTCTGTATTGCCTATCAATCCCGGGGTCTGTCGGGCTGCTAAGACTCCATCATTTCAGGTAACTGCTTCTTGCCATGTCACAGCCAAAAGGATCAATGATAAATTTCTGGATAAGATGGAAGATGGATTTCTTTGTTCTCTTTCTCATTCATGGCTATTGCTGTGTCCTCAGACTACAGGCTGGTCTGGGATGGACTGGAGACATACATGTGTTCCCCAGCCTCATTGGAGTTTAGGCTTGCAGGCAGTCCTGATTGTTTATCAGGTGTGAATTCATCCCTCTGAATAAGCTGCTGTCCGTGTTTGATCAATTTTTTGGCTTTCTGCAGTGTCAAGGTTTAACCCCAGCTGGCAACTAAGCCCCACACAGCCGCCCGCTCACTCTCCCACGGTGGGATGGGGGAGAGAATCACGAGAGTACAACTGAGAAAGCTGGATGGAGATAAAGACAGTTTAATAGATGAAGCAAAAAGCACTCAAGCAAAGCAAAACTAAGAACTCTTTCACCACTTCCTATCAGCAGGCAGGTGTTCTTCCATCTCCAGGAAAGCAGAGTTCCATCACATGTAAGCGACAAATGACATAATTCCTAATGTCCCCCTCCTTTCCTTCTTCCCCCAGCTTTATATGCTGATCATGGTGCCACATGGTCTGGAATATCCCTTGGGTCAGCTGGGGTCGGCTGTCCTGGCTGTGTCACCTCCCAACTCCTTGTGCACCCCCAGCCCACTCGCTGGGGGGGTGCTGTGAGGAGCAGAAGAGGCCTTGACACTGTGCAAGCCCTGCTCAGCAGTAATGAAAACATCCCTGTGCTACCAACCCTGTGTTCAGCACAAATCCAAAACACAGCTTCGTATGAGCCTCTGTGAAGAAAATTAGCTCTATCTCAGCCAAAATGAGCCCATGCAGGAAAGGGGGAGATGGGTGTACTGTCTGTACCTATTTCTTCAATAGGTGAAATTTTAAACAGGTTACTGATTGTCTCTGCAGGCTGTATACAGTATAACAAATCCATCATGAACTCATACTTCCAGACCTTCTTAAGGGCATGCAGGCATCTGTCAGTCTCTTCTCCTGATTTCTTCCCAGGAAGGTATCTCTCTGTCTAGCTTCAAGGAAAAACCTGTTTTGTCTCTTACGGATTTGAGGCTTTGTATTACATGCTGCCTCAACAATTGTGTCTGACTTTATTCAGACAAGCTGAATAGTTACATCTTGAACATCACCTTTCCTTCAAGGCCTGTGCTCCCTAGCATGGAGCAGGAGGATCCATGTTCTGGTGGCTCTTTTTGTTGCAGCACACTTAGTCTCACCCTGAGAAAAGGCAATGCCATAAATAGCAGAAAGGAAGAAGCTGTTACTTAAGTTTCAGATCCGTGCTTATGTTGGTCCCTTGCAGTTTGCCAGTTCTGATAGTGAGTACTCATTTTGGAGTACCCACTTGAGTTAAAGGGTCTGTGCTAAGGTCTATTTAGCACCTATTTGAGTCTGTCATTTGCCTATCAATCAAGTTGCTGTAGTTTCTCACTCCTTCCTTTCCACATTCCTTGAAGAGCTTTTTCAGTTTCTTGCCTTCAGCAGGAGATGCAGGAATTTGAATACTAAACTGTTTATTCTTCTGTGTCATCAGTTTCAGATCCTCAGCATAGCTGTTCAATTTTTAGTCTGTGAAGATGAATTTCTAAGTTGCTGTCACTTATTCCAGAGGCCAGTTGTGGCAGATCTGTCTTGATACCTTGCAGAGGTACCACAGGTTTGTCCCTAAGACAGTGTCAACATTTCACCTAGATCAGCTCTCTTTCCAGAGTCTTATGCTTTGATATTAGTAGAGCCTCTTCACGTTTATCTCGAGATACAGAAACATTGTTGGCAGGTTCGAGAGTTTTGCTTGACTTGATCCGTGATGGTTCAAATGGCAGCAGGTTCTGTCAGTGCTCACTGAGAATCCACCTTGACAGAACCATTTGAAGCCCTAGTTTGCACTCCAGCAAGGTCCAAGCAACTTCTGGGGTGCTGTTGAAGTACACCTTTATTTCCAGCCTTTGTCATGTAGCTGCCTGAAGCCTCCATCATCATTTTCAGTGGGTGCTGATCTGTCTCTGAAGCCTAAAGGTTGAAGCAGTGTTGAGTGGAGTGGCTCTGTAGTCACTGTTTGCGTGCAGAACATGACTCTCCACTTGCTTCCTTCAGTCCCAGTGTAGCTGTGTGGAACCACCCATGGAGTGAGCAGACCTTTGAGCTGTCCTGCATAGAAAGAGAAAAGGAAGGAGAGATTGCTTTCCTCAGCAAATACTCTCTGAGATGCACAATCCACATGCACATATGTTCCCCTCCTACACTTGCAGTCCCTTCAAAGCAGTGGGTTGGCATGGAGGAGAGGCAATCAAAATTAAATGCCCTTTACCTTGTTTGCCCATCTGCTGTTTTTTTAACCAGAATATTATTTTTCTAGTAAACTGAACAGCACTGAGATTTGAGTGAGGAGGTTTGTCTTTATAAAAATGAGCATGAGACTTTAGGTCACAAATGTAAGTTCTGCTGCAGATTCATGGTAGACATATTTTGTATCTTCAGAGTTCTTCCAAACCCTCCCTGCTTTGTCATTCCTGTCGTTAAATGAATGCATACTGTTGACAAAATTGTAGAGGGAGTTTGAAATAAATTATTATAAATATACCAGCATTCTGCTTAGATAAACAAAGGACTGCATATGTCTTAGCTTAAAGATTGATGCTGTTTTCATGTTGTCATGTCCCAGCTTACAGACAACTCTCACCAGCCCACCATCTGGCCCCAAAGGAGCAGCCAGGTCCCTTCCCTCCTCTCCCCTCCTCATAGGCATTCCCATTCCTGCTTTCTGCCACTACACCTCTCCAAAAAAGCAGGTGGGAGCACTGCATGCTGGTGATGTGCCCTGCTTCCTAGGCTATCACAGAATCATATAATGGTTTTGATTGGAAGAGACCTTAAAGATCATCTAGTTCCAGCTTCTTCCAACCCCCTTGCCATGGGCAGGAACACCTTTCACTAGACTAGGTTGCTCAAAGGCTCATACAAACTGGTGTTGAACACAGCCAGACAGCTGCAGTCAACAGTGTATTCTTTCACTTGGGGGAAATAGGAAGTGGAATGAGAAGGGGAGATATCAAACAAAAATCTGGAAATGTGATGCTAAACAATTTACATGTTTTGATTTACTAGCTTAGTGTGATGTCGTCCTCCACAGATGTTTCCCTGGATTTTTCCAGGAGGTTTGCAGGCACGGGAGCTCTCTGGATTATTTGCTGCTGTGTGGTACCCATGTGCTATCATTAGTCCAAAACATTTTCTTTCCATTTTGTATCTGTAGGAGACTGCCTTACTTTTTGGGCAAGGTACATAACCAAGATCCAAAGTTTCATTTTATTCTTTTCATCTTTTCATCCTTATCTTCAGCAACCATATCGGCTAGAAATACAGTCATTCTAAATGGAAGCATATAATCTTCAAAAATGGCAAGTTACAGTAATGTTGTGTTTGTTACTTAATGCTGGTGAGAGGATTAGCTTGCCTTTTAATTTTTTTTGACATACTCCAGAACTACCTACCTTTTACTTTTGAAGTGTTCAAAACTACCACTTAGCAGTGAGATTTCATGCAATTCACTTGTGCATTTTCCTGATCTCTGATTTCATCGTTTGTATCTACATTTAAATATGTCAATACATCTATCTGAGAGGTAGTTTATTTAAATTGTTCTCTGTGTGTCTATCTTAAGGCTTTAATTCAAGACAGAAGTATCTTCCTAAAACATTTACATCAGCTCAGACAGCCACGATTGGCTTAATGCAGGAACTATTTGTGTCTATAGCTCGTGTCATACAAGATCTCACGTTTTCATAAAGTCACATCTATTCTTAAAATCTCTGATGTTTTCACATTGAAGGAACGTTGTGTGCTGCTAATAACAGCAGTGACAACTTAAAAGGTCCTTTCTGTCTTGAGGCACATTCATTGCAGGGGTTTGTGCCCACAAAGGACGGTGAGAAAACTCTCCTGACTTCTGTGGGAACAGAAATAGTTTCTGGTATCATTTAACCTCATTTTTCATTGCTCTTGTCTTCAACAGTTAAGTACATTTTAATGTCGCCACTTTGCCAGTGGGGGAAACTGATAAAAATGGAGATGTTTATGTGTTCTATGCTCTGAGAGACAACGTTAGAATAGGGGCTTAACTCAGGGAAGTTTTCTGGCTCCTGTAAACCTCCCGCGTTGTCAGTCAATGTCTGTATCTGTTATTTCTATTTTAATTTTCTTTGGTTAGTACATTTAGTTTAGACTACTAGCAGCTGAAATCTGCTCGGTAAATCCACTGCTGGTGCTAGACATAGCAAGAGCTGGTGTTGTTTTGACAGGCAGACAAACAGATTTACAATTTTAAATTGAACATTTCATCCTTTGGAGCTATTATGAGAACTTGGTTAAAACATTAATGGGATATTAAAGTAATAGTATTTTGACTTTTCCTGACAAGTATGGCAAATTTTCTGAGTGACAGTTCAACAAAAGAGATTCCAACCTGCAAGTATAATTTTCAAAGGGACATTTTAGAAATTAACATCATAAAACAATCATTGGAAAAGCATCTTCCTGATAGTAAATGGAAAGTGTCTATTCCAAATCCACTGCACAGTACATTGTTAAATCAGTGGCTGTGTTTTCAAACACAGTAACATTTTGAGCTTGGTCCTGCTTTAATGAATAGAAGGATTTCTTGCAACTTTATAAAATCTGAGGCCAGAACAAGCTCATTTTTGTGGTGGGAGGATGCTGAGCTAACAAACTGGCTAATTTGAGAGCATACCTACGCACACACGCGTAGTAAATTCAATAGGGTGCTGATTTTAGCTGATGTGAGCTGGGAGTAAGCCAGTTGTGGAAATGCAAGGTTTTTTACTTGTTAGGTTCCTTGTAGTCTGCCTTGCATATGAGTAATGAGTGGTTTTTTCATACTTTCCTGATACTCCTTTAGCTCAGGGAGTTGTTAGTTTCCTTTGGTCTGCTTCAGAAGGGAAAATATAATGTATAAATGGATGATGAATGATGAGTTGGATATAGTGTACCACTCTCTGGTAACTATGTGCTTATGCACTGACCTGGATGGAGCCTTTCCTAGGAATCTCCTTGAATGTATGGATGTGTGAGAGGGCAAAAAGAGAGACTGTGCACATCTGTGGAAAAGGGCAGGTGAGGCTGGGGGGAGGACAGAGCTCTGAGTAGCTCGGAGGTCTCAGCACTGGGGACCTCCCACTGATGCTGAAGCAAACCTGCCCTGGGGGAGATCATCATTCCTACCTCCAGCACGACAGACCTACAGCCTGGATATTCCTTGGCTAGGACATTCCTCGTGTCTAGATTTCAGTCAAATCAACTTACTCTACTTTTGTTGTGTTCTCAGTACCATTTAGTCCCAAAAGAAAGACCCGCTGTATGGGACTTTTCCCACTCTCTTTGCCAAACCTCCTACTCCTTTCTCTGCCTTTAAATAATAGTGAAAATATTATTAGGAAATAGTGAGGTTGTTAGGTGTGAGCTCTTTCCTACTCTTCATTCCTAGGGAGTTGCTACAGGCAGTATGGAAATTGCTCCATTTGATCCCTGCTTTTCAAACGGGAAGATTATGTTAAAGAAATGCAGAGAATGTGACTAAGGAGCTTGTTCTATTTGAACATCATTATGTGCAAGGATGGTTTAGTTAACATCTTGTTCCTTTCATTTCTGTTTTTTCTCCCCAGACTCATGTTTGGGTATTTTGTATTCAGCATCTCATCTGACCATGCAGCAGTTGCTCTCTGCTGAAAACCCTTAAACTGGCTGCTGTTTCATGAGCCTGTCTATCATTCTTTTTTCATGGCCTTTCTTCTTTGGCGGTGTTAGAGGTGGAAGCTGTTCTAATGATTTGCTAGCCAAATCCTAACTTTCCAGTAACAACTGGACATCCTTAAATTACGAACAGGTACTTCAGTTGTGAAACTGTTGACAACATTGCCTGACACTCAATGAAAATTTCCAGATGTCCCTGAGCAATTTTAGTTAATTTCTGGCAATGTACTTTCTTTAACTATTTGTATTTAAGCAACTCTTATTTTTACATGGATAATTAGGTGGAACTGGTTTCTGCTTTGGCTTTGACTGGGAGCTCATTAATTTGCCTTTTGGGAGGCATCCTGTCTTTTTGCTTGTCTTTGGAGTGCCCAGCAAGGAAGAACTTCTCAGGCTGGGATTGCTGGTGATGTGAGTTATCATAACATTGTCTCTCCACTTATTCACAGTCAATGTGCTTTATCTTAACAGCATGTAAGGTGTGATTACTTTTCTCAGATTAGCATGAAAGGTTCTGTGTAGGTAGGAATATAGAGCTGTTAAGGGGCCATGATGCAGAGCCAGTACATAAATGCCATAGGGCTACTTGGTATGGTAAATATTTTCAGGTTTTTTTCCAGGATATTTAAAATGCTGTAGTATATGCCCTTGCTGAATTTTCATACTTTGCCATTTCATGTGTGTAGTTAGGCATTAACCATGGCCTACGTGGTCAGTGTCTGCTGGTTTTGCATTGCCTTTCCTCTGTCTTTCAATGTGAAGTCCTGTGAAACTTTACAGTGGTTCAGCCTCTGCTGGTTTCTTACACCATAATGGTGGGAAATCTCAATCAGTATCAAATGTTATGTTCCATTCCATGTGTTTCATGCTGGGCAGGAAATTAATTCTTTTTTGGGGAAAAAAAATCCTATTTCACTTTGGTCGGAGATTTTCAGATGTGCTGAAGTGTTGCATTTGATTCCTGTTTGCATATGGACCTTGGAATTTCTCAGTTGAGGCTCTTGTGTTACCTCAGTCGTCAGATGTTTATTGCTGTTTGATCTTCATGGTCTTCCTCATCAAGCATGCTGATTTTATGGCTAAAAATCTGCTGGTTGTTACTTTCTTCTCTCAAGTCAAGGTGCTAGATGCACAAAATGAGACCAAACTGTTCTAAAGAAGGTATTTCTTTTGGTAGCATAGGGCAGTTATGTCCTTACATCAGAAGTCAATGTTGTCTTGATGTGAGTAGCCATGACTTGAAAAGGTGCCACGCAGAAGACAGCCCCAGACTGCAGCTTATCATTTACTCTTTACCTGTCCCAAGGCCAAACAAGGGTTGGCAGGCTTCTGTGTCTGAGATGAAACTGTATCATGGGAGAGCTTCCTGATAAGTCCAAGCCCTGTGCCTGAGGGCAAAGGTGTCTCCCTTTCCTTATGCTAAAATGTTATTGCACAATTTATAAAGCTAATCCGCTCTGCCCTCGCAACGGTGCCCTGGTATTTCACCATGTGTGAGAACTAGAGGACACCTTTGTGGCTGCAACCTTTAAACCTGTCAGTTGCTGTATTTCACTTACGAGGTTATGTGTGTTCCTGTTTCTTGGGGAGGAGCCTTTTATGGTTTGAATTAATTACTGGATCATATCTGTGTCTCTTCACTGTAGCTTCGGTCACTCCAGGACATTATTCTCCCCATTCAGCTTCAGTGTCACTTTGCAACTCAAACACTGGGGAGGGAGGTGCTGAAACCTGGGGGCTGAGGAGCCCCTTGCTCACTCCCACACCAGCTCCTGTCCCCTCACACAAGTTTTAAGTACAGGCAGGCCTATTATTTCAGGGAAACATTATTCAAAGCCAAGAAATACTTCTTCCTTTCCTCAGTGTTACCTTTATAGGTAACATACCTCCACACAATTCACTGCTGTTAATGTAGAATCAGTGGAAACCATAGATTGTGAAGTTTAAACTTTACCATTTGTACTAACCATTATTAAATAATATTTGCCAGTTCTTAGCTATTCCTTACTTTTGGTAGCCAGCAATATGGGTATTTCTTGGAATGTCTTTAGCTGAAAACCCCAAAATTCCATATGAACAGAACGTTTTTATATTGTGTTGGTTTTGTTGAGGTGCCTGTTTTGCCATTAGCAAGATGAAATGTGAACAGAATTTAGTGGTGGGATTTGTTTCACGATGGAAGTCGTAAATGGGAAAAGGAATTAAGCGAAAAGAAAGATAAAAAAGCAGGATTCCTGGGGATGCTGTTCCTGGCGTAGTGAGAGAATGTGTCATTGGTGTGTGTTCTGGTCGTGATGAATTAATAAGTTGAAGACCCGTGGAAGCATGCAAACAATGTCTTGGGTATGAATGTGAGCAAAAGTACTTTGCAGACATTCAGCTTTATCTATTCCGGTTCATAACAATGGAAATCGATGCAAGCTGTGATAACTATGATAAAATGGCTTCTATTATAGAGTTGGGAACAAGGGGACGCTGTTTCCCGCAGTGTTGCTGTATGCAGGTGAGGTTGGTAAGGTCTGGCTAGGTGGACAACCAGAGGAGTAGTTCTGCAGGTACAAATATAAAGCCCTGCACCCAGGCAGGAGGAGCCCTAGGCTGGGACCTGACAGTCCAGGGAGCAGCTCCGTGAAAAGGCCCTGGGGGTGCGGTGGGAAGCAAGCTGGGTACCCACCAGCAGCACGCCTGGCTGCAAGGGAGACCACAGCATCCTGGTCTGTGTGGATGAAAGCATGACCATATCAGGGGAAGGAATTATGTGCCTCTACTCAGCAATCCTTAGACCACTTTTGGATACTCCAGTTATACCACCAGCCCCCCACGCCCCCAGTGCAGGAGGAACATCAGAAACCTGGAGTGAGTTCAGTGTTGAGGCACCACAACCATCAGGGGTGGAGCATTTGTCCTCTGAGGAGAAGATGAGGCTCATTCAGGCATGAGAAAAGGTGGTTTTGGAGGGGGTTATCATGGAGTCAGATTCTTCACAGTGGAGAATGGTGAGAGGATGAGAGGCACGTATCAACTCAGAGCTTAATATTGTCTGTTAAAAACACAGAGACAAATAATCATGTGCTTACAGGCAGTGTGAAATCCTGAAGCCATACTCACCTTATCCATGCCCTGTGGAATCATCTGCTGTTTGCGGGTATGAACAAAAGGACTAATGTTGGCACAGATGAACTCTTGATCCAATCCCTGTCATAATGCTTTAGCCTTTGATTGTCAAAGCTCCTCCCTACTTTTTAACTAATCCATGTCCAAATGTGCTTTGCATACAGATCCAGTGTTTTTAAGGGTCTGCTCTAGATACATTTGGACTGGTGTTCTTTGTAATAAAAGTACTTAGACGTGCATTAATCTTGCTGTCAGGGGTTTTCAAATACCACTGCTGACTTGGAGTGCCCCAGGTTTTGTGACTTGCCTCCTGGCCTCTGAAACAGGGAGTGACCACCCTCTGGCCACTTCAAAATGTCTGAAATTAGGCAGCTGAAATAAGACTGTTAAAATTGCTGGTGATTTGCTTTAAAATCCCATTCTATTTGTACTTAAAATCAAGCATGGCACTTGTGTTAATCTTGTTCAAACCTTTGTGTTGACTTGTTGGCTGTGAACGTTTTTATAGTTGTATGTGTTAGTTATGTAATCAAAGTTTTGTTGTTTGGGAAAAATGTAATTTTAGGGAAAATATTTATGGCTGTACTGAACATGTAGGAAGCAGTATGAGGCTGAAAAGGTAATTTATTAAAAAATGAACTTTTAGTTATTCCTTGCTGCATTTTAGTGTGAGTTCTGGTGGCCTCATATTTGCCAGCAAGACTTATTTCTTTCTTTCATAATGATGTTCTTTATTTATTCATGGGAAGAGACCCAGTGAGGTGTTTCATGGGTGCTTGTGATAGTTTCGGTGAAATCGGAATTAAGGAGTATGTAAAGCTTAGCTTAAATCAGAATAAGATCCTTAGTAACAGCATCTCTCTTTTGAGAACCCTTCCATTTTTGGATCACTAGCATTGTCGAGTGTCAGAGTAACCTCTTAGCCGTTCATTTAAGACATCAATTAGTAGTTGAAGACTTTCAGAAGAGACTTGCAGTGCCCTGGGAGCTGAAGTACAGATTAGGAGCTAAAGATCAGGCACTTGGATTTGAAAGTTTGGTCTTTGTATGGGAGCCAACAGTGATTTTTTAAATTCTGCAACATGAAGTGAGTGCATGAGATTAAAATTATGCTGCTCATTGGACTGCAGGGATAGACAGTAGTTGCTTGCTCCATGTTCACAGGGTGGCACTGAGGGAGAAGGGAGTGGTGCCCTTCCTCGGTTCCCTCTTACTCTCTTTTCTTCTAGTGCAAGCCTGTAGCTCTATTAGAAGGGAGAGAAAGAGAGTGGGTGTTATAATAACATGTAGGCTTTGAGACAGGCAGTTCTGGTAGTTACTTAAACAAAACCATTGAGATCATTTTGTCAAGACACTGTCTGGTTCACCAGTAAATGCTTTGGAAGAAAAAATCAGATCACTTATAACTTCTCTTATTTGCTGTGTGAGTTACTCTGCAGATTGCTATCTACACCATCACACCTGTGTTCTTTTGTCCTACCTCCTGTGCATAGAGTAAAGTGCATCGGAGAATTTGTCGGTGAACAAAGTCATGTTTAGAAACATCAGCTTTTTCTTGTCGTGTTTTGAGTGCAGAATTCATGCCAAAGCAAAGGAATTAAGTGGAGAATCTTGAGAGCAGGCAGAACAAAGCCAACCAGACAAAGCACAAAAGCGATGCACTGGTGTCCCTGGGATGTGAAAAGCAAGGTACTGAGCACAGTAGCATTATCCCCTCTTCTCCTAGCCTGGATAACTTAATCCTATTTGATGTAATACAGCTTAAGAGAAAGATTCTTTTTAGACGTCTGATTGAGGTGACAGCAGTTCTCAACAGTACCACTTCACCACCAGAGGAAAAGGGGAATTACCACTGAATGATGACAATGGCTGGGTGATTGCAGAGGGAGTGAGCAGAGCACATGGAGTGGCAGGGAGAGAAAGAAAAGCAGATCGACTTCATGTTTTTTCTCCACATGAGGATGTTTTTATGTTCTTTTTGTTCAGTGTCAGTTTGTGGGTGTGGGTACAATGACAGCCCTGGCAAGTCATCACACTCCTGAAAGTTGCAAGGCAGAGGAGCATTTAGCATTTGGGGACTGATGCTTTCTGCCAGTTTTGTTGATGCCTCTGGAAATATTGATGCAGTTGACCTTCGTGCAGTCATGTAGCTGTAGATTAAGAAACGTGCAGTGGAATATCTTCAGCATAAACTGGGAATACAAAGCAAAGGCTTACACAAAAAGAATGACAAGCTAAAACTAACTGAAGCAAAGTTGTTGGTAGTTCCCTTTTTTCTCTGGATATGCCAGAAATTTGGTTGTTAGTGAACATTAGATGAATATTTCCATTAAGAATAATAATAAGGATTTCTAAATTATCCAGGAGTAGGGTAGAACAAAGGACTTAAACAATTTTTAAGCCATGTAAAGCCATTGTCAAGAAAATGCATTTTACAAGATCTTATAGACAGGTACACTAAAGCAATTCTGTGACTCCATCTCTGGGATCACAAAACATGTAGCAGCAGAAAGACAAATAAGAAATTAGTTCTCATTATTTCTGTAGACTGGAATTTTATTGGTCTAGAAGCAGCACAATTACTGATTGTGAAGACTGGAAAAAAATACTATTTCTATATGTAATGCAATGTATAACTTGCCTTTGTTTATTCTTTTTTCTTTTCTTTTCAACTTCCCAAACAATTTTTATGCTTTGGCATGTGTTGAACAGAATTTTTAAAAAGTAAAGCAGTAAAGAGATAATGGAAAATTCTGATCTTGTTAATCATAGTGAATTAATCTTTTTACTTGCTTGATTGATAGAGATGCATTTTTACTTCCTTTAAGGCTTTCGTAGGCCACATTATATCTTTCAGCTGTGTTGGTTTCCAGTTCACCAGTACATGGTGTAGGTTGAGTATCCTTGTTCTTTTGCACTGCATGATTGAAACTCAGAAACAGTAGCTTTGAATATTCCGAGATATCAGGAAGCACCACATCATTTAATTGTTCAGTTGCTGCACTATGAAACACCTTAGTCTTTTTTGTGTGCATTTGCCTGGATGTTTGCAATTCATGGCACTCTTACTTTCCTACCTCTGTAATGTGCCCAGCTCTTCCCGTAGCGCTCTGGTACGAACACCGGCAGTATGATCGGTGTGGAGCCGTGATTGTGACAGCATAAAAGCTACAGTGTGTGCATAAAAGGAACCAAATCACTTATGCTCAATTAACGTGGCCATGTTTCAGAGAGATCACCAAACCATGGCTAAAAGCACGCTTTTGTATAATTACCTTGTTATTTTCTCTTTGATTTGTGTAAAACTGGTTTTTGTTGTTATTGAAGAAAAAACAGTTGCAGTAGACTATGAATTGCAAAGAATTCACCATTAATATTATCAATGATAACTTATTAGTGTAAGTCACTATTAAACTGTGAAGCAATGGAAAGTACAAAACATTGTGATGGAAGACTGCTCAGCTTTGAATACGTTAAATGCAGCCTAATAAGAATAGGTTTTGATGATACAACAGTAAATCCAAAGTTCATTTAAAGGTTAAGTGAACAATTACCACAGAAATTTCTTTCTGGATGCCCAAGAGGAGCACATTACCAGAACTAGGATTTGGAGCCAGTAGTTCTGGCAAGGGATTCAAGCATCTCTTTCATGGGACTGCTGAATGTGACAAAACAGACTCTTTCTCTTCATAGGTAAGGTTTCTCTAGTACAGCTGGGAGAGGAATGGGTCAGGTTCTGCAGAGCTTCCACATTTGCAGTGAATTATGTGTGCTGTGGTTTCACCCCAGCCAGCAGCCGAGACTCCGTAATTCCCATTCTAGCCACTGTAAAGAACGTTAACTCTACCCCAGCCAAAACCAGCACATTGTGTGATGTGTAGTCTTTAATCTTTCAGTTTGCAGGGTAATCTGAATATCCATTCACCCTAACTGAATATATGAGTATAATTAAGTTAGCATTGAGGCAGAAATTAGATTTTGAAATTCCAAGTATCTGGCATTAGCACACATCCCAGCTGGGTTGGGCTGTGGCATGGAGAAAACATAACGTCTTTGCTTTTTTTCCCCTACTGGTCACTTTGCATTGTCTTCTGCTAGTCAAGCTTTGGGCATTGCCTGGATTTCCTCTACACGGAGCAGGAATTTCACTTTGGATTCATCAGCTATGGTATCTTTTGTCAGATGTATATGGATACTGAAAAAGCTTTAGCAAAGAAATTCNAGAATAGGTTTTGATGATACAACAGTAAATCCAAAGTTCATTTAAAGGTTAAGTGAACAATTACCACAGAAATTTCTTTCTGGATGCCCAAGAGGAGCACATTACCAGAACTAGGATTTGGAGCCAGTAGTTCTGGCAAGGGATTCAAGCATCTCTTTCATGGGACTGCTGAATGTGACAAAACAGACTCTTTCTCTTCATAGGTAAGGTTTCTCTAGTACAGCTGGGAGAGGAATGGGTCAGGTTCTGCAGAGCTTCCACATTTGCAGTGAATTATGTGTGCTGTGGTTTCACCCCAGCCAGCAGCCGAGACTCCGTAATTCCCATTCTAGCCACTGTAAAGAACGTTAACTCTACCCCAGCCAAAACCAGCACATTGTGTGATGTGTAGTCTTTAATCTTTCAGTTTGCAGGGTAATCTGAATATCCATTCACCCTAACTGAATATATGAGTATAATTAAGTTAGCATTGAGGCAGAAATTAGATTTTGAAATTCCAAGTATCTGGCATTAGCACACATCCCAGCTGGGTTGGGCTGTGGCATGGAGAAAACATAACGTCTTTGCTTTTTTTCCCCTACTGGTCACTTTGCATTGTCTTCTGCTAGTCAAGCTTTGGGCATTGCCTGGATTTCCTCTACACGGAGCAGGAATTTCACTCTGGATTCATCAGCTATGGTATCTTTTGTCAGATGTATATGGATACTGAAAAAGCTTTAGCAAAGAAATTCTCCAGCTCTCTGCAGCATTTTGTGAGAGCTCTGTCTTTCCCGTGCAACTAACTCAAAACAATGTTATGGTTTTGTAAACTTCTTGCACCTGCAGGTTGTTTTGCAGAATTGTTATGGTTCTAACTAGAAAAACACTCAGAGATGAGTGTCTTAGAACTTGACCAATCCCCTTAGGGGGTGGATGACAAAAAACCAATTACCTTATGCCATTTAATACACTTTTGCGAACTAACATATAAAAGCCTTCTAAGAGATCATTAAAGCACTTCCATTTATCCCTGAGCCTGGACTTCGTGTCGTTTCTCTACTCGTCCGTGGGGAGAACAGCGACAGATGTACCGATGCATTGGCTTTCCTCCCACCACAGAATGGAATCCAGCTGGTGTTCCTGCAAGAGGACAGTCCCTGTGCCACTCCAAGGGGCCGTAGGGTTGATGGGTGCTGGGAAGTCTGAACTTTCTCCACTTGCCTCCTTGCGAAGTTGACTGTGAGAATTTCATCCCTTTATACATCGTCTTAAGGCTGTTCTTCACCTAGAAGTGCACATAAACCTCTGTTCCTGAGTTACCCGTGCAGGAAAAACTGCATGGGGTTACTCAGTGCAGCTTCCTGAAATGTGTGTCTGAACCTTCCGAGAGCCATCAGCCCTCCAGTCACATCGGATTCCTCCTTTGCTTTTAATGATGGCACTCAGACGAGTAGGGGTTTCGCTAACAGCCTGATGAAGGAGTTGTTAAAGCTTAAAAAAATGAATTTACATCCATTTAATATTTCGCTTCCTCTGCGCTACCAGTGATGCTAGCTGAGGCAATGGCTATGACTGTGTCTATGTTAGGATAGAAGTAAAAAAAAAAAAAAATCAGCTGATAGATTATCATGCATTTGAGGAAGACAAAGGTGGGTAACTTGGGTATCCACTGAAAAAAAAGCTTCTGTGTATCAACACTGAAATTTGGTCTATATGTGGTTTTTGTTATAGAGGGAGTTGGACTGCCTACAAATACAAGTGCTTGCTACAAAACTATTCTGCTGAATAATGCTCCCAATTCGTTTGCTGTTCCCTGCCCCCCTGAAACTCTGCGTGCATATCTGCTTAAAATCAGCAACAAGTATAGCTAGTAATGAAATAATTCAAATTTAATTTGTTTCATGATGCACAAATATAAAGTCATTTAAGTGTGACTGATTTTATTCATCCACAGTAGTTGCTCATCTGAAATGCTATTGAAATTCAGTAATTGAAGCTCTGAAATACAGTATTTGACAGATGGTGTGGGTGGTTGTGCCATTTCCATGATAAATCTACTTACAAATATAACCATGAGGAAGTTGTGTTCATTCCTTGACTACGGGAACGTATAGATGGAAAAAGTGACAAACATGACATATGTGTCTTGGTTCTTCATTTTCCTCCTATAATGATTTGAATTCTTAAACTAGTGCAAGAGAGAGACTTCTTTTACTTATCTGAAAAGGAGCTGCTAAAATATTCCTTCAGTAGCCTTCCTTTTCTTACATTTCCTTTGAAGCTTTTCCTATAGTGAATTACTTTTGTAATGTCTTCAAGCATCAGTTAGAAAGCATTGCTCATTTTAGATGAAAACAAGATAGATCTTCTCTAAGATACATTTACTGTTAAAAGAAAATGTTGGAGGCTGGAGAGACGGACAGTCCTGTTGCCCCAGGGCTTACTGTTGAAACTTAGAGATGGTAAAATGGTATAAATAAAAAATATACTGCATTATCCAGTTTGAATAATGGATTTTCTCTTTGTGTTTTAACAGAAATCACCGATGCTGGTACTAGAGGAACCCAAGATACAATTAAGGGTGTAAAAAGAAAAAAGATTGTGTCTGAAAACCATCTTAAAAAGATACCAAAATCGCCTTTGAGAAGCCCTGCTGAAGCCAAGGTTAAGCAAAATGTAGACCCTTCACCGCTAAAAGCTCTTCCAGATGCCTCTGAACATGCCACGGCACAGGGTCACCTGCCCGTGCAAAATGGAAATCAGTGTACCAAACAAAATGGGGGAGCACTTAGTGGCGAGATAAGTGTTGAAACAACCAAATCTGAGACATCAATGCAGACAAAGCTTTCATTGACACATCAGTCCTTAGATTTGTGTAAACAGGCAGCGGGGGATACTGATGCAAACCAACTGAACTCAGCAGAGAGGAAGCCTCCCTCAAACTCCTCATCAAGTAATACAAAGACTGACAGTAATGAATGTATTAATTTTGTTGATTGCAGTACGTCATCCCCATGTACGCGTACTGCATTCGATGTCTTACTAAAAGCTATGGAGCCTGAACTGAACACCTTAGCACAAGAGTGCCCCCCTTACGGGATGCAAATAGAGAAACTGAGACCAAATAAAACTGTAAGCACCTCTTCTAGTCTCACGTCCAATACAATAAGTGTCCAAAATCAGTCTGCTTTGTCACAGCAGGATTTTGCAGCTGGACCTCACTATTACCCGTGTACGTTGAACAATGTGCATGTAGCAACAACAGCCAAGACTGGACAAGCACAAGGCCAATCAGTTTCTCATTCACAAGACCTTATTACTAAAACCAGTCAGCAAAATCACCAGGTTGTTATGTGTCCAAGTTTAACTAGGTCTCTGGTGCAACAGCAGAGTCAAGAAAACCCCAAGCTCCAGCAGATCTACAGCATAGCAGTAACTTCGTCTGTCGTTCACACCTCATCTTCCACTGTAACTCAGGTTTTTTCTCAAAACCCTTTAGTAGCTAGTTCATCTTCACCATTGTCAATTAATACATCGAGTTCAACACACTTGTCTATAGGTCCCGTGTATAATTCAGCCCAGATAGCATCAGTTGTAAACCATGGTGTAGAACAAATATGTAACCTCTTGAAAGACCAGAAGCCTAAAAAGCTAGGGAAATACGTCTGCGAATATTGCAATCGGGCCTGTGCCAAGCCCAGTGTTCTCCAAAAGCACATCCGATCCCATACTGGAGAGCGACCATATCCTTGTGTGACATGTGGGTTTTCATTTAAAACCAAA
The DNA here is from genome assembly GCA_013398055.1 of Ifrita kowaldi. Taxonomy (NCBI): domain Eukaryota; kingdom Metazoa; phylum Chordata; class Aves; order Passeriformes; family Cinclosomatidae; genus Ifrita; species Ifrita kowaldi. The sequence goes on along the minus strand of VZRS01000217.1, from coordinate 685,764 downwards.
AGCAATCTCTACAAGCACAAAAAATCTCATGCACATGCTATCAAACTTGGACTTGTCCTACAACCAGATTCAGGTGGCCTCTTCTTATCTCATGACTCAGACAAAGCACTCAGCATTCATTCAGATGTGGAAGAAAGTGGTGAAAGTGAAGATGAAGGCACTGCAGATGAAAGACAAGATGATCAAGAACTGGAACCTGCACAATTAGTGAAAGTCATTTCGAGTGCAGAAACATTGCAGAAAGGAAGCCCTATTCCATTAAGCAACCCAGACTGTGTACAGGGTGACTCTTCGTTACATGATGCAGAACCTCAAATAAGGGCAGCTTTACCAAAAGTAGTAGTTCATCCTATAAATGTTTCCCCATTGAGGGCCGATAGCCCAAAAGTGACAGAGCCAGCACCTGAGCTTGCTGCAGCACAGAGAAAAGGAGATTCTAAAGTCACAACTCTTCAGTCAAATTTAACACATACAGCCTCATTCAAGGAGATTGACATAAAGCAGCATCCGAAAGTAGAGGCAGGCCTGTTAGAGGAACAGCCAGGATCTACAGGAGGACCAGTGCATGCTCAGCTCCAGAGACAACAGGCAACTGATGGTTCTCAAGATCAGCAAGGAAAATGTCTTTTGAGCCCTAGAAGTTTAGGTAGTACTGATTCCGGTTATTTCTCTCGTTCCGAAAGCGCCGATCAAACAATGAGCCCTCCAGCTCCTTTTGTAAGGGGATTGTTGACCTCTGAGAAAGATCCAAATAAAAATCTTCCCTGTGTACCACGAGCAAGTGGCGTGGTAGCATCAGTGGTACAAACTGTTTGTGCTGAAAAAAATCTTATTCTCTCTGGCCAAATGCGACCTCCCTTGGCAACAAAAACTCTTGAGGAGCGTATCTCAAAGCTAATTTCTGATAATGAAGCTGTTGTGGATGACAAACAGTTGGATAGCGTGAAACCAAGAAGAACATCTCTTTCGAGAAGAGGAAGCATAGATTCACCAAAATCCTACATATTTAAGGATTCCTTCCAGTTTGATTTAAAGCCTATGGGAAGAAGAACTAGCTCAAGCTCTGATATACCAAAGTCTCCTTTCACACCCACTGAGAAATCAAAGCAAGTTTTTCTTCTTTCTGTACCATCCCTCGACTGTTTACCTATAACACGAAGTAATTCCATGCCTACCACCAGTTACTCAGCAGTACCTCCTAATGTAATACCTCCCTCTCATCCCCTTCGAGGAAGCCAGTCATTCGACGATAAAATTGGCTCTTTATACGATGATGTTTTTGTGTCGGGACCTGCTACTCCACTGAACCAAGGCGGACATCCTCGGACCCTGGTTAGACAGGCAGCAATAGAAGATTCTTCTACTGGTGAAAGCCAAGGTTTTGGACCAGTGAGATCTGTAGAAGAAAGTTATCTGGGGTGTACTTTATCAAATGAATCCTTATTGCAAAGGAGCAAATCCCTGGCACAGGGATCGAATTTAGAAAAAACAAAGAAGTCCCCTCAGGTGCGAGGAACAATGTTTGAATGTGAAACCTGTAGGAACAGATATAGAAAACTGGAAAATTTTGAAAACCATAAGAAATTTTATTGTTCAGAGTTGCATGGACCTAAAACTAAAGCAGCAGTCCGAGAGCCTGAGCACAAAACTGCTCCAAACAGTACACAGCCTCAAATTCTACACTACAGAGTCACAACTTCAACTGGCGTCTGGGAGCAGACACCCCAGATAAGGAAAAGAAGGAAAATGAAAAGTGTTGGTGATGATGATGACCCACAGCAAAATGATACGAGTGTACCGTCAAAGAATACAGAAGGCCAAAGCAAGCCAACAAATTCTTCCAGTCTGTCAAAACACAGTGCAACAACTGTGGTAGGATCACAACAACCAAGCAAACTTCTGCTTCAGAATTCCCAAATTCATCTTGTGGCTCGTGGCACAGATCAGATTACTGAGCCGAAGATGGCTCCACTCATTGAAAAGCAGGCAAGTTCAGCTGTGCAAGAAAAGGTGGAGTTGAAAAGACAAGGGACTGGCATTTCAGTAATACAGCACACCAATTCACTGAGCAGAAATAGCTCATTTGAGAAATCAGAGTCGTTCGAAAGAGTATCACCAGTTTCTTCTCAAGAGCCCACCAAGGCTGCAAAGCACTGCTCTTTGAATACGGTTGTAATCCAAGAAGACAAACACTCTCATGTGAACACTCCCCAGCATCACCAACCCTTGTCGTCAGAATCGCCTAGAGGGGAAGTTCAGGGAAGCCAATTAGTTTCTAACGAGAGAAGTGCGCCAATTCAGCCATCAAGACTCGTTCGCCAGCATAACATCCAGGTTCCTGAAATACTGGTCACAGAAGAACCAGACAGAGACCAAGAAAACCCATGCAATGACCCAGAAAAGGCAGAAAGGTTTAACTGGCCACAACGCAGTGAAACGCTGTCAAAATTGCCAACAGAAAAGCTTCCACCGAAGAAGAAGAGAATTCGCTTGGCTGAAATGGAACATTCATCTGCTGAATCAAGCATTGACTCCACACTTTCCAGAAGCCTAAGTCGGGAGAGTAGCTTGTCTCATGCCTCCAGTTTCTCAACTTCACTTGATAAAGATGAAACTTTGAAGGCTGAGAACCCTTCCAAAGCAGAGCCTGTTAGTAGGTCATCAGAATTCCTCATGATTCCTGCTGGCTCACACGCACTGGCAGTCCCTGGACCTCATTACCGGGAAATGAGACGTGCTGCCTCAGAGCAAATCAGCTGCACACAGCCCTCGATGGAGGTTGTGGACTACAGGAGTAAGTCTTTTGACTGTGGAAGCATGTCTCCATCAAAACCTGTCCCGCTCGTAGAGGTAGCCACTCCGAAAGTATCATCTGCAAATGGAGCTGCTGGACACGTGCCTCTGCTAGAAAGGAGGAGGGGGCCTTTTGTAAGACAAATATCTTTAAATATTGCTCCAGAAAATCAACAGCCTCAAGTGAAATCGACTTCTTCATTGCAGGCAGCTCATGCCTCAGATGTGCCCACAGTGCCATTGCACAGGCTGCAGACCTCTGGCAAATCCTCAGTGGAGTTTCCTGCAAGTACTCAGCATTCACAGACTAACTCCAGGCCTCATTCAATGATTCAAAATTGTAATCCTGTTAGCCTATCTTCGGCTCAGCAGCCTCTAGATCACGTGTTGAATAATCAAGGCCAGCCATCCTTGAGTCATCAGCCTTCCCAACCATCTACTAAAACATCAGCCCAAGGGGAGCAAGCAAGCACGAACTCGCTTTCTTGTCATCCTGATGAAAAAAAGGACTGTTTTGCTCCAAAGTATCAGCTTCAAGTTAAAACATTACATATAGGTCAGCCTTACTCTTCTAAATTGCTAAAAAATACTTTATCAACTCAGACTGGTCCAAGTCAAGTTGGGGTGGACCAGAATGCATCCTCCTTTGAAGTGCAGACAAAACTCTCGGACATGTCTAATCCATACTCTGTGCCTCCTCTAAAGCAAATTGTTCCTAATAACTGCAGCAGTCAGGTACATCAGATTCCTCCTTTTGTGGTTCCCGTCCGTATTCAGAGCAGTATGCCATCCTATGGCTTCGCAACTGTTACACCCTTGCCTCACATTTTAGTGACCCAGGATCAGGGAAATCAGTCCATCTGCAAAACAAATGTTGGGACAGTGCCAATGCTTGAAGGCAAAACTCTGCTGCCAAAATCTCACAAAGATCAGCAGAGGACTTTGCCAAATTCATTTGAATTTGAAAATTCACCACCAGAAAGTGGAACCAGAAACTCACCTTTGTCAAGCTCTTCGAATATCATTCAGAAAGTGCCAGTTAGCGGACTCTTCCCTCAGCCAGAAGTTACAGCTTCAAGTAAACGAATGCTTTCCCCAGCAAACAGTTTAGATATTGCCATGGAAAAACAGCAAAAACGTGTTAAAGATGAGAGTGGAGCTGCTTGTATGACAGATGCTAGACCATCTCATTCACTGAACATTAGATCTAATGACCCTACTAGTAAGCAAAAGAAACCAGTTCTGGTAAGACAGGTTTGCACCACAGAGCCTCTTGAAAATCACCTCTTGGATCCTGATGTAACACAGCATGAAAAAAGCAGCAAGGCCAGTACTTCAGATCTTCCTGACCATCAGTCATCTGACACTGGCGTTTCAGAAACCCTAAAGAAGTCACCAGAATCTGAAGACCTTAAGTCTTCCACATCACCAGTGTTTGTAGTTAGGAAACCTTCTGAATTGTCTCCAGTCAGTAGCCAGAGTTCTCTTCTCAAGGCTGTAAGCAGCAGCCAAGAAAGAAGGTCCCCGAGTAACAGTAATGAGAGCAACCACATCAGCAGCCCGGGCCAAGCAAAGCCTGTAGGAACACTGGCTGTGATGAATGCAGGAGAAATGCAGAGGTTGTCATTTCCAAGCCTCAAGACCACAACGAATTTCACCTGGTGTTACCTCATGAAGAGAAAACCATTGCACTTGCTGCAAAATGATCAAAAAATCTCTGCCTATTCTACATGGACCATTAGTTCCAACAACCCCAATCCACTCGGTTTGTCGACAAAGGTAGCTCTCTCCCTCCTCAATTCCAAACAAAAAGTTGAAAAACCACTGTACACTCTGGCAAGAACTACGCACCCCAGATCTGATGTATTGGTCTATTCAAGCAAGTGGAAGAACAGCTTGACCAAGGTACTTATGCCATGTTTGATGTATGCTAATCATTTACAGAGGATTTGCTTTAGAAATTATGCTTCTTCATATTTTAGAGAATGTAGTATGCCTGAGACATACCATGTGTGTGCTTATTTATTCTAATTATGCTGGATCAAACTGCTAAAAAGATCTGAAGTAATTCAATTAAGAAACCTGTACATAAGGATTTATCGTTCTTTTATGGAAATTAGTTCCTGGGTTTAAATCTGTGTACTGAGTGTTTATTGTGGCAGGAATGTGTTTGGCTATTTTTTGTCTTGCAAAGGGTAGAACAAAATAAGTCTGATAAAAATACTTTTTTAAACACTTAAATTGATTTAAGATCATAATTGCGTATTTTGCCTTAAAAGTCAGTGGTTATTTTGTGCTACAAAAGAGTGCTCAGCTTGAGCAGATGTCCATGGATACACCATGAAAACAGTTTTCACCATCATCGATCATCTAATTGTGAGAGGAACGGTATACCATTTCCCTTTCTCCCACCTAGGTTAATCAGTGGTGTGAAATAATGACAAAAATAGCGACATTTAAAACTAAACTGCCACTGCCGTAAAACCACTGACAGCTTCTTGGATTGGTATGGCTCCAAAGATAACATTAAATCTTGTGCTGAGGAATGTAGTCCAGGCAAAGGTTGTGACCCATGTGGAAAACCATATCATTCCAGAGCCCAGAGTGGCAGAGCAAAATAGTCTCTTGTTACTTCCTTAGCTGTCTTGGGGCTGCACAGATGTGATCAAGGTTTTACTTGCTGGGCAGTTTTGTTATGGACAGGACCAAAACTCCTCAGGTTTGGACTGGATTTGGTGTTCCTTAGTGATTGAACTGCCTGTGTGCAGTGGGTGAAGGTGGCTCTTAGCCCTGCATTATGGGAGCAGGTGTCTGTGTCTCTGTACTGGACGCAGTAGTGGGTTTTATTGTCCCGTCTGCTGAAGTTGTAAAGCTCTCTGAAGCGTGCAGCACAGTTTCACGCATTTCCTTCCTCTGTGTTGCAAATGCCATGTCAAACACATTGGAGCTGGCAAAAACGGGGCATTAGCCACAGACCTCCCTTTCTCCATGATCCTTCAGGGCATGGAAATGGTTTGGCACGGGGGTAAAAGTGACTGTAACTTGTCCTACTGCCATCAGCAAAACGTCCCAGACATTGGGACTTGGGGTCCATAGGCCAGCAGTCACTCTAGAGGAGACATGCCACAGCGTTGGGAAAAGACCCTTATTTGTGTGGGTGTTGAGGGACAGAAACTGCTGCTGTCAGAGGTCACCCTGGAATGTTTCTGTGTCTGCTAAATGTTTTGCTAAGATACGACATTGTCAGTGGGGAGAAAAGCAATAGGAAGAGAAACTGCGTGATAGGAAGAAGTAGTTTCAGAATTACGGGGTGAATTGTGAAGGAATGCTGAAACCTTTAAGGCCAAAAGGGCAGTGGAGTTAAACCTGGTCCTCCTGAAATCACTGGGAGACTTGCTGACATTTATACTGGAATTCAAAACTTTTTCCATAATGTTTCATGCAGAAAATGCATGCAGGCTGCTGATTCTGTTTAAGTGCTGTCTCTGAATTGAATGGTTGGTTCCATGTTCGTGTGCTACCTTGGTTTAAACTCTTACTACCTTTTTTTTCCCCAGCCTTCTTCCTCATACATTTCATGAGATGTTGCACTTAAATAGTGCTAAAGTAAAAAAAAAAAAAAAAAAGAAACAAATGTTTAGCTTTTTTCATTGTATGTAGTTGAGCAAGTCTTTCTAAGGCAAGTCTCACATCCTTGTGTCATTGAGTCATGTTTGTTTTATTTTTAAAGAACAGTCTATCAGAAAAAAATCTGTGATAGCAAAGCAGTTGCATGCCTCTTGAAAAACAGATTTTCTCTACAAACAAATTCTGTTTAGAATACAAATAATGGATAATAATATTTTGAAAAAATATTTTGACAGCACCCTTTTAAAACACTCCAGGAGTGCTTAAATGCTGTAATAGGCAGCTGTCAGGTACATTTACAGTGCTTCTACCACAAAAGAAACACAGTTACTAATCTTTCTTCAATCTTTCTTGCTGAAGTTTTGAATGAAGCACATGAGCATGATGGAAATGAAGAGTTCTTAAGCTCTGCTTGGGCTGATTTACAGGCTTTGCTCAGAGCCATTACTAAGGAAGAAAGTGCAGCAAAAAAGCACCAATCAAACTTTAATTGGCACCTCAGATTGTATGAGCAAGGTGTACTGTGGCAGAAGTTAAAAATTTTGAAGATCTGATAGGTATTTCTATCTAATACTTTCAGAGTTTGACTACTTTCCCTTCAAATGAAAGGCAGCAGGATTTCAGCTGCTTTCCAGAATGATGCTGCTGCTGCTGCTGTTACAATATACCTCTGTATTAGCAGTCTCCAGTTAGACCTGGTAATGGAATAGCTGATGCCAACTCGGAAACTTCCTCACAGGAGCCATGCTTAAAAAAAACCCAAAAACTGAAATTCCTCTTCTCAGGCCCAGTGATTCCACTGGGGGTTTTTTTGTTGGAGAGTGAGGGTGGAAAACATTGGAGATCATTTTGGAAATTAATATTCCATTAAGAAAAAAACAACCAAAAAACCCAGCACAAACAAAGCCAACAAAGAAAATAGCAAATAATTCTTTAAAAAATGTGGTTGATTTCCTGCTTAGAAGCTTGGCAGGGTCCTGAGTTCCTTGGGGAACCATGGTTTAGATTGCAGGTCTTGGGGGTTGTGTTTGCTCAAGTGGTTCGCACATTTTAACCCTGACCTGACAGAGAGCTTTAAGTGCTACTACAATCCAATTTACGAATAATAATAAAATTGCAGTACTGTTATGTCTCAGCTCCTCTCTCACAGCTGTAGCCCTTTCCAGACTCATTTGGTGTATTCTGCTCATGGGGCTGTAACTGCTGATCTTCTCACCGAGATAAAGCAACTTGCTGAACTGTTCTGGGTTTGCCCCCAGAACTAAACCATGTTTACTGACACCTCGTGCTGCTGCATAACCGCTACTAATCACTGTCACAAAAAAGGCAGTTCTTTCAACAATAGGTGCCATGGGAAAGGAAGATACACGTGAACAAAATGCAAACAAAAAGGAAGCCTGGGACTTTGTTTGCTCTTCACAATTCACTGCTCAGAGGCAATAGGTGAAGTTGCCACGTTCCAGTGATTCAGAAAACAAACCACAAAATGGTATTGTGAAAGAAGCTCCTGGAATGAGTGCAGCATGTTAAAATGTAACAGGAGATTTCACCTGCATGGAAAAGGCTTATTTTATCTCCCTGCTCTTTTTATTTTATTCCATTTATTATTATTTTTCACCAGTTTTCCTCCCTTGAATTCACTGGTGTTATATCAGGAGTTCTTTCTCAAGCCTCCACCTTGATCTTGGCTCTTCTCCCTGAAGTGAATCAGTAGTTTGTGCAATATTCCAGGGTGATGGTTTTTGAGCAAGGATAGGCTGAAGAATGGAAAGTTTCTCCTAACTGTGGAAAGCTTTCCTTTCTTGGATGATGTGCCACAACAGTCCAGCTCACCACTGGAAAATAGTTAAATGCAGAAGATTTTTACGTGTAAACTAGTAAAAGTTTAAAGATATTAAAAACATTTTCCCCAAGTGGCTGTGTGCCAGTGGGAAAAATGTTTAATGAATATTCTAATCTGAAATTTATAACTTTGATGATTCAGGCTGCGAGCATGCTTTTTTTCCAAAGGATGTTGTAAAGTACCAGAAGTATCTATTGAACTCTGGTCTCTGGGCAGCCCTAAGAGCAATTTTTTTTCCATTTTATACCAGTAATTGAGGACAGTGGAGTTAAACTGGAGCAAAATGAGTAAAGAAGAAACGAATCATGGTCCTTGTCTCTATGGGAGTAGAGAGACAAGACTGTGTTAGAAATGGAAGGCAGAGTAATCATAGAGGGGAACATTTCACAGCACTGCTGTTTTTCTGCCCTTTCCACCAGTTCATGTGGGGCTTGGGGGGATTTCAGGTGAGGTACATTAAAGGGTTTCCACACAAAAAACCTGTGCTCCTTAGAGACCAGTTGCTCTTTAAAATGTACAGAGGGCCCAAGTCATCTTCATCATGAATTTGAAATTTTTCAGAAAAAGCTAAACAGACTGCTTTTTTATTATCAGTGAGCATTTTTGTAGATTTCTGTGACAGAAACTCAGTGTTTCTGTTACTCTGATATCAGCATTTTGCCTGTCCAAGGCACTGAAACAATTTCCTAAAGTAGCAAATAACCAGTAAACTAAAGTACAGCAGAGGAGATAAATAATTTTAACACCTAAGTTGGGCTGTCTTATGTCTGTATATAAACACATGTGTTTGAAAACAAAAAGGGTCGTGGGAGCATCAGAGGTATTTGGTTTTGTGGTAGTTTTTGCATTCTGAGTGCTTTTGTGAATATGCAACTTATTATAACAGTTTCATCATAGTTTGGATAACAACGTGGGTCTAATACTTCCGAAATCTTTATTTTTCATTTGTCTTTTCACTACTGAAAATTAAATCTGGAAAAAAAATAATTGGTATATAGGATTGAAAGATCAGGCTCTGGGAATATTTACGTGGTTTTGGTTTATTGTGTGTATTCTGTATTTTCCACAACTCTCTTCCTGTTAAAATACAAATGTCACCTTGTTACTCTTTGTTTGCAGTGGAAACAAAAGCAGTCCATGTGCCAGGTAGCGTAGAGGAACTGCAGAATGGCTCAGTTGCGATTATTGTAGCAGGCTTCACTTCTGATATTTCTCATCCAGAACATCATTTCCTTTCACCTTATATGACTGCTGTTAAAACATGCAGGGTGAAATTTCTTTCTTCCTACACACAGGCAGAGTTGTCATGTGTGCTTTGGTAGAAGTGCTCAGGCATTTGAAAATGCAGCCCAAATCAATCCAGAAGGCTGCATGATTGGGGTATGGATTGGGGTAGTGCTTGTGCATGTGCAGATTCCTGGAGGTTTCAGTTGAATAGGAAGATGCTTTTCCTCTGATCTGTGTTAATTCCTTATTATGTGGGAATTAGAAGCGAAGGCGGTGTCTGAGGCTGCATGAAGGACCAATGGGCAAGGACCGGGTGCCAGAATGATGTCACCCTTCAATGTATGTAACAACCAGCATAGTTAATCAGTCATTTTAAGCCAGCCAGTGAGGTCAGTCCTCTTGCCAAGAATTCACAAGCTTACAGTATTAAATTTTATAATGAGTGAAAAACATAAGGCCAGAGTTGTTTTTTTTCTCTCATCATTTTATTCACTTATCAATATGAGCAAATGAGGTAAACGTGCCAGCTATGTGGGTAGAACAGTTTATAAATATAGCAGTAATAATTGCTGGCTAATTGGATCATTCCTTCATTGTTGCCCATTTTATAAATATCCTAGACTTGGAAGGAGTAGATTTTAATTGGCAAATATTGGGGGAACTCATCCTCCTTAAAACAGACAAAAAATAGTTCCTTGACTAATAATCAGGGAAAACGAAGAAATATAATCTTTTTCTGTTAGACAACTGTATGCTTTTTCTTGTAATTTGGTCTGGCAGTGTGGAGTCTTGCTTTGGAATGGTTCTGGAACCCCTGTTAGTAACCTCACGAAATTGGGAACAGTCAGTGTCCAGAGCAAAATGTCTGCAGTTCCTGAAAAATATTAGCACTCAGAAATGTTACCTGTTAATAACCTCTCTAGGTACCCCTCCTTCCCACCCTTCTCCTCTCTGCTGTGCCGTGGGAAGGCAGCTCCTGCCAGCCATGAGACGTTGCTGTGTCATGGGTCAGCAGGCAGGCTGGTCCAGCTGCTGCTGTTCAGGAAGCACTTCGGTCTGATTGTACACATCTCTCTCTGAAGGCTATTTGTGAGCTAAAAAGCATCACCTTCACCTTCCCAGAACAAGGAAAAGACATGTCCTACTGCAGACTCAAAGCGTTCCTGGTTTCCTACAGGGCCATAATCTCTCTACAGATTTAGCAGTCCACAAACAGGCAATGCATAGTAGAGAAGAAGTTTAGCAAAAGATATTTTTGTTTCATGTATCTTAACAGTTTTAAAAATCAGTTATTAGAATTGTGGCTTTTATGATGCTTTTATTCACCGTAGCTTGAATGTTTGAATAGCATATGAAAGACACTAATTTTAATGATAAGCATATCTCATTTTCTTTCAGCGAGCATTAAATAGGAAAAAATTGACTCCAACTGAATTCAGCAATAAGGAAAACTCTGAATCAAGCACTGAGCACGATAAAGAAAACTCCTTTATCAAAACTGTACCAAGAAGAGTTAAAATATTTGATGGAGGGCAAGTATTGTACTTTGTATTCTAGATATCATTGGGAAGATATTTTTTCCTAGATTCTAGACTTTGCAGAGATGTTGCTTCCTGATTGATTTATTTTAAACAACAGTTCCCATATTGTAGTCTGTGGATGTTGGTTTATGTTGCCAAGAAAAATGGAAAGTCATCAGTAGGATGGAGCCATGAGAGTTATGAGAAGGGGTAATAAAATAAAGAACAGTAGGCAGTGCAATTCATTTGTTTTCCAAGGAACGAGCATTAATCAGTGCTAAAGGCCGCTAGATACAGCCAGAGATGTAAATTCTGTTCCTATGTTTCCCTTGCATGATAAATAATACCTATCTGCAGCAAGGCTGTATAACTGTAGCTGGAGAGGATATAGTCCAGGGGCCAAGCACCAGCCTGCAGTGCAGTGTCTGTCTGGCAGCTTGCTGTGGCATACACAGGCTGGGGAACTCTGATTCGAAAAGTGCCATGGAAATACTTACTGGGTATTTCCTCCCTGCACCATAATACTTTAAATCTGTTGCCTGATATGAATAACAGTTGCTTTAGCCACAGTGTTGCACAATGTACAACATCTTATAAAACAGATTTTTTAATAGAAAAGTGCCAGTGACACCTGTAAAATTTGGTAGCACAAATAGTGCATATTTGGTTATTCCCATAATTGGTGGTCAGCTGTAGGGCTTTGGTTACTTGTTCCCAGTTTGAATCTAGTTTAGGCCTAGTTAAAGCATTACCAGCTGCTCAGGTAAAACATTGCTGTGTCTCTGCTCAGATCCAGACATTGCAGGGACCAGGTCACAAAAGCTGAGCACAACCTTTGGCATCCTTGAGTGGAAATATGAAGGATGTAATTGAATCTGAATGACTTTTTCCTTCTAGAGACAGTCCCCATAGGCTGAGTCCAGAGGACATTGATAGGGAATTTTAAAGCTTTCCCATCATCATCACTAATGTTCCTTTTCTGCATCCAAGGCAGAACCTCAAAGATGCTCTTTTAAAGCTTCCTCCCTCAAACCTGCTTCCAAGAACTGACAGCTTTAAAAAGTATATTCCTGTGTTGCAAAGAGGAAATTTGAAATTTTTAAATGCTTAGTATCAACAGTACCTTTATTAAAAAAGATGAGCTGCTATTCCTAAACAAGTCTATGACTACCCAGTGAAAAATATAGATATTAATTTAACAAATACATGCAGGAGTGAGCAGAAAAGGAGTGTGATTGGTTTTGTCAGTCATTGGTTTTCATGTAATGTGTTATTTTTAAAATTCTCGTAGATGAGGGTTTCTAGCTGGAATAATTTTTCCATTACAACTGACTGCCCTGCTCTTATGGTACTGTTATTAGGTACAAGTCAAATGAAGACTATGTGTATGTGAGAGGGAGAGGGAGAGGGAAGTATATCTGTGAGGAATGTGGAATACGTTGCAAGAAGCCCAGCATGCTGAAGAAGCACATTCGCACACATACCGATGTCCGTCCTTACCACTGCAATTACTGCAACTTTTCCTTCAAAACTAAAGGTAAGGCTACTTCACTGGGAATGTTTTTTCCCTCTTTTTCTTTCTGCTTTAAAGTAGAATTCTTTTATTCTCACAATTGGTTGTTCGTCAGCTAAAGAGGTTGCCTCTCTGTGGAGTTTTATTGTCTAACGCTTCAAATATTTGTAATTTCTTATTTCCTGCTTTTCCTTTGTCTTCTGTATATTTATTCAGATAATCACATCTTCATATGAATGAACTGTCTGGCATGCCACAGTGGGTGAGAAATTGGAGTGGAAGAGGGAAGTCATGGGAGTATGATGAAAGTTAGGTGAAGACAAGTGAGGTGGTTAGCTGCTCATCCTAGACAGAGATGGGACACAGAATTTTAAGTCCCTTACAGTGCCTTTTGGAGGTAGGAGATGGACATATATTGTACTCATACTGGTACTCAACCAAAATTGCTCTAGGAAAGAAATTGGCCTCTAATAAATTACTATATTGAAATTCTTTTTTTTTTACCCTTGAAGGACAAAGGTTCACTTTCCACTTGACCTTCTAAGACCCAGAGTTGGACCTCTACTTTTTAAAGCCTGTTTACACCTTTAGATACTTAAATGCATCCTAGTTTAAGCAGGCAGTATATTAAACAGTGGTACCTGCAGGACTCAAGTGAAACAGACAGGAGAAGTTCACAGCCAAAATACTTTCAGCAAAAAAATTCTAAGCAGTAAAATTTTCCTTGGCTTTGAACATTGTTTAGCAGCAATCCCCCCCCAGCTGTAACCTCAGGAACATTTGTGTTTTTAGTGGGTTCGAGACTACTCAGCAGTTGGGTGGAAAACTTCCAAGATAACCCAGTGCTGCACAAAGTGGGATGAATAAGCTTCAGATGTGTCAAAACTCATCACTGCATCTTGACAGGCTGGGTCATCATATTGCCTTTACAATTAAATGCTGGAGTGCAAACCCAGTAAATTCTGGTTATGGTTTTTGCAGAGGAGGGGTGCTGGCCAAGTTTGAGTAATTAAGTTCTGCCCCTGTAAAGTTCTCCCTGGTTAGAGTGGTATCAGATACTTGTATTCACATCCTCTTCTGCATTTGCCGTGCCTGGCTCTTGCCATTAGTGCTGGCAGAGTCAGGTCACACAGTTGGGTGTTTGATGTTTGGTAAGCCACCCTCCATGGCAGGACAGCTTCATGAGGTGTGCAAAACTGGAAAAATTGCTATTTGTGAGTCAATATATCCACTAGAATTATTTTAACATTTGGGATGAGTTACCATCTTCATTTCAAAGCAGAAATAAAGTACTCCATAGAAGAGCCACCATTATACTGTAATTTCTCCTCTTTAAATAACTCAAAGAAACATTTTTTGAGAAGTTAAAGTGGGCAGTTACTTCTAGTAACATGCATTTCATAAATATCATCATTTACAAATCTGAGTCACTCTTAGCCATTTCTTGATGATATTTACCATATTTTCTTTTTAAAGGAGAAGGGGAGAGCAGCCTGTGGGACCTCTCAGCTACACATTCACTTTTGAGATTCAGATCAAGTGTGTTCATGCTCTGATTTTGAATAAAATTACCATGTTTGCTTAAGTTGGCATTGAAAATGTTTACACTAAAAATAGAATTCGTCAAATACTGAAAGAGCTGCAAGATATGAACCTCAGCTTCACGTGATAGTTTTCTGTCAACATGACTTTGAAGGCTGAATCACCCCTTTTTATACTTTGCCATAAACAAAGGAGGGATCTCTTACACTGGTAAAAAATACATCATTAGCTAGAATTTCCATCCTCTTCTATTTTATCTCAATAAAAGACTTCCTGAAATGTAGACAGCGAGCTGGTGGCATTTGGGATTGTGAATCTGCCACAGCCCTTGACAGCTTGCATTGAGGGACAAGGCTCTAGCAAGTGTGAAATCAAATTATACAGTTGTTATAAATGTACCTGAAGGAGATGGGCGCAAGGAGTGGATATTTGTAGACATTTGTGTACTCACAGAGCAGATAATTCTTTCAATTTTGTTTTCTTAAGGAAATTTAACAAAGCATATGAAGTCAAAGGCACATAGCAAGAAGTGCATGGATTTGGGAGTCTCAGTAGGCTTAATAGATGACCAGGATGGAGAAGAAGAATTTGGTAAGAAATTAAAGTCTTCTTTCTTTACTGTGTTATTGTGCCTATTTTGTCATCTCAGCTTCTTACCCTTTTGTTTCCAAAGCTTTTTAATTCTTGTACAGGAAAAAGATACAGAGATAAAAATCTTAACAGCTAGTCCAAGGGAGCCAGAAACACTGGAAAAACTTTCACTGAAAGAAATGACAAGCATATGCTAAGGATAAATTGCTGTTGAATTTTTCAAGAAGTGTTATGCAGTTTAACTTTATCACTTTCACAGATAAATATGACAAGATTGAAAATACCAGAAAAACAGCTGTTTGCCTAGAAAAAATGCAGTCAAGTGTAGTGCTTCTTTGAAAATAGTTGTGCATGAAGTGGTCCAAGTTTTGGGATGCATATTTCATAGAAATTATATCACTAACATGCCACACAAATGACAAATATGTTGCTGAGTGCTTTGCAAGGAGGTTAATCATCTTCCAGCAAAAAGTTCTGTCCTCCTTCACAAATAATTAGGATAAATCTGCAGATAGAGGACATACAGAAATTAAAAACATTATTCATCTTGACCTGTTCTACCTCTTTATTACTGATGAGAATGTTTTCAGAATGAATGCATTTGCTAATAATTGGAATTCTGCACTTCCCACATCCCAAGAAGATTCTGCTGAAGAGGAGATGAGATCAAGGACAGACAAAGAGGGCCAAACCAGGTTCATGAGTGACTTGCTCAGCATGATAAGAAAGCTGTGCCTGCACCAGACCCAGAAAGATGCAGAACAGGATTATGCATTAGGACTGTTTGGGATCTCGGCTTGTTTAGTGCGGTGATGGCATTTTTTCCTTCCTCACATTCCTGTGGGGAGATGAGTTGTGTTGCCCTGCCTTGGTGTATTTTTCTCCTTCCAGTGGAATAGTTTATTAGATTGTGGATGAGGTTTGGAGAAAAGAAAGCAGTGGGGGTCTTTATTTAAACAGTAAGGGGAAAGAAAGATGAATGCACTTGCTCCCATAGGACAACCACTGGCAGAATAAGCGAATCATCTTGAATCTAATTCTGAATAATGCTGGGAATATGACTCAGCTGCTGTGATTCAGTAGTGCACTAGGTAAAAAGAAACCTGCATTTTTCC
Organism: Ifrita kowaldi; assembly: GCA_013398055.1. NCBI lineage: Eukaryota > Metazoa > Chordata > Aves > Passeriformes > Cinclosomatidae > Ifrita > Ifrita kowaldi. The sequence goes on along the minus strand of VZRS01000217.1, from coordinate 669,993 downwards.
CTTTTTTGGTCTTCTTCAATATACTCCTTCGTACGCAAAAAACGTCTCCCTTCGCAATTTGAGGTACCAGATAACACAGAAGATAAGCAGCAGGACAAATTACTGTCTTTTTCTTACACAGGAACAATTTTTATTAATATTTTCAGTCTTCACATGACAGAGAAACTGTCACTTTTTTAAGCAATATTCTGTAGCATTTGACATTTTTGTGAGTTTCATAAACTGCAGCTGAACAGATATTTCCATTTACTAGGGACTGAAAACATTTTATTGATTGATAAATTGATATTCCGAATTGTGTGCATTAAAAATTGCATTTATGGTTATAATGCAATGGGGGAAATGTTTCAAATGTTAACTGAATTTTCAGTAACACGGGGTCGAAGAAAGCCACTTCAAACATTTGTTGAAAGAATGCTTTCCTTTGACTTCAGGGCTATTCAAACGGGAAAGAGAGAGGCTTTCCCTTTTTACATATCATGTACAGGCATGTTTAACCATAGTATAAATATATTATATATTCCCTGAAACATGTTCTTTGCTCAGCACAGTAATTACTTACTAAATGAAATACTCTACTTTGGAAAAAAAAAGCACAGACATTCTACGGGATTTGCTACGTAATCCTTGAAATTCTTCATGGAATTTAATTTTATGGCTACGATGCCCTCCCCCCCCCCCAAAAAAAAAAGGGGGGACCACTTCTTTTTTTT
>VZRS01000217.1:621522-663413 GCA_013398055.1 Ifrita kowaldi | reverse complement strand
AAGTCATTTATGAAGATGCTGAAGAGCACAGGGCCGAGGCTGGAGCCCTGTGGAACCCCACTAGTGACAGGTCCCCAGTCTGACATTACCCCATTCGCTGTAACCCTTTGTGCCTGCCCTGTGAGCCATTTGTTCACCCACCACATGATGTGTTGTTTATCCAGCTGTGTGCTGGACAGTTTGTCCAGAAGGATCCTGTGAGAGACACTATCAAAAGCTTTACTGAAATCCAGGTAGGCTACATCAACTGGCTTCCCTTGGTCTGCTGGGTGGGTTATCTTGTAAGGAAATCAGGTTTGATAAGCAGGACTTTCCCCTCATGAAGCCGCGCTGGCTGTGACCGTTGGCTGTGTTGTCCTCCAGGTGTTTTTCAATACCTCCCAGGATAATCCTCTCCATAACTTTACTAGGCACAGAAATGAGACTGACTGGTCTGTAGTTTCTGGGGTCCACTTTCTTGTCCTTCTTGAAAACTGGGGCAACATTAGCCACCTTCCAGTCAGCTAGGACCTCTCCAGATTCCCAAGACCGCTCAAAAATCATAGAGAGAGGCCTTGTGATCACATCAGCAGCTCTTTAAGTATTCTCAGATGAATCCCATCAGACCCTATAGACTTCAAGGATCCAGCTGGAGCAGCAGTTCCCACACAACTTCAGAGTCAACTGGGAGTTTATCATTCTCACAGCCATGGTCCTCCAGCTCAGGGCACTGGGGCCCCCCTAGCCTGTCATTGGTATTGAAGACAGAGGTAGTTCTTCCTGTTCAGAAATCAAACATAGGTAGATGTTCTAACATTTTAGATATGTTTTCTTTGCAAGTTACTGATGAAGAAACACTGTTTATGTGAATAATAGAAATGACAGAATTATAGAGAAAAAAATACCAAAAACATTTAGTCAGTCTACATCTTACTGTTAATAATATCTTTAACAATCCTACTTGCCATAATTTTGGAATGGAAGTTAATGAATTAATTTTTCCACTAAAACATATTTTCTATTTTGCCTGTGGATAAGAATTATAAATTAAGACCATTTAAAATTCTGATAAATATTTTTGTTAGGATCATTCCAATGACCTGGAGGATTTGGGGTATTTTTAATAACATGTCTGACATGTTCACGTCTGCTGTAATAAATGTAGGACATCTAGTTTCCATATTTAGTTAATGTACAAATTATTGTGTAGGCAAAGAGGGGAAAAGTCATTACAGAGGGATTTTTTCAAAGAAGCTATTAGTTCCTAATTGTATTGCTCATTTGAAACCATAAAGGCTTGTGATGGTGGGTAACTTACTGAAAGGTAGCTCAATTAAACCCATTTATTTTATCTGGAGTTTAAGGTGCTTGTTTTGGTTTTGGTAACATAGCAGCCTAAATTATAGGCAGTATATTCAAATTCTTTTAAAGGTCTGGTTTTTTTCAGAATTGGTCATTTTGATGGTAAGTTGCTGTGTAGATTTCCCTAGAACAGCATCTCTGAGATTTTATCTAACCAGACATCATTGGTTTTACAGAGCCAAATGATTTTTGTGCTGATATGTTTTTTTGGACAGCTCAAGAGACAGACCTTTAATCAAATACAAAATATGAATGTATTCAAAGCATTTTGTCTTTTATAAAATATGATCCCAGACAGCCTGGCTTGGAATCAGATACAGCAGATGGGATTTTCTGTCTCTTTACTAAAGACGACTCTTTCTTTCCGAGTTAGATACAAAAGAAGGTGAAAAGCTACAGTAAAACTGTATTTTGTAGAGAGTTTTACCCCTAGACAGCAGTTTGCCTTTAAGACGACCTCAGGAGGGCTTCTTGATGCAAACAAAGATTCATAGGTAAGTTTTGATATGATTAGGGCCTTCTTGGCTCCTAGGACATCTTGGGTGATTTTTTAATAAACCTTTCAAAACATTAGTGAAGTGAAGAAATCTGGTAAGGTCTAATTTTGGTCTCTTTTGACTGTTAACGAGACAGATTCTTGACTAACAGCCTCCAGTCTTTCTGTTTGCATCCTTCAAAAACCTTTGCAGCCATGATTCGTGTTAGGTACAAGGACACCCACTTATGAGTGAGAACCAGCCAGAGAATATCCCACTGCTCTAAGGCTGACAGGCCAGCTCCGCATGTCAGCACTGGGAACCTAATGAACCAGGAATCTGCTCACTGCTCCCCGAAGGAAGAGTGAAGGGTGACTTTGAGCAAATGGTTGCAAATGGCATGAAAGAAAACGGCCAAATCCAGAAGGTTAAAAACAGCACAAAAGCAGAAGATGAAAGATTATGTAGCTGTATACTTAAATATGTAAGCTGGAAAATAAAAACAAAACTTTAAGTCTTCCCTGTTGCTTTGATGCAGTGGAGTATGACTGGAAAATACATGTGCCATGTGGTTTTTTGGTGGTTTTAGTTGTTCTCTCCTGCTTCCTTCTCAGTCTAGGGCCTTCATTGTCTCAACTTCTACTTCCCACTTCTGCAGGTGAGAAGCAAAGATTTGGCTATGACCGGTCAGGATATGATGTGGAGGAGTCTGATGGTGCAGATGAAGATGAAAATGACAATGAGGACGATGATGAAGACAGCCAGGCTGAGTCGGTGCTATCCACAACGCCCTCGGTGACGGCCAGCCCCCAGCACCACCCCTCTCGCCCCGGCCTGCAGGATGCCGCCAGCGCCGATGATGACATCAGGCTTCCAGATTGCTTTACTGGGGCTCACACAGACTCCATGGATGGTCTCCCAAAAGCTCTGCTGACCAAGATGACTGTCCTTAGCACAGTGCAGTCAGTCAGCAGGACCTCCAGGTCGCCAGCAGAATCCACCCATCAGGAAGCACATGAGGACAAAGCCCAGGAGAGAGGAGTGGGTCCCTGCGGCGCTGGTGCAGCTCTGACGGACATCGCTCCTGCATCTCCAGGTCGCCAGATGTCTGTGGATTACCCTGGTCCAGAAACAGCCTTGGGCCACTCCTTAATATCAACTGCAGCTCTTACAAAGGTAGGAGTGTTTAACTCCGGGGAAAGAGTGGTGTTTTAAGTCCTCCTTCCAAAAAGATCTTTCTGGAGATTTTTCAGACATTAAAGTGTTTGCCTTTCCCTTCATTCTTAGAATTCTTGGTGATGACTCTTTCAGAAGAGTTGAAATTAATCAAGGCACAAATATGTAGGACTCTAGAAACAAGGACGTAGTAGAAGCATTGCTTTTCAAATTCTTTAATTTGATTGTATTCTTCCTGAATGGATTAATTTGTATTACGGTTGTTTCAGCTGATATTTGGAGCTGGTAGGTTGTATTACAAATCAGAAGGAAATAACAAATATGTGGAATGAACATATGGTGGTGATTATGAAGTTTTCAGAGGAAAGTGATAGAATTCAGCAATCATTTCACTCTGAAATATGATGATACAATCATTGTTAATTCCAAAGGGAAATTAATATAGTCCCAAAGTGTTTTGCCTTATCACTAAAAAAAAAATGGTGCAATTGCTCATCTATCCTCCAAATATGCTTAATAGTAGAATTAGAAAGAGCACCAGATGTTCAAGGAGACTGCGAGATTGCCCTTGCTCAATAACAAAAGGAGAAATGAACACAGGACTGAGATCTGAGTTCCCAGTGCTCTCAGCTTTTCTCCAAGCTGAAAGAAGATTTTAATCAGAAAAGGATGAATTTTGCCCATGCGCGTGCTAGACACACGGCTCTTCAAAGCTGTGTGCAGAAAGATGAGATCAGTCTGTGTGCAGGGCTGTGGGACCGTTCAGTAATTTTGGCAACTGTTCTCTTTAAAATTGTGCCCATGAAATCACAGAGGGAAGTGGCAGGTGTTGAGCCTTTTTCTCTTCAGCAGTAGTTTTAATGGACCGTGATGGGGACAGTACAAGTCACTTACCCGACTGACCCTAAAGATATCTTTTGGTAATTTTGAATTCTTACTACGGACCATGAAGGCATTCGAGTTTTTCAGAGTATTGCTCAGAAAAATAAAATGCAAAATAGTTCAAGTAAAGGTGTAATCAGAGCACTGCCTTCTCCCTGATGAATGCAATATTTAGAAATATTATATAGTACCATATAATCATTTAGGTTGGAAAAAAGTCTTGAGTTCATCAAGTCCAAGCATAAACCTAACTTTGCGTGCAGTTATAGAAAAAAAGTAGCAGATATTTTTCAAAAGCATAAATAGTAAAAATTTCAATCTGTTTTAAGTACTTAGTGGCTTGGCTTGGTTTTTTCTTTGAAAATTTACACTACTGGATTTATTTTTTTACAAAGTTTAAGATAGCAAACTGTTGACAAGGAGAAACAGTAAAAATTATTGCTGCATTGCATTGTTTGACACAGGTTCATCCATACTTGTAAGAACTGTGAGTTCGTGTGGCAAATGGAAATTGGAGTGAGTTTGTAGTGTGACAGAGAATAAAATGAAGTGATCTCTGATCACTGTATGTACCTGCCATGAAATGGATAGGGTGTTACTATTTGGAGTTTAGGTTCCATTGTTGCCAAGGGATACCAGAAGGACATTTGACTGAGTTTACTCCCTCATTAAATAGAACCACTGAAGTAGTAAATATTCGCTCAATTAAAAATGTTGAACGGTGTTCATTTATATAGCTTTAATAATTGTCTACATTAATATATTAAGAAAAAAAAAGAAGGCACATAAGTAATACAAGGCAGTAATTCCTTTCCAGATTTTCTTTTCCTTTCCAAGATCAAAAGAAGCGTCAGCCTTGTGTCTCCAGTGGTTAATCTACAGTCTGTTCATATTGTGTATGGCTGTGGATCCCAGTTCTTGCAATCAAGCCAAGGAGTCAACACAGCTCAGGAAGGCTGTTGTACATTTCTTCGAAAGCATCCATTCCAGTTTATCAGGATTTCTTGTGAGGTGTCAGTTCTGAGAAAGATGTTGGCTTCTTTCTCACACCCATCTTCTCATTTGGACAGGTCGGCACTGCATAGCCAGTTAATCATATTCTCCCTTCGCCAATACGTTTTCTACCAGCAGATTTCAAAATATTGTTGTCTGTTTTTCAGTTTTGTGCCTGCTCTAGAGAATTTTTGAGAGTTAGGACTGTATAAACTAAGTAAGGTTGCACCAGTGTGTGTGTGATGAATATGCCCAAAACGAAAAGATAACCATGAGATTGCAATTGCACTTTCAGACTACTCGTTTTAGGAGGTTCTAGGAAAGGAGTTGCAAGCCTTGGTCAGGAAAAGGCTGTAGGAGAAGAAAAGGGAGGATAGAAATAGGATTATAAGTCCAGGTTCGTGCACTGAATAAATCACGGCGAGCTGAGGCAGCAATGGGATGTGGGTGCCACGTCTCACTCCAGTAGCGAGCCGTCACCTCCACCTCTGCAGGAGCTGTAGTTGTCAGCCATCTCTTGTCATTGCATACCCTGTCTGCCACATTAGAAGCACCTATGACAAACGTGCCATGCTGCTGCCTCTGCCTGCCGGAGGCTGTAATGCCTTCAGGAGAGGAACTTGGTGCATCAAAAATGCCAGCTTATGCTTATTTAACCTTCTTGCCTGAGGTGATTTCCACACAGAACAGTTCTCCAAAGCCTTCTCGCCACTTAATGCACACATGCAAAAGATATTCAGCAATGTTTTTGAGCATTAGTGTTTGAGAGAAATTAAGCAAGGGTAATTAGGAGAGGAAAATTCAATTAGTGGGTGAGGAAGGAGGTGGAAAAAGAAAGGAAGGAAATCAGTTCATTGTTCAAGCTGAGCACTATATACTACGAACCATTTTGTTGTTGTTCTTTCTTAAAAGGGGGCATGGGAAGCACTCCCAGCTCCCTTGTGATTTCATGTCACTGAAGGGCAGCAGTGGCTGCCACATTAACACGCCTGTGTTGTTCTCTCCCAGAGCACACCCTCCATCAGCTCCCCGTCCTCGCCGGCAGACCACAGCATGCAGACGACAGCGCCGTCACCCTACACTGAAATCCCGGAGGAGAAGCCGGCTGCCGAGCCGAGGGCTCCCCAGACTCACCTCTTCAGCCACCTGCCCCTGCACTCGCAGCGGCAAGCCAAGGCTCCCTACGGCATGGTGCCGGTCGGGGGCATCCAGGTGGTCCCTGCCGGCCTGGCCACCTACTCTACCTTTGTTCCCATCCAGGCAGGGCCGGTGCAGCTCACTATCCCAGCTGTGAGCGTGATTCACAGAACTACCAGTGCCCTTGGCGAGACAGGCAGCACGGCTGCTGGCACCACCACGAATCCCGTGGGAGTCGCCGAGGTGAACAGCGTGGTGCCGTGCATTCCCATCGGCCAGGTGAGCGTGCCGGGCATTCAGGGGCTCGGCACACCCAACCTGCAGCCTCTGCCACCGCTGGGCATGGAGACAGTGAACATCCTGGGCCTGGCAAACACCAACATCGCCCCGCAGATTCGCCCTCCGGGAATCACCCTCAACGCCGTGGGCCTCCAGGTGCTGACAGCTGGTGCGGCCCCGCAGGGCTCCCCCAGCCCGCAGGGACACCTTCCCGGCCTGCAGATCCTCAACATCGCCCTGCCAACCCTCATCCCCTCCGTCAGCCCCGCCAGCGCCGAGGGGCACGGAGCCCCCGAGGCACCCACTGCAGGCTCCAAAGCCGGCGAGGTCCAGCTGGAGCCAGCTCCCGTCGGCTTCCCCACGGCCGAGGCTGGCCAGGCCGGCCGGGATGCTTCTCCTCAGGCGGTGGCTGGTGGCCAGCGGTATGGTGGGAAGAGCCATCCCGAGCCCACCCCGCTGACCAACCCCATTGGTCTGGGGAAAGCTGATCCTGAAAAGACTGACCTCGTGAACCCCAGCAAGCCAAAGCGTGACCTCCCTGCCCTCCAGGTGAAGAGGGCTGCCCCGGCAGAGCCCCGCTCCAAGGTGAATCCCAACACGTTAACCAAGTCCCCAGTCCACCGAACTGTCACCCCGGACAGACAGGTACCCAGGCCAGCCGCCCCACCCCGGCGACAAAACACGGTGCAGTTTAGCGATGGCAGCAGTGACGATGAGGATAGACTTGTAATAGCAACCTAGTTTTTGTTTTTCATTGTGTTTTCATTTTTAGGGTTTTTTGGGTTTTTTTTATAACACTTGCAGGTTTCTTTGCAAACCTTCCTTTCCTTAAAGCACATTTTTCTGACACAAACCCATTACTAATCTTCGTGCAATCATGAACTCTTGACCAATAATTGTTGTTTCTTGTCAGCTCCAGCCATTTTTGTACATGTTGTATAGACGATTGTGCCTTTTGGAGTTTTATGTTTAGAAACCTGTACAGATTGTTGAATATATATATATAAAATATATATATATAAAATATGTATATTAAAACCAGGTAGTTGCTTGTGTTTAGTAAGTAAACATCCTATGTCAGATAAATAAAGGATTAAATTATATGTTGCACTGTTAAATGTAAATTTTTATGGCTGTGGGACAAAGTTTCTGTGTACAGATCTAGTATGTAAAACTCCATATTTATTGTATCCATATTAGTCTTGGAAAAGGGTCTGTCCATCTTTCTTGTGTAAGACGGTAGCTTTACACTTCAAAGAGAAATACAGTATCTGTGTTACAAAATATTACAGTAAAATTTTGTTTACTGACTTTACCATTGCTTATGTTGTGCCTTCTTGATGCAGCCCGGTAGTTGGAGAGGTGCTTAACTCACTCCTTTCAGTGCCCTTCCAGCTGGTTCAGCTTGAAAGGATCTGGTGGTGGTAAAAGCCCCTGTGGTTTCACGTGCCATGGGAGAGAGAGCAACTCATCAGGCTTTACGTGGAGAAAAATCTTCCATTTCTAAACATCTGGCAATTGCAGTGTGGGGAGGGAGTCCTTCAGCTTTCCGTAGAGCAACCATCCTCCACCTTGTGGTTTTTTCCTAACTAAAATTTGAAGACTTGCCTGAGGGAAAAGGGCAAAAGGGTCAAGATGAAATATTTTTTTATTTGTAATCTTGAACTATAAAATCACTTTTTACTGACATTAAAATGTTGTTACACAAGAAAGGAATAATTCTTCGTGTGTTAATTGCGAAATCTGCCATACAGTTGGTGAAAATGCCACTACTGTAATGAGGATTTGGCATTACTGATTACCGTCAACTTCTTACAAGACTGTGTTTCAGGTGATCTTCATTTACAGGTAGAAAAAGCCATTTTCTCCCTAAATACAACTGTGTCTTACTCATGCAGGGAAAGAAAAAGGGACTAGAGCTCTTGGACACACAGTTAATGTGCTGTTTTAACAACAAACCTGTCATTGTGGGCATACAAAACATGGATGGCTCCTGGAATAATGAAATTTACCATTCCTCTGTTTGCACATAGTGAAAACCATGTAGAATTATCACTGAATTGTTGAAGTGTTCCAAATATGTCAGGAGACGCTTCTGACAAGTTAGAGGGCTACACATTCCTAGAAGTTTCAAATTGACATGGGATTCATGCTGTAATCTTTAAGTAGAGTTGGTTTCCTGCTGTGTCCTTTTATCACATTGTTACAGAAGTTTTTATAACCCCTTTGATAACCAAAGTCCAGTAGGAAACTGGAAGGTGTAAATTAAAAGCATGATCACCTTTATGGAATTAACAAGGATGAGTACATACAAAACAACTGGAAGAAAAGGATGGGAAGCAAATCTGGAAAAAAAAGGGGAGTGAACTTGAATGTGAGCTGGGCTGCATTGTTCACAGATTAACTCCTGTATGCATCTCAAGGAAGTAATTCATACTTTACACTGCTCATATTCAAGAGCAGCGCTATCCTAGATCCATTTTTAACTTTACACTGGCTTTTGTGCTGTACTCACATTGTGCTCATTACATTATTCCATTACAGTGTGTTGTAAAACTGTAGGCGATGTTCAATGAGCTTTATTAACTTTCAGAAAGAGCACTTCAGTACCAGAAAGTCGTTTCTATTACTCGTGGTTATCAGGCAGTTGTACTAATCCCACAATTAGAAACACACACACACTAGGAAGGAGAAATTACTCCCGTCTGACATGAATGTGCAGAGCCTCGCTGAGGGCCTGAGCACCTGAACCACCAAGCACTCTCAACTCACATTGAACTTAATGAGAGTTAAGAGTCCTCAGCTCCCCGCAGCGCCGGACTTCAGATTTGTGAGTGTCTTACGTGCAGCCCCTGTGTGAAATGTCACTGTGCATTTGTATGTTCTTTTTATAAGCGTGCAGTAGTGGTGTCAATGTGTCTTGTATCATTATCATTTATATCTATGTGGTTACCCCAACCAGCCAAAGCTAGAACTGAAACATTGCTGTGTTACATGTGCTTTGAGAGCCTGAAGCTTTTTCAAATAGAATCAGGTGATGGTTTGCAGTTCATGAACTTGGGAAATTTTGCATTAGTTTTAGCTCCTTTGAAATGGACATAAACAGTAAAATAGAGCTATTTTACTGTTATGATAATTAATTTGAGCATATTTGTCTACAGCATGACCAAAAAGAGATGACAGAATCAGATAGCTTTACAGCAAAGTAAAACTATCTCCAGAATTTTGAATGCCATCACAACTTACTACCATTTCTCTGATTTTTATAAGGCAGCAGTAGGTAAGAAATTGCTGTTGCACATGCCCCCAAGTCCTAAGATTTTACTAAACTCCAGAGATTTACTGTATACACATCTTAAATACGTACTTGAGGAGCAGTTTGTGGTGCACTCATAGTCTGCTCAGGATTAATTCCAGGAAGTCTCCAATTTAACAGACAATTCAGCCTGGTGAATCGGGTGATCTACATCTGTCTTTTCTGTTCTAGGTGTTTTGAAGACATCAAGGGCAAGAGATGGAAGCATATCTTGAAGAGTAAGAATGACATGACAACAGATATGTCATAAAGAGGAATGTTAAGACATGTCATTTGGTAAGTTCATGTCAGGACAATAGGGAGAAAGGACCAAGAGAATGGGCACTTATTCAGCCATAAGGCCCAGAAGATGGGAGTTGCTTTGGGGATGTAAAACTGCAGGTCAAGAGATCTGAGGACAGATACTGAATCATCACTTACCCAGCCAAAGCAGATAAGCCACATTAGAGGCAGGAACTCTACTATTGGCAGGTAGTTGCAGATGTATATAATGTTCAAACCAAGGTTGGAGGAAATCACGGTTTTCTAGAAGACTGTGGTCCTGAATATTACACAGTTTCCCTTCCCTGTAGGATGTTTCCAAATGGATATTCCTTGAGGTGCCTCTACAGCTTGTGCAACAGGAGCAAGGAAGAAATACTTGAGAGACAGTTAAACTCTGTACCTCTGCTCTGTTAGTGTTTGTAACCAACATCTATATATACATCAGCACACAGGGGTGTCCTGCATCAGCACAAGCCTGTGACCACTGCATTAGCAATTATATTTTCATCCTGAATTAATTCCTTTTGTTTTAAATTGTATTGTATCTTTACTGTCTTGTCCAGAGCCATGAGTGATGGGGAAATCACATTCCCCTTGCCGCAAGGATCCTTCTGTTCAAAGCAGTAGCAAACATCTCAGAGACCTGCCAGTGCCACATTAGGCTGCTCTTCAGATGGTGTGAATTATCACAGCTGAATTGGAGTAAATAACACTGGGCTGTTTACTCAGGGATCAATTTTTAACAACTCTGTCAGGCACCCTCTGGCAAATCCAGCACAGCTGTTTAAACATTAAAAGGCCAGAACGAGTGTTGCTCCTCAGTGTACCCAGGCACACTCTGGCATCTTCTCACAACCTATTCCCATCAGGAGGGTGCAAGCAGGTGCTGGCTAAAGGCTGGGTGCAAATACAGCCAGAGTACAGACATGGCATGGTCAGCTTCTGTGGGACCCGTGCAGATGCTTCCCTGTGATCTGCCAGAAGCGCTCACTAGAAAATGAATCGACCAGTGGCCTGTAGCTCTTTCAACTCAGACCTCAGTTGGTTTCTCATTGCAACACATGATGTTTGCTGGAGATGTGGGTACCTGATTTTGGAGGGAATGTGTTGATATAATAAAAAAAAAATAATAATAATAATAATAATAATAATAATAATAATAATAATAATGGCTTTGGAACATGAACTCTATTAAATGTGCCTGTGTTTCCCGTTGGGGCTTTAATAAGCTACAGCATGGCCTACCAGTCACTTCTCAGATCAAGAAATAAACCAGAGACAGACACATTCAATGTACCTGGCCTCAGATCTCTTTACTGTAGCATTACATCCCCAGATGCAACTCCCAACTTCTGGACCACAGCTAAAATAAAGCAAACTTCATAGGTCAAGGGGTGCTCTGCCCTGCATTGGTTACTGCTGCTGTAAACACCTTTGTGCCTTTCTTTCTCAAGTAATTTGCTGAGCTTCAGATTGCTGTAAATTATGCCTTGAGTCTAGAGCAGCCCACTGTTGCTCCATATCAGCCAGTCCCCTGCCAGAAAGTCTGACAGCAGTGTTTGGCATACAAATTCAAGTGCCCATCACATGTATTTCATCTCAGATAACCTACGTAGGCTGAACACAGTATGGCCCACCTCAAAGCCAAAGATGTACCGTGAAACAAAGACATACCATGCCATACACTCAGCTAAACATTCTGTATGGTTTCTTAACAGATTTATCTCACCCTGAGTTTACTGACATGTGGTTAAACAGAATATAAAATTAATTTGTCACTATATAACTTACCCCATAAGTCTTCATTTTTTGCAAGATAATCCTCACTAAGCTTTCATAAACACTGTAGTTTAAACCTGTAAACTGCCCTCAAACATGTGTTTAACATTGGGACAGTTTCATCAAAACAAAATTAAAAATCCTCAATTTTATCACGAATGACTTGCCAAGAGCCATGGAAACCAAACAATCCACAGTTGAGAATGCTCACTCAAGATACCTTCAGCTGATTTATCTGATGGGCCACTGCTTCAGTTCCTATGGAAAGATCCTCTGAGACCAGTATGACCATCTCATAGCAGGGAATCCTTTCCTTGCTTTCCTGGTTTTTCATACAAACCACAAGTGTCACCCATCTTAGGTGACTTCTGGCCAGTCTCTAGCTGTGAATGTTACATTAGGAATGACTAAAAAAAACATGGCTAGAATTGTCTTCCCGTGTCTTAGGGAAATTTCCTTTCCCTGTAAAGAGCCTCAGCACCTACAGATGGTCTTTTAAAATGATACACCAAAGACTTAACACCATTTCTGGCTCACATCTTTGAGGATGAGACCACTGTCTTAGGTCTAGACACTGGACTGCTGATTGTGTTACTGACTTTGGATGGAAACAAGCTACTTTAAAGTACTTCAAATTGATTATTAGGTAATTTTATGTGGAATGTCCGTGGGTGGATGAGCATACAGCAACAAGGGTGTAACAGGCCATAATTCATTGATTTGATGTTCATGTTTTGTTCCAGAAATGTTAAAAAAAAAAAAAAAAAGGTGGTGTTGGCATTTATGTTTGTCTGTACATTTCTCCTTTTTATACTGAGCAGACTACTCATAATGTTAGGAGGTGACTGGTGATTTTCAGATATTCCATGAGATCTAAGGAAACCATACTAGCTGAAAGATGGCAAGGCTTTACATTCCTATGGTTCAGTCATGGAAACAAAACTTAGAGTTCTAAGATGAGTCAATTAGCTAGGCATGCTTAGTTTTCTTTGGTAATTGCAGGCTTGTTTTCCCCAATAAGGTCAAATGTTAAGGCTTGTTTGGTTTTGTGGCTGTGCTCTTTAGTGTATTTGAAATCCATTACCCTGCGTGAGGCATTTGTGCTGGAAATGGGCCAGCTGAAGGCTGTTTGTAAAGTCAAATGCCCCCAGCATTTCCTCTTTTTGTTGAGTTTAGGCAGTTACAACATCCATTTGGGCTTCAGAAGTTCCATTTGCAGGTCATTCAGGTCTAAGGTGTTTTGGTGTTGGTACCTAAATACCTTAGAGTTGGATTCCTCCTTCTGATTGATTCCTCCTTCACAATTAGTTTGACACAGGTGACAGTTCTATCTTGTATAATGAATAATAAGCTCTCCGTTGAAATCACTGACTGCTAGGAGCCGTTCGCCACCCCATCATCTTCCTGCTCCAGAGGCAGACATGGAAGTGAGTTCAGAGCCCACTTGTTGGCACAGGACTCATCCCCATTGTAGCCCCTCTTTCATGAGGGGCTTTTCACAGAGTGCCTGTGGAAGGCAGGAGTGATCCCTGGACATGAACTTGCAGTGAGAGACACAGTGTGGAGGGAGCATGACTGAGAACATGCACCCACCTCCCAGGAGCACAGGGACCAATAGGTGCACCAATAGGGATTTTGCTCAGTGCTGGGCCTCAAATTTTGCTGGGCGAATTTTTAAAAAGGAGTTTGTTGTCGTTGCAGGGGGGTTAGAATAGATGACCTTTAAAAGATCCCTTCCAACTCAAACATGATTCTATGAACAGCACCTACCCAGACCTGAGACACCTGAGTAGAAAGCCATCATCTTGACACTTAGCCCTTCCCATCCCTTATGATCAAGGCAGATCAAGTCAAAATGAAGAATTAAAAGGCATCTTTTGACAAAAAATTTTGACAAATCAGAAGGAATTTTGACAAGAAGCCAAAATTCTGTTTGAGCAGAAAATGACTCCAGCTTCTGATTCTGGTAATCCTCAAGCATTCCCCAGCCTGAGCAGCTGCCCTTCTGGCACCCAGCTCTCCTGCACAGGATCTAACAAGGTAGTATCTTTCAGGAACACTATGTCCAGGGTGATCGTATCCTTTGTAACCCAATCACAAGGGCTTCACCCTGAACACGAGCGTGAGGAGGAGGAGATGGTGATGCCCAGTTCTTGTACACTCAGTCTCTGCCACTCAGCCCCAGAGGTGCCAGGGAAGGTTCAGTCACCATCCTCTAGTGCTGCACCAGCTCTCTCCTCATCAGCCAGGGACTACGCAGCAAGGGAGGCTCCTGTCCCTCAGCTCCCCAGGTGAGAGGGCACCTCCATCAGTTACACCTCCTTCCCAGGAGGCTGCTCCAAGCTCCTGTGCTCTGGCCAGGCACTTGCTGGCAGAGAGGCCAGGAGAGAAGAAAGAGGGAAAGAAAAACCAAGCTGCAAGACAGAGCAAGCCAGGGAGAGCACGGCATTGTAACCAGGCTGTTGGGCTGTTTGGGCACAGGAAGGCAGCTCTTGTATCTCAGACCTGTTACCCAGTGTTAGGTGTGTCCCTGGTTTGAAAAAACAGTCTAGGTGCCAGAACAGAAGCAAATGTTGAAACAGGGCCTCTTTGCAAAACAGAAGTCATGTTTTTATCTGGACACCAGACAGTTTTGCTCCACCAGAAAATCAAGTGGGTGGTTCAGAAACCATTTTGGCACTTAGGGGTTTAAATTTTGTTTCTCTCTTTGTTTATTCCCATACCTATAATGATCTCTGATGCTTTTCTTATTTACAGTGTTTCAGAGCAAGAGCTCACACAGCTAATGCTGATTAATTCTGCTGGACTGGGCAACTGGCTCCCCTGTGGATATCCTGTTTTCCTGTGAATCATCACTCCTTCTTGAGACATCCTCCAACTCAGATCAAAGGTCCCGAATGTATTAGATATGAAGACATCAGACAGCTCGAACAGATTAGAAAAGACACACACAGAGAAATGTGTCCCAGCTTCTCCCTCCTGTCCTGTAGAAAACTGGCATGGTGAACACAGTCCTGAGCACTTGTCATAAAAAGTAGAAGGACAAAAAGAAGAAAAAAGGAGAGAGACTTTGGGAATGTAGTTTACCCAGAGACTTCTGCAAATTGCCCTTTCTAAGTATTTGCACTTTTGTTCTTACTTAGTTCTCCCTTACAGCTGGGAACTCCTCAGGCTAGATCCTCATCTGATGGAAAATGACATCTGTGAGCTTCAGCAAGACCTGCACCAACTGCATCAGCGGAGGACTTGGGACTACCCCTTTAAGCACTGAGCCTTGCCTACAAACACAAAAAATAAAGGAACATGAAAACCTGTGGTCTGTTTTTTCAAGTTTATGTAGTCTGTTGCATCCTCCATGGTTTTATTCAATTTTCCATTTAGTTACATGAACAACTGAAAGGGTGCTGTACCAGTGAAATGCTAAAACCTGAGGTCATGAGGTCAAACTAGATTATCTTAATAGTCTCTTCTCCCCTTGCAATCTTTGCACACAGGTTTTATCTGATGAAAGAGTTAAAGTCTTTATTTCAGCAACGTTTGATCTTGAAGATTACACAAATAATTAGTCTTTCAAGCTTCTGAGCTTTTTTTAAAATAGAATTTTAAACTCTCCTTTTAATGGATGCCTTTTAATCCTTACATTTAAGAGTAAGAGCCATGCTTGATCTAAGACGACAGACAATGTGTTTGGATAGTCAGAAGGCCATTTTTATGGGAGTGTTTGAACAATACATTGTAGTTTGTCAAGAAGCTCTTCCTCCAATCAGTGGAAAGAGCTGACTGAGGGACCAGAGGACAGTCCTTTTGCTGGCATTAAGCTCATATAGAAGGAAGATAGGATGTGCCACTCTTACACCTTAAATGGGACTGTGCTGAGCTTATTTTTAGTCGTGGACTTCTAACTCTTCTAGTATCCTTCTGCACTAGGAGGGCAAAAGAAACCCTTTTAACCTTAGGCACTGTGAATACCCACTTGAAGGCAGTGAAGGAAAGAATACCCAGTAGGAATACACTCTGCAAACACTCAGCAAAATCATTAGATCTGCATATTCTTAATCAATGAGGTCTTGGCAAAATAAAGGGTGGTGGTTTTTATCCAGACTACAGTTTGTCCAAGTCCCTGGGTGGGGTTCAGTTGTTTATGTTTTCTTTGAGGAAAAATGTCCTCAAGGTCTGGTGCTGAGCTGTTCTTTGCCTCCAAAAAAATACCCCAATGTGGGAGTATCGGGCTATGGCAGGGTTGTGAGAGGCATGTGAACTGAGCCCATAGTTTGCCCCTTGATGCAGCTTGGGCAGCCATCAGGGCCACTGCAACCACACAGAGGAGGTGAGACTGGGTTTGAAGGAACAAGGGCCAAATGACATGAAAAATATTAACCTTCTGCATAGAGACAGAAACCTCACTGCCCATTCCTGAGGACAAATGGATAATCTTTTTTATTTTCTGTATCAGTGGAATTTCTGTTGTTTTTGTGACCTTCCCCTTTTAATTGGACCAGTGTATGCAGTACACATGTATTTAGAAATGCACTGGAAATAATGATGGATAACATAGTTTTCCAGCATTTGAAAGAGAAGTGGGGCAATTGCTGGTATGTCCAATCTGGAAAGCAGTGGGAATACCACAGCATATGCTTGAAACTTTGTGGAGCATGTAGGTCATTATACCAGATGCTTCACCTCCCCCAGATTCCTCCCTGTCAGTTCATCCAGGGCAGTGATGAGGGAGCTGGGGGCTGCTGGCATTTTACCCAGTGCTACCTTGTTCCTCAAAAGGGTTCAGACTCTCCCTTCCTCTTACAAGGGACCATTTACTGAGTACATCTTGTGTTCTGGATGTGCACAGTAATGCAATCTTGTCAGCCCCATTGAATCAGACATGACTTGGGTTGGAAGGGACTTAAAAGATCATCTAATTCCAACCCCCTCTGCCATGTGCAGGGTTGCCCCTCCTTGTGAAATACTGACCAGACAGTAAAGCTGTCAGAATAATGATTGTGCCAAACCACCACTTCCCAGGGGGGAAGGGGAGCTGGAGGTTGCATGTGTCTCACTAGCAATTACTTTGTGACTTTCTGGCACAGCATAAAAAAGAGAGCTGTCTGAGAAGGGGGTGGAATTTAGTGCTTTGGAGGGTGATGTGAAATACTTTTCAAATATTTGTTTAGGCTAGAAAATTAAGACAAAGAAGACAAAGCCTGGCCTCAGCATTGTCACAAGAAGTCTCCTACTGCCTTCAGGAGGGCCAGGATTTCACTCATGGATTTTTAAGGCTGGCAGAGACAGTACCTTACAACAGAGCATGGGCATTTCTGGCACAATGGGGATTGCTGTTACTGACACCGGAAAGTGATTTTCTTTTGGTTTTTTTAGCCTGGCATTGCTCCTTCAAGCAAATTAAAGTCTGATACATTCGCATTTCTATGTGTCATTAACCCAGACACCTACTGCAGGGCCTAAAGCTTGTGGCTGCTGCAGAGACTAAATCCTACTAATGCGCTTTTCCTAACGCACGGAGGGAATCTGAAGTCTCTCCTTTTGAAGCTGACTTGCTATTTTGACTAATTGCTTCTGGTAACAGTTAATAGCATTTTGCAAAGGCACTTCATCTGCTGATGGCAGATTGATGTAAGGAAGGGACACAGTTCACATTTCCAAAGGGAGCATCAGGAAACCCATTACCAGCTTCATTAATCTGTTAATAATAAAATTAAAGTACAAATAAAATGTGACAAATTGAGTTCTGTTGTGAAAGTCACTTTAACAGGAGGCTCTGAATAAAGGTCAAAACAGACTCTGATTTCTGCTGGGTTCTAATAGTAGAATCAGAGGAGAGCATTGTAGAAACACTGTAATTAATCTGGCAATACTATAACTGTCCCCAAATGATACAGAGTTTGAGGAGTGATTTTTTTTTTTCTTTTTCCTTGAGAGCATTTACAAAACCTGGAACATAAAGCTCTGTCACACAACATTTAAGTGCTAATCCAATTTCACAGGAAGTTTTCAACAATGTACATATGGTAGATAGGCTTACCCTCACTGCCTTACCTTCTTGTGGCTGCTACCTCAGTCAAAACTCAAGTTTAGCCAGCACAGGGGCAAAAGAGAGAAGAAAAGCTCTGCAGGTGTAGATTGTCTAACATCAGTCAAAGAAATGAACCAGACACTGGAAACAGGCTCCACCAGAGTCAAAAAGCCAGATCAGACATCCCTTTTCTGGCAAGGATGGGATTGGTTTACCAGCCTTGTTTAAAATGGTTTTACTTTTAGGGTTATCTCCCAAACCCAAAACACCCTGCATCAGCCTCCCTAGACACATTCTAGGTTAGCAGGATATCTTAATCTAGACTCTACTCCTAAATAATCCCCCTGCTAGGATCTTCAGCTAATACTGCAGAAACAAAACTGCTAAGAATGAGACTGATTCCGTCTCTCCAAAGCACAGTGTGAATGGGTTCTGTAGAAAAATATCCAATTTATCTAAGTTCCTTCTTATTACTGTTGAGGAATTGCCCAAAAGCAGTCACAGAGCATAATTTGGGTGCACAGCTGCAGTGAATGGAGGGCTTCCTGCAGCCTGGCAGAGCAGCCTCTGCTGGGAGCACCTGAACCAAAGGCACACTATTAAGAACCCAGCCAGGCAAGCAAGTACATAAACATGTTAATGTGAAGTGTTTGAGAAGAATGGCTCATTAAGTCAGGCAGGATAACGATACAGAAAACTAATGGCTCTATTTTAAAAATCGGCAGGAGGAAAAGGAGACTGCTGTCCTTTTTTTTGTGCAAGGCAAAAGCAGTCTGTAGAGCCTCCTCTTCTCCAGTTGTTTCAGGGATAATCCAGACACTGAAGAGACAAGATTTCCAGTTTGAGAAGCACCATATGGTGTCAGCTATGTCAAGAAAGAAGAAAGGGGAGGGGGAGGATAAAGAACAAGGGAAAGAGAGCATGTTGTTACCTGGTCTTATAGAAGATGTGAACAGTGTGGTGCGGAATTGCCCCAGAATTGATGGGTTGAGGGCTTGGGTAAGGCAAGAAGCCTGAAGCAGACACCTGTCAGTGTGAAAACACTAAAAGATTGGAAATGGGATATAAACTGGGCTTAGTGGCCAGGAATTTGTGCAGGTTGTGAGAGGAGTTCTTCAGCAGAGAGGCAGACTATGGAAAGGAGAGAGGGCAGCAAGATAGCTGCTGGCTCTGGATGGACAAATTTTTCATTGGCACAGTGGTCTCTCAGAGGAAGGAGCAGGACAGAGGCTCACATGAGTAGATTTTTCTGCCACAATGTGTAGCAAGAATTATTCTTGTGCTCAGCCTGACTTTAGGTGCTTGCTTTACACTCAGTTTCACATTTAATATCTATTTGTGATAAACATCAAGTCACATCTCTAATTCCTGTGGTAGTGATTTGAGCATGGGAAGTGGAGCTCTGCTTGGTTTGGGTTCACAGAGAGCTAAGTTGTCTATGCATGGGAGAAGATTTTGGGAAAAGCAATGAAGGGCAGGCCCAGGATTGCCGCTGCTTTGGGAGGTGGCAATAGCCTGATTTGAATTTTCTTTGTCAAGGACTCTGGCCACCTAAGAGAGTACTATTTCCTACCTCCTCGTTCCCATTTTCCATCAATTTTCCTACACTTTTGAAGTGGGTCTTTCTCACACAGTGTTTTTATAAGGCAAGGAAGACAAGTTCTGCCTGGTATCTCCACCTGCTTTTCTCTCTTCTGTCCAGCAGAAATTTGTGCATTCTTGAGTCAGCATGAGCCTGAGGGATATGGCCACAACAACTGCGAGAGAACATCCCCAGGTCTGTTTGATACCCACCAAATTCCTGAGTCTTCCTCAAAGCCTTTGCTAACCACATCTGCTGCACCACAAGGAAGGAGCTTTGTATTGCTATTGGTTATGTATGGGATCCTGCAGCTGCCTGCTGTAAAAGCAATCATGCCCCAGGCTTTTCTTTTTGAATAATATAGGTTTCTCTCATAATTGCTTTCCCTTTCCCCTTCCCCAAGAGTTCTGCCTTGTAAAAAATTAGAGAGAACAGCCCTATGAAGAGAATTACTATCAAATAAGGAAGACCTAATGCCTGAATGCCCAAACACAGCTCTACTAGTCCAGTCAGTACAGTATAACTCTGGGATCAGCATTTGCTCTAAGTCATTCCAACTCTGTAATTTAATTCTTCGAAGGCACTATTATTATGGCAAAAACATGGCCTTGGTGGCAGAGCACTGGAGCCTCAGCTGAGGTAAACATCTATGTGCCCATCTGTTGTGCCAGGGTCACCTGTAGGAGCAACCATCACAAAAATTCCCATACAGTCGAAAAGGCTGCTGTCTCTCCTTCGAGAGGCTCTTTTTAAGCTCTCCAGGGCTTCTAACACTAAAACAAAATTGTAGGTAATAGAACATAAATCAGTTTGTAGCAACACAATAGTAGCCTGCTCATGGAACGGTAGAGAGAAGCATAAGTGATGGTAGCTTGAAAACCAAGCTATTAAAGCCCAAACAAGGGCTTTTTCCTTTTTGTTTTTGTTTTGGGGTTGGTTTTTTTTCTGAGGGAGGGGAGGTGGAAAAAAATTATTCAATCTGGCAAAGAATAGAGAAGCAACAAAGACCTGAAGCTAGAAGCTTGAGTGAAACATGTGAGTTGTTACAAAGATAGAAGGCAAATGAGGGTACATAGCCAATATGAGAACAGTTTAATATGTGGTGTTCCCCATTCTTTTCTTACGTCAATATTTGGATAACTTTCTCCATGGCTCGATCACAACTTCTAAGCTTAACACAGAATTTATTGAATGAGCCTCTTTGGCGCCAATTAAGCAAAAGATGGAGCAAAGAGTCCTAATGCTCCCCATGGCTGCAAAATTTATAGGCATATGAATTTATGGGAATGGAGTTTGCTTTTAAGATCCCAGGGTCTGGCTGGTTGCCTGGTGCAGGGGAAGGACTAATCTACCTGCAGGGATATGTGCTGGAAACTGAGCCCTGACTGCTCTCCAGGCACTCAGTGTCACCAATATCCTCAGCTGAGAGCTGGACCCAACTGAGTGTTTTCAATATATTTTCTAGGGGAGAGTTTCTATCCTAAAGTCCAAGACTGAAACCTGCCATGATTTATGTGCTTCACCCACTGCAATCAGTGTCATCGACTGGGGGAATGGTTCCACATCAACCACAAACCATAAAATCCGGTGTATATCAAGTCCAAGGGGCACCTCATTGCTACTAAACTAAAATTCAGCAACATCAGTGAGTGAAGTTTCAGGGCCCAGAAGGTTCAGAACAAGTATAGACAAGAAAATACTGTGCTGTTTTGCAGCCCTGGGCACTGTGGTCTCTTAATCAGTTTAAGAACATAGATTATACCTTGGTTGTGGAGGCGTAAGGAAAGATCTGTTGTCAGAAAAGATACTGACAACTGCTGGATGGGGTCTCCTCTTCCCCAGTGGAAGGTAGCATCTCCCAGCCTTGGCAGGAGCCCTGGTCAAATTCCCCAGGCAGCCACACTGAGCTCTCAGCTGGGGCATGGGGACAGTCCTGCCAGTGGCAGGCAGAGCCCTGAAATGCCTGTGTCCTTGTGCTTGGAAGAAAGAAGGTGTCATCAGTTAGGAGTGTAGCCAGAGGGCAGGAAGAAAGGCAGGACTGCTCGGGTCAAGACCCCGGGGATCAGCAGTGTTGGACATTTCAGAGAAGAGGAAATAAAACCCTCACGTGCTCAGGGGAGCAGGACTTTAAAACTTGTCTCCTCTCTGCAACCAAGTTCACACCAGGGACAGATGTGTGTATTTATCTATAGGTCTCTGCCTCAGCTGTCTCCCTTTAAGGAGAAAGAAAACCAGTAAGGCCACCAGGTAAGCAGGTGCTTTGGCAGCCCGACCAGCAGGAAACACACAGCTGGGATGCAGCTATCAAGTCTTCATCAGGACCATGGGACTCCCACTAGTGGGATTCCCTTTCCCCCTCCTTCCCCTCTCCTCTTACACTTGCCAGTCTTAATTTCATTTTAGCTGTAAGAGTCTCTTTGCTTCTGACATTCCCTCATGTCTTCCCTAAGTAAACCAATGTTTATGACATTAAATATATTCACTGTGCCTTGGTATTAAGCAATTGCTTTCAAAAGATAATCTTCCCCTTTCTGTTATCACCCCTTTATTTTCACTGCTATTTTTCTTGGTGAGTTATATGTGGAAGAAATTACTGCTATTTTGTCTTGAGGTTTCCCTGAGGAATCTTGTCAAAATGAACAGTCCTTTTACTAAGCTTTCCTATACAGATTGAGCAGAAATAAAATGAGATAATTAAATGGCTCCTGAAAGAATCCAGTGCCTAAAACCCTGGGGAAAAATAATGGTTCCATCTACACCACTGTGACAGCCTTAACTGAAGCACAGTGTTTGTGTTCTGCAGAGGGTCTTATGGCGTCATCCCCACCCGCAGCAGCTCCGAGCGCTTTCCAGGCATGCAGTTAAGTGACGTGACTAAAAAGTGTCGCCTGTTTGTTCTCGCAGCCTCTCCCCACTGGGAGAAACCCGTGTGGCTGAGAGCCTTGTTTTGGAAGTATATTACTTCTGTTTGAGTAATATTTTTATTCTTGTTTTTAGTATACTTGTTATCATCTGTATGTGTTAAAGAAGTTTAGTGGCACTCAGGGAATGAGTGTGTCTCCTGGCTGCCTGTTCTCCTGAGTGCTTTGTTCTTCAGTAGGAGATAGAGAAAAAAATGAGTGTCAGGAAAGTTTTTCTCAAGTTAGAAATAGGAGGCTGAATGTCACACTTGTGATACACATCATTTGTGCCTACAAATCAGCATGATGAATAATGTCTTGGCTTGTTTTGCTGTGCAAAAATATCCTGCATCCATGCAAAGTTATGGCTGCCACAGTCCCAAGCATGGTTGTGGCATGAAAACCCTGAAGTTCCTTTGTCTTTTTTACAAAACCTGTGAGGTTTCCTCGAATTTGGAATTTGCCCTTCTAGTTGGATCAAACAGTCCGAAGCTGTTTAGTTCTCTGGCTCATCTGTTCCCCCCGCTACTTCTCAGAGAGTAAGAATTAATGGGCTCAGTCCTGCAAGACACTGATCTTTCTGGCACCGGTTCAGCAAACCACTTATGCAAGGGTTTAGATTTTAACTGCCCAGGAGCTGCTGAGGTTAATGGGACTGTACCAGGGACTGCAGTGGGATCATCTTCCGTGACCCCGCGGCCTGACCTGCCGACATCCCTCTGGCTCCCACGCTGCCATAACTTGGGGGTGACCTCAGCACATGTTTGTTTATCCTGGAATTAAATGGGTATGTGGGGACTTTGCTGGATCTGCCTTACACTGCCCAGCCCTTAAGTTCAGATATCCACAGAGCAGTCACAAGGGGACAGCAGACGGGGTGGGATCGGCTCCATGATGTTGTCCAGTGACAGTCAGCTACCCTGACCATGAACTCTGTCAGGCACCCAGGACATGGGTAACCTCTGGGGAGAGCACCCTCCTCCTCACTGTCCCACTACATTTTCTGAGGGTTTTTTGCATTCCAAAGGGTTTCATGGTGAAGGGAGGTAGAGTTGGCACTCAGGTTTGCGTACCCAGGTTTCTGGGGACCTGGACCTCAATGGTTTCCTGCAGTGCCATGTTGCAATGATGGAAGAAGAGGCCACCATGTCAAGCAACGCCTGTGCATGAATAGGGGCTCTCAGGAGTTCTTTGTTCCTTGTAGAAACAACAACAACAAAATTCATCTCAGGCATGATCATTCACAAAACTTATGAACCTTCAGAGGCAGCCAAAATTGACCCATCCTTTTTTCTTGAGAGGGGCAGGGGAAGCAATCTCCACTGGTCCCAATTACTCTGTTCGCTAGAAAAAATATTTCTGTGTAATGACCTCAGTAGGGAGCGATCAGCTCCTTTTGTGTATTAAATGAAATCTCTGGGGGGACATTAGAGCCTGTAATTCGTATTTCTCGGATGCAATTTAAGTCTTTCATCAAAAAACCTCATAATAACTGAGCACTGCGATACCCAGTAGATTCATTTTCATGTGGAGGATGAAAATAGCCAACAACATGTTAACAAATTCCATGGGGAGACCAATTGTAATGATATAAATAATCTAACGTGGGCACGAATTTGCAGCTATGCTTCTTTATGGATTGTCGAGAACAAAAAGGCCATTTTAAACATTTTCTTTATATTAGGATAGAGGTGAGGAAAACCTCCCTAGCCTGCTCATTAAGAATGGAATACATGAGCAGTTTCCAAAGGTC
Organism: Ifrita kowaldi; assembly: GCA_013398055.1. Lineage (NCBI taxonomy): Eukaryota > Metazoa > Chordata > Aves > Passeriformes > Cinclosomatidae > Ifrita > Ifrita kowaldi. The sequence continues at coordinate 639,507 of VZRS01000217.1, read as the reverse complement.
AGAGCCCAGAAATGATGCATTTCTATATCTTACTCAGAAAAATTTCCGTGTGCCAGGAAGACTGCTTGAATCAGTTGTCATCACTTCTACTGCATTAAATTGACTGAGGAAAAGAGAGGTCTGCATGAGTAACAACTTTCACTTAGGGATAACTGCAGAGAACTGCAGACAAGAACATCACTTCCTGTGCAAAGAACTGATCCTGGATCAAACATAATGTTTTGAGGAACGCGTGTATAATTTCCAAGGTTTGGGGGATTTTCCGAGAATTGCCAGTGAGTGCAGGGCAGCCCAAAGCCTCAAGATGCTTCCTCCACCTGCATCCTGTGAGAGCACTGCTACGATAGGAAACGTCAGCACAAATGGGCCTTAGACACAATTTAGCCCCTGGAGTGGGTAGGCATTTTCTGATGGGAAAAGCAGCATTCTTCCCCCTCCAGCTGGACACTTTATCTAACACCACTGCTTATGACAGCACACTGATGGATGCATGTCTCTGTGGCAGTTCACCTCCTGAGGAGAAGCAGAGCCTTTGGTAGGACTCAGCCACACTGCTCAGAGTGAGAGGGGTTTCTGTGTAGCAAATTGTAAAGCTACAGAATGATAGCCTAAGTCAAGGAGAGGGATGATGTGGCTGGATGTAAAGAGGGGTGGCTGGGAGAACAGAAGAAAATACAACAAATTATTTATCAAATAAAGAGATGCATTAGCACTTCAAGTGATACTAGACTAAAACACCTAGAAGTCTCAGAGAAGGATAGCAGTTTTGTCAGTATATTAGGAGCTTTGCTTAAAATAATTTTAATTATGATTTTAAGCATAAACTCTGCTTTAGCAGGGTTCAGCATCTGTTGTTGAAACATTTTCCACCAGAACCCTTAGTTTTTCCATATCTCTAGATATTTACTGCTATTAAAATAACATATGAAAAGATGCTTATCAGCCCCAACCAAAACATATTTTCTGGCATACAAATGCTTCAATCCATTTTTGTATTTAATCATCTATAAATAAGCAAACTCAAACACAGTCAGATAGTACACATGCAAGCCATGTGTACATCAGGTACTAATTTTCAGCATGCACTCAATTTGTCAAAAAAAAAAAAAAAAGAGCAGAATAAGCTTCCTAATCCCATTGGGCTGAGGCAGAGCAAAGTTACAGTGGCCTATGGAAAGCAGATCAGGAGGTCAGGCCTATTTAGGTATTTTTCCAGATGGATTTGCAAAGGATAGAGCTTGCAAAGAGATGTGGCTGGTGAATAATGCAGCTGGAAAAATCACCTGCGGTAGACACAGCTGCAGAGACACAGCCTACAGGTAGAGGTTATCCTGCTGAGAAAAGACAAAAACCCCCAAAACTTGTGCTCTACTAAAAGCCTTTTCCAGAGAAAGTCCAGGCTGAGGAGATCTAACACATGCTGCCACAGCCCAAGTTACATGGTTAACCCTTTGAAGAGAGACCATGATTTATCATCACTCAGTCCTAAACTCTTTATGTCTTGCAAGGTAGTAAATGAAATTATTTATTTTACCAAATCCTGTCAAATCACTTTATCCCTGGAAAGCTGTCTGGAAAACCACAGAGGAGCTGCAACAGGCATGTCCATAGGCGTGGGAGAAGCCAGCTCCCATTAACTCAGGCCAAGCTACCCGAAGCCACAGAGAAAGACTGATGACAAGTTCTTATTTTTTGTCATTGCAAGGGCTATTAGCCATTTCTTTCTGCTCTCTTCTTCTCTCTGTCTGTGGATACCTTAATGTTGAGTTTATATGGCTCAGTTTATGCAGAGCTCATAAACAGCCTGTTCCTGCTGTAATTCCCACCACCAGCCCGCGCTGGGAGCGCACCAAGGAACCAGCCCAAAGACCAAGAAAGAGGTGAACTGCCAGAGAAAAAGGCCAGTGTGTTACACAGGAGCTCCTTTGTAAGCAAGAATATTAAAAGGATAAAAATCGATTCATAATGAATTCAGGAAGCTCTCTCTACATACTTTAACTGCCTGGTATTATCTCATTGAAGAGGCACTCCAGGCTCACTAACACAAGTTGTTACACAAGCAAAGCACTCCAGCATTGATTTTTCTCTTGCAGAAGATTATGAATCAGCGTGATTTAAGTAACTCTACTCCTGAGAGTAATGACCAGCCCCTGAAAGTTTAGCCAAGCACAGGAACTTTCTGGACAGAGGCAGTTTTGTATCAGTGCTTTTAATTACATTTGAAGACATGGATTGTCCATTGATATTTGACCTCTAATTATATTTTTAAGAGGTGGCTCTATTGAAAAACAGTTATATTGTGAAGATGTGTGCAGAAGCTTAAATAAAAGCAATTTTTTTAAAACTGTGCAACACTTTCTCTTGAATGAGCAGATCTGTTTTTACCAGCAGGCCAGAGGTCCTCCCCCTTCACCATCACTCATGTCCTGAAAGCTTGTGAATCTGATGTGAGAGTTGTGGTTACGAGCTATGAGTGTCTAGGCTAAAATGCAAGTAGCTGCTGCCCTGGCTTGCATCTGGAGGCACTGAAAGGCTGTAATTGCACAGTGGTAGCTGTGAGGCTCCCCTCCACCTGCATGCACATCCCATGGTTTTCCTATCAGTAGGACTGAGCTGAAGTTGCTTCAAGGCATCCAGCACCTGCCTGTTGTGCAATACTTCTTACTTAGGCAAGAGGGGGAACAAACCCTCCCTGCACAGATCCCCGAGAGCAAAAATACAAACCGTAGCTATGGAGTAAGCTTTAGCGCTGGAATCATGAACAAATTTGCTCGGCCTTGCACTTCCCACTGCGGCAATCAGCAGCTGTTTGCTGTCTGTGATGGCTGCCAAAAACAGCGCCCTTTTAGAGAGCAAAGTGCCAGGCAGGGCCCTCCTGGTGCTGGCAGAGTTTATAGTTCTCTCTCCAGGATCCCACCACTTGCCTGAAGCTGAGAAAACCGGGAGTTTCTTTGCTGTTTATCATTTATCTCCTCTTTCCACTAAATCCCCTAGTCTCTGAGCTGTCCAGATGTGCTGATATCATCCAGGGCCTTGCATAACTTTCCTCTTGGGAGAAAAGAAAAAAAAAAAAAAGCTGCAGTAGCAGTTCCTATGGAAATTTATTATTTTAATAAGATCCTCTGAAGCACTCAAAACCAAACTAACAGCTGTTCAGAGACCAGTTGTTTCCCCTGAATTCATTGAATTTCTGGGTGAGCATGGACTTTTGGGATATAAATTTGGATGCTTCTAAAACTGAAACTCAGAAAACATCCAAACCAGAAACAATATCTTGATGAAGCTGAAAACTGAATTTAGTATTCAAGTCCCTGTTTTCCCTCTGGACAGGAGAGAAAAGATCACTGGTTTGTTGCTCTGTTACTAATGGCACCAAATAGCTTTAGATATAACATAAGGAAATCCCTGGTGTTAGAGTTAGGGCCAAATTGCAGGGGTATGCCAGAGCTTGCATTAAGAAACCACACACACATATTCTCTTCTGTGCTTCTATACAGCCTCTGCAGAGTTCACTGTGCTACTTCTGACTTACACCAGCACAGGAGAATGGGAAACCAGTCCCAGTACAGCAGGAATGACTGCGGGGCGATGACATGACAGGAGTCTGTAAAACCTTGTGTGTCAGGAGGGAGGGATGTAAGGATCCTCCGTGACAGGAACTAAGGGTCATAAAGCAGATTTGAAAATGAACTAAAGGATGTATTTTCTTCACACCGAATACAAGTGAGCAACAGCAATTGGCTGTGAGATGCTGTGAACAGTAAAGCTCATCTGTTTTCAGAAAACTAGGTAAGTCAGTGGAATAGGAATCCATGGAGGGCAGCTACATTCAAAAGCACCACCTCTGGCTCAGGAAGTCTTCTGTGACTCATGGGGGTGTCTCACATTATTTCCCTCTCCATTCTCCTACTCCTTCCTAGGAATCTGCCTTAGACTGATGTTGGAGGCTTTTGATCTGACACAGCACAGGTGTCCATGCATGTTGAAAGGGATTGTGGCAACATGATATCCTTCCCATAACAAGGCATCCAGAAGGCACAAGGGATTTGAATGGATGCACAAGGGATTTGAAGGGGATGCACTGTAGCACCTGGGCCCTGGAAGAGGGTGAGCAAGGTGAGACAACTCCTATGAGAAGGGATTGACCCAAATTCTTTTTTTTTTTTTTCCGGTTTTCTAACCACTGGTTGACACAAACTCTCCAGGATCCCACTGAAGACCCTTGTGGCAACTCAGCCATTCTTGGGTTTTGACTTCAAAGACTTGCCAAAATTTCAGTGGTTTGGATTAGTTGGGGTTTTTTTAAATACAAACGGTTCTCAAGGTTATATTTATCATGCTTAATTTAGCAGTATTTGGTGCAAAGGCTGTAGAAGTTTCTGGTTTTTTCCATACACAGACTATTTATGCTACTGCCTGGAAAAAGCAGAAAGCATCCTGTCTTAGGACATTTTTGCGAAGATTTTTCCATGTTGTACTTTGCTTTGTTTTTCCATTTAACATGCCACTGGACATCATGACAGGTGTGAAAAGGCTGCTTCCTTTATTTTGTACATTCAGATGGAATTTATTTCCCCATGTATCACATGTGATTGAGCCCAAAACCTTGGTCTTACAGCAGGTCTGCAGTATAACGCCTACAGAACTTTGCCATGGTCCTTCACAGGTATGCAAGGGAGTGTGAGAACTAGTTACTTCTTTTGCTCACACGGAAAGTGAGTGTAAACTGTTCCAAAACTATGACCCTGGCCGAGTTTTATTTGCAGAAGGAAAGTGAACAAACTTGCTGGGCTGTGTGGGGAAATACCCACCTTTTCAAGCCTGGCAGTGGTGTCCTTGTGCAGGGGCGTGGGATGAGCTACTGAGATAACTCTGTTCCTCTCTGATCCCTTGGGTGACTGTACCTGTATTGCGTCAGATCAGGCATTGCTGTCCTCCTCCTCTGCATTTGGCTCTTGCAGCACCAGACACTGACAGCAGCTGCTGTCCAACTTCCTTTCTGTGCATTCCCTCTCCAACAAACTCTCCCTGTAAGAGAAGGGGAGAAAGCTGAGGGTCCCCAAAATGTTGCCTTTTCTTGTCCAGAGCCAAGGAAATACCTCTGTATATTTTGCCACCTAGTAGTAAGTCTACCATGAACTCACTCAGTTTTGTACACTGCAATCATGAGTGATGAGGGAAAAGGACTTTTCCAATTCCAACATGCTTAAGACATCTTTCTTGGGAGAAAATCTTGAGTATATACATAATTTTAAAGGCACTGTTAATTCCCAAGGACATCAGATACCTATAAGCCTTGCAGGGCACGGCACAGTTTTCTGAGCAGTCCCTGCCTCTCCTCTACACATGAGTTCAAAGATGAACAGCAGAAGGAAGTGTATTGACCTGTCTGCCTAAAGACTTAAGGCCAGAAGAATAACTATGGACTAATTATTCCTCTTCTGCACCAGTGTGAAATGCTTTTAAAGAGCCACTTACCATCCTCTTATTTCAGCCACTGATGGCAGAGGAAGCCAAGGAGATAGGAGGGCATGGCTGGAGACAGAGCATCTTACCCATCTTAGGGAAAAAAACACAGCATGCACCCATCCTCCAGCTAAAACTGACTGAACCTCCCTATGGAGGTGCCATTAGTTGGGTTGCTTCTTTCAGAGCCTCAAAACTACGTGAGCTGAATCAGGGCCTGTAAAAGACATTCTCACACAGCTTTAAGTGATTATATGTCCAGTGGTTTTAGGAGGTTCTGCATCTCCCCCACATTCCAGGTCCTTAAGATACTTCACCTCAGTTATGTGACCACCTCTGCATCCATGTCCTCCCAGGGCTCTCTCCAGCCTTCTTCTTTTCCTCCCTTTCCCATTCACACCACAGCTATATCTGGCCTCACTTACCAGCTATAATTTTCTTTTCTTTTCTACAGGCTTACATTCTTCCTCTTTTAGAAGTGCATAACCCTTTGGGCCTGCCAGTCGCAGTGAGGGATGAAGAGCTTAAAATAAGAGAAAAGAAGTCAGAGATATTACTTTTTATTTATCATGAAAGCCAGACTTTGGGTTTGGCCCTGAAAAACATTCACACTGGAAACCTAACACCTTTGTCCAGCAGCACCCTTAAATAAGAACAGCCACAGGTACAGTCCAGTGGGATTGCTCACACAGAGCTGCCAGCTAATTACCCAGCCTGCTAGGAAAGCTGCAACAAGCTCCTGAAACACATCCAAGGAGAAAAACAACAAAAGAAACCTGGTGGGGTTGGGAATTGACAGAGGCAGGGAAGGACTAGGTTATTTCAGGAGGATTAAAAGGTCAAAGGACTCAGTGTGGAGAAGCCCGACCAAATCCACCCAAAGCTGTTAGTATGGGATCATCTGAAAAACAAATCCAGGGGCTAATCCTTCAACCTGCTCAGGGGAAAAGTGCATGTCCCCCTCCTCCTGCTGGGCATGTGTGAGATGACCCTTCTCGGATGTCCATTCATCTGTGACACCACCTCATCCTTTGTCCCAGGTTTGCGCAATCCTTATATGCAAGCAAATGGAAACCTGTAGGGGCAAGTAGGAAGCCCAAGGGTGAATTCTTTGTCCCCATACTAAATACAGGCACTGTCACTCCACTCAAAAGGGTGGTATATCAGGGAAGAAAATAGCAAGCCTTCCAAGGCAGCTCCTGTCTTGCCAAGTAAGAGGGTATTCTGCTTCCCAGCTGCATAGGAGAAAAGAAGATGTGATGAAGAGTTGTGTGACCATCCCAAGGCTGTGAACCTCCCTGGTGGATGTCCCTCACCTCAAAGATGTAGAGAGAAATACCAAGAACTCTACTCCACACCTAACAAACTAAGTGGAGCTTTTCAGTTCCAATTCTTAATACTTCCCTCACACAATATTGCCCTTAATAATGTCCTCACAATCAAGGATAGGAGACAGCTCCATGGCATCCTTTACTCCACAGACGCCTCTAATAGTTGTTCTTGCCACACACACCAGACTTTTCACACTGCTCAGGTTAGCAAAATAGGCTGCAGAACGAAATAGGCGCCTCCTGATGACCCACGAGCCTGCCCACTTTGTTTTTCTCTTCTAGCACTTCAGTCTGAAGGGTATAAACTTGGTTACATTTCCTTACAGACACAAATTCTCTAGAAGACAGGGCTTTTCAGCATCCTCAAAGCAAAACAACTCATGGTTTTCTTTGGGATGCAACTTTGAGAGAAGATGTCTCAGGCAGGTCTGGATGAAGCCTGTATGTGAGGTCTGGATGAATTGCAGACATGCCTATCACTGTGGAGGGATCCTTCCAGTTCTAGTTGTGTCTCCGCTGCCTAATACCTGTGTGAGAGGGGCCTGCTTTGCTGCCTCTGCCGCGCCGGGAGGACACTGATGTGCGATGTGACTGGTGGCATCTCCCGCTGAGCAAAGCTCAGCCCTAGGCTGCGGCTCCCGGTTCTCGGCACCACGCGGCAGATCCAGGCACCACCTAGAGGCACTCGGGCTGTAGCAAGGCTGGAGAGGTAAGCTCTTCTCTGCCGCAATAATAATGTAGTACGACGTCTATCACTACAGCTAAGAGCCTCAGCATTCCCATTTTCCTGTTCATTATTTTATCAAAACAAGTTTATTAGTTTGAACAATTAAATGCAGGTCTGGAAGCCCTCAGGGAGAGAAAGCTGTGGGCAGATGTTCTGCAAGCGGGAATTCAGCCCACAGCAAAAAGAGTCCTGTGGGACAGTTTAATTGGGGTATCTCCATAATCCAGGCAAGATGAGCTCAGTTTACCAGCAGCTTGGTTTAGGCACTTTTTTGGTGGAAGTCTCAGCCTCGATTTTCAGTCATTAAACAAAAACAGATTTCTGTAATTGCTTTTTGTGGTCATTCACAACATCACAGCTTTTTTAGTCTTGAACATCTAAGCAGCCTCCCCAGGCCAGAATGGACCAGGATTGTAGCACTACTGAGGGAAAAATCTTTTTCTCTTTTCTCCTCTGAAGTCAGTTCCTTTGGGAACTAGATACCGAGTTGTGGTACTGATTCCCTGCACTAAACCACCTGGGCTCCTCTCCTTGCATTCAGATTAGCTCTCCAGAATGCGGTGAACTAGTGCCCTCAGAAAACAGATTCACGTCTTAACTTCCTACCACCTTCTTATTTTGGTCTTTCCAGATCGTTCCTCTTTTTCTTTGCAACCTCTTTTTCCACTATAAACCTGTTGCTGGCCCCTCCCAAGTAGGAACTTAAAAAATAATTGCTAGGTCTACAAAGGCAGAGGTGGTTTTGTTTGTTTTATGCCACGGGGTATGGGTCATGAAGTTTATTGCACCACTGAAGGTCGTTACTACAATGAAGTACCTCTCCATAATAGGAACTGGAGACAAGCCCTGGATCTATTTGTGCCTCCAAGTAGCAATTTTCCTATGCTTGGTCTCCCTGACCAGGGAGAAACTTTCTAAGAAATGTCAATGGCCACTTTTAAGATCCAGAACAGCATCCTGTCTAATATTTCTAACATCCTCAGACATACAAAAAACATCACTAAACCCTCATGGTGAGAGAACCACACCTCTGACAGATTGGAATGGAGATAAGAAAAAATATTTCCTGAAACTCATCAGATTAAGATCAAACCTCCAAAAAAGGAGAAATGTCCTCTGCTCAATGAAACTCCTGAGCTTTGGATTTTATATGATAGGGGCACACTCCACAAGAGGTAAGTGGCCTAGTAGGGTGACCATATGCACCTGTGAATTTCCTTTCTCTGTATTCCCAAGAATGAAGTACCTCAAGATATGTTTGAAATCCTTCTGTCACCTGCACCTTGTCATGTACTGGCACCCCACAAAAGGACACGCATCTGACCCTGATGCTGCAGACACTTGAGCATGTGCTTAAAGATATTCTCAAAGCCAGTCAAGCTGGTCATGCAGTTAACACCACTGAGCACAAGTTACCTGTTCAAAATGAGCACTGCAGCAGGGACCTTGCAATTCCAGCAGCTACATGGAACTTCTGTTGGAAATATCTCTCTTCAGTGGCCCTCCACATATGTGTGTTTCTTCCTAGTGTCCTGTTCTAGGGCTTGACTCCCTAAATTTTTGTCTTTCATACCACTTTTATGGTTTTTTGTTGCTCTGGGACTAACTAAAATGTCAATGTTGCATGGCGGAGAGGATGCAGCACTTTGTAATTCCTACATTGCGTGGCTATATTTCTCATGCCATGGGCCAATGTGTTTGTTTCATGACTCTGGGCTGTCAAATAACCTTTGAGAAAACCATGCCCTTGCTGATAAGAACCAAGAAACGAAAAATGAAAAAAAAAAAGGGCTTTGGCGGAGCAGTTTCTATTGCATGCACTAATCAGTGCCTCCTTTTGCTGCAGTGTACTTTGCTACAAGGAAATGCCTGGCAGGTTCGCTATCTCAACGCAGCAGTTCACCTACTGCAAGTGTTCCTCAGGAGGAGAATGAGGAGATGGAGCTCCAGTTCCACGGGCCCTGTGAACTGGTCTCTTCTGGGAAGGTCTCCCACTGCAGCCCGCCAACAGGGCCAAGTTCTCTGCCCTCCTGCTTGCGGCTTTGGAGATGGGCAGTGCTGGCTCCACTTGCTGATTTCCCAGTATTTCTCACAGCACAGAGCCACTTGCAAGGTCCAAGAAGCCAGCCCCCTTATTGCAACTGAGCTTTCACCCATTTATGTTCTGTACAGCACAAATGGCAATGGTGGCACAGGCACAGCAAGCAAGGTCTCGGCTGAAGATAGAACCACAAAGAAACACAGAATGTTTGGGGTTGGAAGGGACCTTTAAGACCATTCATTTCCAACTCCCCTGCCACTTCCAGGGCTGGGGCATCCACCATTTCTCCAGGCAACTTGTTCCAATGCCTCACCACCCTCATCACAAATCATTTCTTCCTTATATCCAATCTAATTCTACCCTTGCAGTATATAATTGTTGCCCCTTGTCCTGTCACGACAGTCCTTCATAAAAAGCCTCTCTCCATCTTTCTTACAAGCCTCCCTTACATATTGAAAACACACAGTAAGGTTTCCCCAGAGATGAAAATGATTGTTTCCAGTAATAGTCTCTTTTTTCTACCAGAGTTGGAAATCCTACCTTCTCATTGTAAGGAATATCATACACAGTTCCAAGTAAGCTTCAAGGAAAACAGGATGCTATTTGATTCAAGTATCGCAACTGATATTTGTATTAAATAAAAGAGTGGTAAAATTGTGAATACTAATGAGAGCAAAGGGTAGGTGCCCTTAGGTGCCCCACTTCTTCCTATTCTTATAAAAAGGGTAAGTGGATGGAAATGAAACACACATCTGCTAATGAACATGGTGTAATTTCACTAGAAAATGGAAGTGAGGATTTCTTTTTTGCCTGATCCTAAACCATTTTCCTGTCAAGATAAGTGGGTTTTGAGAGGATCACTTTGCCTTGCTGCTTTTGATTTCCACTTTGCCAGGGAAACAAGGAAGCTGCAAAGAAACAGACAAAGCTCTGAGCTGTGTCACATGGCCCACTTCAAAGAGGGAAACTCTTTGAATCATCAAAGGAAGCAAGGGGTTTATTTCTTTCTCCATTATGCAAAATAACACATTTTCAAATTTACTGCCAGCTCCAATTCTTCCGGGAAAAGAGACAGTTCTGGTAACCACTGGGTGAAGTAAAGTTAAAAAACTTGGTGTCAGGATCAAAATTGTTGGCAAAGGAGGCCTTTCAGTTCCTTGCATTTGGCCTGGATATCTACCCAATTGAGTTTCATTGTCCTAGAGAAAAATGTGACTTAAAAGCCCTTTTAAAAACTAGGAATAAAACTATATGGATAACTAACCACTGAAATGTGTTGGAAACACAATGCTAAACTTCGTTGCAGTTGGGTTTGGACCCTCCTTACAACTCTGCCTTCCTAAAACTAAAATGAAACTGCTTTCACTCTATTTCAGATGGTATGACACCAGTTTAGCTTTTCAGAAAGACGCTTTTCACTCGAAAAAGGAAATATATCTGCAAGAATTTGAAGGAAGTTGAGCTGTTCTGTCAGCTGATGGTTTGACCTATTCTGTGTGATATATACAGTTCCTATTTTCAAAAGATTCATCCTAGACCCATTGTAAGAAGCTGGTTGTTCCTGTTGAAATTGAAGCCAATGCTACAATTTTACAGCACAGTCCTGTTAGGAAAGGTGGAATATGTATGTATTTAAATAAGAAGACATTATTAAAAATTGTGAAGAGACGGTAAATGTTGGGGAAAATTGACAGTAGGAAGCAATTCTTAAGGCTCACATACAATTATGCCAATGGTAACAGGATAACTCCAACTCAGCTAATTGGAACAGGATTAGTCAAAGGACAATGCTGGTAGCAATGGTGGAAAAGTCTTCCTCATCCACAAACTTTGTCAGAGCACAGACTGGCATTCACTCTGCACAGCGCTACACCATCAGAGCAAAAGTCCCTGGGGATACCTCTCCTACAGAGGCTTCCTCCATTTCAGCTGAATGCCTACAACTATAATGCTAAATGCCCAGAGAAAACTGAGGAAACTGCATTGCCTTTTTTTGACAAAGCAAGCAAACCTGCTTGAAACAGTAACAACAGAAAGGTCTGGCTGCAGGCACCAAGACTGCAGTGGAGTTCCCAGGGGCTCAAGCTCAGGCTCTGACAAGTAGTCAAAATGGAAATGGCTGGTGAAAAATTCGTAATAGAGACATGCCTCAAGGACACTTAGTGAAAACAGCCAGAAATGCCGGCCTCATTCCTATATGCTATTTGTCATGTGTGTCAAATATCGACATACAGGCCTGTCAGGCATTTTAGGTTTTTAGCTGCTCTTGGGAACCTGGAGACTTTTATAGCCCCTTCTCTTGCAGTGGTGCCTCATCCCCACACATTTCCCAGGCACTTCGTGGTGTGCTGGGGCAGTGCCGATGCCGCAGGTGGCATGCACACTTCAGAACAGGCTCGTTCTTGCAACTGAAGGCGGGGGGTGGAGTCTGTAAGGTAATCTTAGCTCAGTGCTGGGGCATCATCTATCCTCAAGCTGCTATTCCTGTTTGCTTGGCCTTGACAGGTCACCAAATCTCCTTGTCAGTGTCACCAATGAGTAATTGCCATAACAAACCCTGGATCTGTGTGGCCCATAATTTGCCTCAGACATAGAGGAGATATTTTAATGTGTATATGTCCCTTGTAAAAGAAGAGGGTGTCCCTCTTATTGTCCCTTTATAGATAAGAAGGAGAGCTTCTGATTTTTTTTTTTAATAACTGTAATTAATCTAGAGTTTCTCTCCTCTGTCAGCTTTCAGTGTAATTTGTTCAAGCTGAGACCGGGTGCAAGAAACAGCTGGAGCATGTTTAGTGCAATGTTTCCTCACAAAGCTGCCTTCTCCCAGGAGAAACAAGGGCAGATGAAGACTAGGAACTGCAGCTGGAGAGAGATGATCAACACTTCCTTTACAGGCAAAGTATGATTTGGTCAAAAAAATAGACAAGCATCTGCCTAAATGGACAACAGTTCTTTAGTGCTAGAAGCACTGGTTTGTAATGAGGTTGCTTTCCTGTCCATCTTCCAGGCAGTCACGCATAGCAGCATAGTGCTATGGGATTTGGGAACAAAGCAAATACCTAGAACAAGTAACAAGAGAAAAACAAACCCACACCTATGGCTCAGGTCACATCCAAAACCGTGGTTTCCTAGCCCATACTAATTTCTCTCACAAAGAAAAGACTGGAACCGGAAGCCCGCTCATCAAACCCCAGGCTCAAAACCGAGGGGGCAAAGCAGTCACAGAGGGGCTACATGTTCTTGGCCAAAGGACAGTGCTGTAAAGAAAGTTCAACACCATTCTTGGAACAATGCATTTTTCTAATTACCTTCATTTCATCAAGGCTTTTATGCACTCAGGACAGGGTAGAGCCAGCCAGTTCTCAGAAATCTACTGATCTGAATCTTTGGAGACTCATCCAAAGGTGGAGCAGGCCACATAACAGGTGGAAAAACTGGGCATCAAAAGTCAATTATATTCATAATTTCAAAGAAGCATCTCTGAGCAAACTGCAGGAAGACCTCACAAGTGCCTTTTCTAAGCAAAGCAACACAAAATCCAAGTGATGGACAAATCGAAACAGAAAAAAATGTCAGTTTTAATGAACAAACCTCTATTTACTGGAAAAGTTGATAATGTAGCAGACAGGATACAGGACATGGTTTTGAGGAACTCAGCTCATTTCTCCACTCCCTCAGCAGTTTCCGAGGGGATCCTGGAAAAGTCACCAGCTTGGATTCATCCCCAGCTAACTCTAGACCTTAAGAAGAGGATGGTGCCTAAATTTAGGACAGTCAGCACCTTAGGCCCTTTTCCATAATGCAGAGGGCAATTCAGACACCAGGTGAACCAAGATGTTCATCTAGTTTAGAAACCATATCTGCTGTCTGATGGCACTAGTACTGTCCTCCGTGCCTCAATTCCCAGCTCTGGACACTGATTCTTTGCCAAGGCCGCGGGAAAGTGGCTATTATTAAAGAACATGAAACTCTGAAATGCCCTATTGATAGGAGCAAGGTATCAGTTAGAGCAACTGCTCTTGGTGATTTTCTTGGGAAGATTTTCTAATTGGAAGCATTGGGTTTGAGTTCCTTGAAAGCCAGACTTGCCAAGAACTAAGTAAAGAAACCTGATAAAGCACATTTTCCACTAACTGTTATTTGCAAAGAAGTGTTCTGTCACATGCTGCTGTATTCACAGAAGAGGTTGTATGCAAAACTAGATCTGGTTTTCTACAAGTGATGCTTTCTGTTTTGTATTTTTCTTTTCTTTGCTAAAGCCTTCTGTTGCAGTCCTTGCACTAATCCCTTGTATTTATTAATGGTAATCTTTATATAGTTAAACTCTTACTTGCATAACTCATTCTTAAGAGGCTGATTATCAACGCACGTAACCTTTTGGCATCTTTTCACACTTCTAGAAGACATAGCTCATGCTGTTTGTATTTTGAACTTGAGTGGACTTGACGGAATGGAACTGAAGGCCATGCAGATATATTTCTTTTTTTTCCAAAACAAACTTGAGAGTCCAAGAATAGCTATGAGAATATATCACAGTACTGTGGGAACAACCCAGCATTTTGTGTCTGACATGGCTGAAGGTGGATGTGTCTGCAAGAGACCAGGCATAAGACAGAGAGCTCCTTCTCCGGAATAGTTCCCAACCCAAGACTTTCTGGGCCAGAAGTAAGATCTTTGCCTTACAACTTCCACTAATGTTGACACTAACACGAGAATCAGGTCAATTAAAAAACTAAATCCAATTTAGGCACCACAGTACAAAAAGCTTGTTAACACCAAAAGGTTATGGATTGAATTCCTTTGGGGCCTCTGTGTGCAGGATCCTGAGCTACCACAGCAGAAATGATCACCCACCTGAGCCAGCCTGGCACCTTACAGGACACTCCCTTGGCAGTACCAGGCATCCCTGTCACCTATGCAAGGCCTGGGTGGGAGGGCTCAGGTCACCTGCCCGTGTTCCACTCACAGAGACTAACCTTTTGCCTTGCTCCTGTTATTCTGCTTGCTGCTCCTGCACAAGAGCAAATGCAGAGCAGAAGATGGAAACAGGAGGAACTGTTACAGCTTGCTGGGACAGCCAACAGCCAAGTGCCTCCAGTGCCCCTGTGGTTCACTGCAGTGGGAAGTGGGCACTCTTTCTCCCACAATATCAAGGCAGAAATGGACAGCTGAAGTAAGGGAGAAGTTCCTATTAACTCTCACCTAAAAGTCACATGGATTCTTTATTCCCAGGCTATTTAGCCTTTCCCTTTTCCCACCTGATGTTTTCCTCATTTTAAAAATAACTTTACTTCCAGTGAAATATTTTCCTGTTGCTTGCAGTTCTTTGTTGTGGAAAGTATAAGTGGGAGGAAGGTTTCACAACAGGTTTCACCCTCTGGAACCTGAATCTCTGCAAACCATCTTACTTGTGTTTCTGGCAATAACAATTTTAGCCCTGGGAGAAACTGTGAACTTTTCTCAGTAAAGTTGGTTTTCTTGTCTATTTCAGCTCTAAGCAGAGTTTGATTTTTGTATTTTCAATAGCATCTAGTCACTGCCACATGGTGTCAGGACGTGCATGGTCTGGAAGGGCTTTTTTTTCTTATCTGATGGAGGCTTTTCTGCATCAAGAATCATATAGCTGCAACTTTCCTCCCTAGATTAAATACAATTTTGTATGCGGAGTGAATTTTGGAAAGAAAATTATCATTGGTGGTATTAGACAGGATCCGTTTGGGTCACGTGCTACAAACAGGTATGGCTGAGGTTGCTGGATCAGTGGCTGTCCTTATTCCTCTCCTCGGCACTTTAAGAAGTCCACAAGTGTATTGTGAGATAGGCACCCATGTCCTTTGACAAACCTCACTAACTAGAGATGCAGAGAAATGAAGAAGGTTGGTTGGCAAGAAATTAGACTTCTGCCCAAGGACTCTCGCAGCTGTAAGAAGAATTAAATCCGTTATACGGCTGGGTAGTGACAGATGAGAATAAGGTAATTTCCAAGAGCTCGAATTATCACGGCATCCTGGAATGGTTTGGGTTGGAAGAGACCTTTAAGATCATTCAGTTCCAAGCCCTCTGCCATGGGCAGGAACACCTTCCACTACACCAGGTAGCTCAAAGCCCCATCCAACCTGGCCTTGAACAGTTCCAGAGACCAGGCATCCACAGCTTCTTTGGGTAACCTGTTTCAGTGCCTTACCACCCTCACAGTAAAGAATTTCTTCCTGTTCTAAACCCACCCTCTTTCAGTGTAAAGCCATTCCCCCTTGTTTTATCACTATATGCCCTTGTAAAACGTCCTTCTCCAGCTTTTTGGTCCCCCTTGAGGTATTGAAAGGCTGTTCTAAGGTCTCCCTGAAACGTTCTCTTCTCCAGGCTGAAGAACTCTCTCTGTCTGTCTTCACAGAAGAGGTGCTCCAGCCCTTGAGCATTTTCGTGGCCTCTTCTGTATTTGCTCCAACAGGTCCGTGTCCTTCCTGTGCTGGGAACCTCAGAGCTGGATGCAGCACTGCAGGTGGGCTCTCACCAGAGCAGAGTAAAGGGGCAGAATCGCCTCCCTTGACCAGCTGCCTGCACTGCTTTTGATGCAGCCCAGCATACGGTTGGATTTCAGGGCTGGAAGCACATGTTGCCAGCTCACATCAAGCTTCTTGTCAACCAACACCCCCAATCATTGAATCACAGAATCACAGAATATGCTGAATTGGAAGAGACCCATCAGTATCATCGAGTCCAACTCCTGGCCCCGCATAGGACACTCCAAGAATCACACCATGTGCCTGAGAGCATTGTCCAAATGCTTCTCGAACTCTGTCAGGCTTGGTGCTGTGAGCCCTTCCCTGGGGAGCCGGTTCCAGTGCTCAACCACTGTCTGGGTGAAAAAAAACCCAGGTCCTCCTCAGGGCTGCTCTCAATCTGTTCATCCCTCAGCTTGTATTTGGGCTTGGGATTGCCATGACCCCCATGCAGGATCCTGCGCTTGGCCCTGCTGAACTTCATGAGGTTTGCATGGGTCCACCTCCCAAGCCTGTCCAGGTCCCTCTGGATGGCATAGTTAGCTCTTTGACTTGCATGCTATGTAAAAAATTTGCATCTTGCATAGAAAGGGGCACTGGTGGATAGGACGGCCCCTGAGAGGAAAGTAAGGTGCAAGAGGGGCAGCGAGGGAAGTAAAGGGACAAGTTATACAACTTTCACTTAGTTAAGAATAGTGTTTCAAATCTGCAGAACACAGCATGTTGCTCCCCTTGTTCCCTAGACAGAAAGGCACAGTTCTACAATCTCCTTTTATTGTTTTGCTGATAAGCAGGCATTTCGCATTTTTTGACACTAAACAAAATGTCCTTTAGAAAAGTCGGTGCCACGGCCTTTTCCAGCTGGAAAGTTACAACCACAGGCTGGCTGGCCAGCTAAGTTTTTGCCCCGTAACACAATGTCTCAGAGGTGGCTGCCCAAAGTGCTCCAGCTAGAAAGGGACAAAGCCTGCTGCAGGGGCAGTCAGCTTCAGCTCCTGCTTCCACCCTTGTCCACATGGGCAGCAGTGCAAATATGGTGCAAACTTCCCAGCTCTCGGGGTGATCTGACTTGGCGTGCATCGGGATGACTTGTGGAGTACCTGACTTTGTATTTTCATCCTGCAAACACTGACTGCTAGCCAAAGTTTAGTCCTCTTCGGCGGATTTTATAAGGCCCCTATTGTGACCCCTATTGTTAGACTCCTCCTTTAAACAGCTTTAAAGTGAGCAAATTTTCCTTCTTTGACTCGCAAAGGATATTTCTGCATGGCACAAAGCTGAGCCCAGTACCTCTCAGTGTCCAAGCAAGGGTCAGGATTACCCCTTCCTGGGGAAACCCACCTCCTGGCCTGGCAATCCCGGCTGCCCGAAATGACCCACCCGGGCCACTGGTAACAAATTGAACTTATAAGTTTGTTTTTGCATTACTCAAGCAACGGGAATAGCTTGATTCTGGTTAGTCTCAAGATCTGAAAGTGGAGCTATCGAAAATCGCTGAATCAGAGGAAATGGATCTCTGACAACAATAATATTTATGAATTCTTATGAAAAATTGCTGAAGATGTTTTTGTTAAAAAAAAAAAGAAGTGGAAAAGAACAACACCTTCAGAAGTGCCTGCGATATGTTTGTGCCTTGTTACTCAGAGGAAATATGCATGCTGTTTTTGTCAGCTAACAAAATACTTTCTAACAAGGCATTTTGACAAAGCTGAAAATATCTTACACCAATGTGAGTCATTTTGGCTTCAAGAGCACATCTTAGAAAAAGGAATCTCAGTCTAAATAAGCACTGGCATGAAAGACAGTCTTCAAGTGACAAGCCTAGGAAGGCTATGCATATTTGTACTCAATACAGAAAGATCGCTATCTTTCAACCCACACAACTGCTTCATGTTTTTTCCTTTTTTTTTTTTTTTTTTT
>VZRS01000217.1:511363-618686 GCA_013398055.1 Ifrita kowaldi | reverse complement strand
TTCCATCCGCCCTCCGCCGCCTGCTATGGATTATTGCCACATGATCGTCTCGCTGCTCTTCGTGCTCTGCCCGGGGCTGCTGCCGGCAGGTAGGTGCCGGTCCGCTGCCGCTCGCCCCCGCTCGGGTCCGGCCCCGCGGCGGGCTGCGGGGTCGCAGCCGCGCTCCGGGGAGGGGTGCCCGAGGGATGCAGCGGGAGGGGATGCGCGGGTGCCTTGCCTTGCCTTGCCGCGGGTGCTGAGCTCTGCCGCTCCCTCCCGCAGCCCCCGGAGCCGAGGTGGACGCCGCGCCGCCCCCCGCCGCCGCCGCGCACCGCCGCGCCCGGCGCTGCTCCTGCTCCTCGCTGATGGACGAGGAGTGCGTCTACTTCTGCCACCTNTTTTTTTTAATGACGAGAAAGAATAAAAAAATCACCTAGTTTCTTTGCTAACTTTTGGACGCTGATAAAGTTCATTACTTCAGAGGACTGTGATTACTTTTTGTATGTAGCTGTGTGACCTCTGCTGGCAGATTCTTATCATGACTGCAGCAATTCACACACATAGGCACGGATACATTGGCATTCCAGTAAGTCCTGCCCTACATACACAAGGAGACATAATACACAAGACGATATAATCCCTGCTCTGGAAAATAGAGTCCCACGCTGGAAAGGTGTGGCGAAAAAAAAAATTGTATGACCCAGCTTTCTCCACTTACAGATGTTTTACAGGGCAGTTTTTAGAGAACCTTTGATAAATAGATATGACCATCTGAGGACGGGGCCACCGGTGTTTATTCAGCATAATGGTCTAAATGTTCATTACTGCTCGGAAAGCCCCTACACTTCATCCTGTTAGAAGCAGGGAGGTTACACCAAGGAGAGGATTAGTCTCCACTTGCATTCCTTTCTTGTACTCCTTCTCATACCATCTGCTAACAGCCATTGTGGGAGAGAGGATACCAGCTAAATGGACCTTTATTCTGACTCAGCACGGCTGCAGACAGTCTGTCCGCTATGATACAGCAGCACAGTATAATTTGATACTTTAAAAAAATGGCCATTCACCTGACAGATCACAATGCAGCTTGCACTTAACAGCCTCGCTCTTTGTGATATCCAAGGTCATTTCTATTATTACAGCACAGTGCACGGAAATACCACAAATACCAAGAGAGTCTTATCTATTTATCATAGGTGAAATTGGCACGCTGTGTAGCACAACGGCTCCACGGCGGGTCACAGGCATTTGAGTTCACTTAAGTTTATGTTCAGGGGCTGGCTCCCTCAGCTGGGAGCTCGGTGGATTCCATGGATGTATATATCTGTGATGGCACTGCCACAGCCGCTCCTCAAGTGTTCAGCTTCCACACTGACTCTGCTCCTTGACACAAGGCTGCAAACATAAACATGCCAGAAAAAAAGACCTTGCCAGAATTAGCGGTGAGAGCCAAAGGCAAAGGGCAGGCACGGATCTTCCCTTCTTCCCTCCCTCCCTGGCCTTACGCCCCTGCTCACACCTAAAACACACTGTGCTTAGCACCTTGCCTCACCATGGCAGAAAAGCGAGATTACAACCCAATGCTCTGCCGCTGCTGCCAAACACAAAACGCTTGAGACCCCAGCGCACAGCTGGCTGGGTCTGAGGGGAGCAGGGCAGTCCAACACAGTCAGGCATCCTTCATCCCACATAAAGGTCCCCCGCGCCCCACTGCTGGGTTCTCCCCAAGGCAGTAGCAGGAGCAGCAGGCCGAGAGCTCCGAGCCCTGAAGCCTTGAAGCACTGAAACCTTGAAGCGCTGTATCGTGAGGCCCTGAAACGCTGAAGTCCTGAAACCCTGAAGTCCCGCAGCCCCGCAGCCCTGAGCCTTGAATCCCTGAATCCCTGAATTCCTGAATGCCCGAATCCCAGTGCCGCCCTCAGGTGCGACGCGCGGGCAGGGNAGGGGTGCCCGAGGGATGCAGCGGGAGGGGATGCGCGGGTGCCTTGCCTTGCCTTGCCGCGGGTGCTGAGCTCTGCCGCTCCCTCCCGCAGCCCCCGGAGCCGAGGTGGACGCCGCGCCGCCCCCCGCCGCCGCCGCGCACCGCCGCGCCCGGCGCTGCTCCTGCTCCTCGCTGATGGACGAGGAGTGCGTCTACTTCTGCCACCTCGACATCATCTGGATCAACACCCCCGAGTGAGTGGCGTGGAGGGGTTTCAGCAGTTCCCCAGCGCCGGGTTCCCCTTTGGTTAGAAAGAAAGGGAGGGAGGTGTGAAGGCGAAAATTAAGAACCACAACCCCCCTGCAGAGATGGGAAGGGGAAGAAAGAATAGTTATTTGCACAGTTTCTCCTACTGCTTTACCTCCCTGCTCCCACTTTCCTGACACATTTAGCAACGAAACTGTTCACCAGAAGAAAGCAAGCAGGGTTTGGCCGCCTAGATTAGGCAGATAGCTCCTAATAGCCCTAACACACCTGCCTTCCTAAAATCTGGGTAGCAGTATTTCCTTTAGGTGCGGCTGAGCAAAGGCTGCAGGATACTTTTCACTGTGAATCAGAAGCAGACAAAGTGCCAAAGCCATGATTTTGCCAGCCAGAATCTGAGTGGTTTTCTTTCTGACAAGTTAGGAGGTTGGAAGGAATACTTTGACACCGGGTGGCTCTAGCTGCCTTTTACTGCTCTCTGCTGCAAATTGATGCGTCCCACGTGTCAATAGGATTATGCACAGTATCCGTTTCTACACTCTCCTCACCAAAATGTAGTGAGCCGGAGGCTCACTTAACGCTGCAATCACTGACTCTGGTGATTTCTTCTGCTGCTGGGTTTCCTCTGAGCACAGAGGATCTGCTCCTCACTTTTACTGCTTCTTTCAGTGTTGGCAGCAGCCAAAGTTCAAAGAGATGAGGTTTTATTGCTTTCTATTGCACAGGGAGGCACAGCAGCCTTGTGAAATCACAATTAAAAGGTCATTATCCTTGTCAGTAGCCATGCTAATGAATATGTTGCAGGATCATCAGAAGCATTTGCATGGAAACTGTGACTAACGAGGCATTCCCAATCCCACAACCTTTACTCGTGCAATCAACGCCATTGATAAGATTGCCCAAAATACCCCACAGTGTTTTGAAGCTACAGAATTATTTGAAAGACTTTCATGTTGTCTCTTTGATCGTAGGAAGACTGTTCCATATGGTCTCGGAGGCCCTTCTCGACCCAGAAGATCACTGAAGGACATGGTGCCGGAGATGCTTGCTGAACCAAGCAGCAGATGCCGATGTGCCAACCAGAAGGACAAGAAATGTCTGAACTTCTGCCAGGCAGGCAAAGATCTCTGGTGCGTCTCTTGTTGCTACTCTTTAAAAGGCAATGCATGGGAAAGGGATGGATTGTGGTGCACTTACTCATTTTGGCACTTGCTGAGTGAATACTCTCCCCAAAGCCTTGCCTCCTACCTGAGTGCTCAGACTGCTATGATACATACTATGGCTTGGCCCAGAAAGATTGCTTATTACATGCCTTGAGAAGTGGTTGATGAGGTGCCTCACTTTGCGGACTGCAGACTTGGCTTTTCTTTAACAGCAGCACCTTTTGCCTTTTAACAGGGCTCAGTCCACAGTGGAGAAAACCTCACGGCACCGCATCAAAGCCAGCAATTGCATTGGACCCAAATGCATGAACCGACAGCTTGTTGACAGCAAGAAAATGAAGCGGTGAGTTTCTTCTCATCCTGGTGTAGTTCCCTGGAGCAGCAATAGAGAGCACAGTTCACCTGCCTTCGGGTCATCCTGGGCTTAGCTGGTGGTTTCAGATTGAGAGTTATGGAGGAATCAGTGAGGATATTTTGAGGGCTTTTCTTCATGCGCTGGGTTTTTAGCTTGTGAGGATATGGGTGCTGAGCTCAGCCTGCTGTCCTCCGCTTGCATTCAGTGTTCAGCCATATGCCCATGGAAAAGTATGGAATATGGAAGTTTGCCCACACTAAAGAAGACTCTTTAGTGCTACTTTCACAAGCAGAACAGAACTTATGGGAGCAGGGCAGCCTGATGATATTGAATGAGACTTAGGCCCTGGAAGTCTTAAATAATTTTTTGAAAGTGGGACTTGCTTACTTGAAAAATGCACCCATTCATTGGAAGTAGGATCAGGTTTACCTGAAAGAAACAGCACAGAGGAAACAAAAAAACCACTGGAGACCTCCTGAATGGCTACTTAAGGAAGTCTAGTGCATCTATATTTGAGTGAACATTTTAATTTAATGTTTGCATTGAAATTATGAATACAATATTTCAAGTATCTTAAGTTAGCCTAATTCTAAGAGAGGCATAGCAAACAGCAGTTTATTAGGATCCCATGGCAGAAATCTAGACTGAGGTTTATTTAATCAAAAACTAAATTTTTGCACATTGGAGATGCATCTTCATTATCACTACAATAAATGTGTATTTCGTTTTTGCAGGCTGGAAGCCATTGGTAACAGTATCAAAGCTTCCTTCACCATCGCGAAGCTGAAGGCTGAGCTCCAGAAAGGGCGAAAGCTCAAACATAACAGGGCGAACAAAAGGCAAAGCGTCCGGGAAAGCCTGAAAGCTTCCTAGTGGGAAGATCACCTGAGTCTTTCTCCACAACACTTGCTGACAAAGCATCACGAAAGCTCTGTCTTGACTCCAACATTCCATGATGGCGAAGGGCCCCTCTGTCCAAGTGTTTGCACAGTGGAGCAAAATGCTAAGGAAGTCCTGTATTTGGAGATATAAAGGATTTCATCATTTTGGCATTCAGGTGCATGGGTAGAAGGGCTGAAGGGAAATCTGCAGTAACATACACGAAAAGCCATCTGTCTGAAGAAACATTTGAATACTGCTTCTGGAATGTTACCCATCAATTGAGCAGCTTTCAGGGTCTACATAAAAGCACCTTGCAAGGAAGACCTCACAGATGTGCTTAGCAAGGACAACAAGCAAGATCTGAGTGTACAAACTTCAAAGCAAAGAACTCTACCTTTTGATTAAAATGCAAAAATGAAAGCCACAGGGCTACTTTAATCAGGACTTACTGCATATATACATGTCTACCTCGCGTACTGTTTGTTGCACTCCTGCTAGAGTATTTTTACACCTTGTTATTGCCTTTACTAATCAGCTGCAACCCTTTGCCTTTTTTCAGAAGTCTAGTTTACTTGTACAACCAGAGTTATCTGAATGTGGGTTAGGCACTTTGGTTGTTTGCATAGTCAAAGTCCTTTGGCTTTGGATACCAAAGGACTCTTAAACATAAAATAAAAGTTAGAGGATGCTACTAAGTTTCCCATAACAAGGATATTTGGTCAACTGAAGTTCTAATTATAGAGGTTGTTGTGTCTTACATGCTACCAAAAATGCACTGAAGTGGGGATGTACCAGAGGCTGTTGCAAGATTTATTCAGGGCCTTGTTTGGTGGAAATGCATTGAGACAAAGGGTTGTTTTGAATTAAGTCAAAAGGCTAATATTGGGTGAATGTTTATAGCAGTGAATTTGTTCACATTGTTGAATTTGCAGACAAGTTGAATCTTATGTGCTTATTTTTGTGTCTTGTATTTATATTCACACGAGTTCTTCATTATATTTACCATGTTGAATACACATTGAAGTAGGCCATATTGGTCTATGCATGTTTTATGTATTTCTGTATGAAATTGGGAAATGCTTATGCCTATCAAGGTAAATATCTTCAGAAATAAATATTTTTAATTACTGTATTGGCTTGTTTGTCCTTAGTCTGTGGCTCCGTGATCACAGAGATAGATTGCCCCATGTACAAAGCTGACCTGGGTGAAGTGTGTGCACATGATTGCCTTTCTGTCAGATAGGCCAGATCACGGCAGTGAAAGTTTGTGCCAGATGTGAGACAGCAGAGGATACTTGTTCTAGCTGCAAGCTTGCTCCTCAAATCTTCATGGCAAACTCTAAATTGGACAAATGAATTTATCCTGGAGCAGTCTTCTGATGTGTCTGATGCCTTTTTCAACCAGCAGTACGAATTCTAGTGTTGGATGTACTATAGCATTAAAATATGGGCAGTAAGGGTTTGGGTATAGATGAACTAGAGGGGAAAATGCACACACTGGAAAATGTGTGGGCTGTATTGAACTAGGAAATGTTACTTATTACTATGCTGTACTAGAAATTTCAGCTCATTCTGTGCAAGTTAAAGATGGAGATCTCAATAGAACCTCAATGGGCCCCAAGCCCAGGAAAGAGCTAGATCAATAGTTAAATTTTCACGTTTCCAAACGTTGGCTTTAAATGGTTATACCTAGAAAGATTCTTAAAGCAAATAAACAGATTTAATAATCTCTGATTCTATGGGGGGGGGGAAAGCACAGGAGTTAATTCATGGATAAAACTGAGTGGTTTGGGTTTTTTTAAAGACAGAACTTAACAAAGAAGTACAATACAAGGAGCGTGACCCAAACACTGAAGTAGTTACCATTGAAAATTTCTGAAATTGTTTTTCATTTCTTGTCAATATTCATAATTTTGACAGTAAAGCCTATATCATGTTTCCTTCACACTGTTCTGCTATGCTTTGGAGCAGTAATTCAGTAGGGAAATGACATTGCTGGCGATCCTGGTCTGACAGGGGTGCCTGACCCAGGCAGCAGGAGAGAACTGGAAGCCCCTGTGCTTCTGCAGGGCAGGATGCAGAGCCGGAGCTGTCCTTTGATCTCTGCATCACCCGCACTGACTGCTCGGGATGCGCCTGGGTCAGTGACCTCTGTCAGGCGTGAAGAGACCTCACTAACGCTCCCTGGTTTTCCATTTCTTGCCCTAGCAGTGGTTGCCTTTGGCAGGGAAAATAAACAAGCAAGTAGTTGAGATGCTGCGTCTCACTCAGCCAAAGTGGCAGGTGAGCAGCTGGTATGGGATGTCTGATAGGGAAGAGGCTGCACGTCAGCATCTCCATCCCAGTTGCTCCTGTTTCTTCTCCTAGGAAAGAGTATGAGGAGAGGATAAATTCTGGGAGTGGAGGAGTGTTGCAGCAGTGTTTGTGCTGTTATTAAGGCTGGTTATTTGGATTTTGTGGGTGGCTGGACTAAATGATGCTGTGGGTGGGTTTTAGTAGCCCAAATTCCTGGCTATCTGCTTAAGAGATTCTTGAGACACCATCCTAAAAATAAACCTGTTCCTTCTAAGGTTTACTCTGTTCATGCCTGGAGTCAAAAGCTGCCTTCCATTCTCCTTTCCTTCCCAGTAAACTGTATCTGCTGCTTGCTCATGCTGCAGCTTTGTGTAGTGATGGGCACTCACTGGCCTTTTGGCATGCCATGGGTTCAGCATGGTCCCTAGAGTCGTGCAAAGTGGGACCCTGAGCCTCAATCAAAGAGCACGAGGAGGGTAAGATGCCCTGATAGCAGGGGCTTGCAGGATTTGGGAAGAGTGGCAGGAGCTGTTTCAAGCTGCCCAGCTGGCTTCAGGGACCCGCTGGTGTAAAGCAAGGGTGGAAGGGGATGCATCACTGCTTCTGCACTCCCTCCCCCCCACACACACTGTTTGCCTTGTGGCATAAACTGCAGCTTACCCTGGTTTGCATTAATGAGCTAGACTGAAAAACAAGAGTTTAGCACTCCGTTTGTCTCATTGAATAAGCAAAAGTGAACATGAAGTATTTTATCTTAAGTCTGGCTCATGTGCAATTACCAGGGTCTGTCCCAGAGGTTTGCTCCTTCTTAAAGCTCTATGGCAGAGAGAGATTCAGTAACTTAGGCTAGAGCCCCTGGTGAGAAAAGAGAGGCATAATATGTGCTGGGATTTATGGCACTGAACACAGAGCAGTGTAAAAGTACATTCTTACTTATAATAAACGACCTGAGTGAAAAAATATTCTACCTGAAGCCAAAGGAAACATTGTGCTGACTGCAGAGGCAAGGCTGCAGAGTCAAGGCTCATGTTCTTCTAACTATAACTAATCTCACTTCTCTGAAAAAGGGAACCTTCCATGACCATGATCTATCTCCTTTTTAAGTGAGAGGTTCTTCTAATCCAGGATGAAAATTGAGAAGCATAAAGGAAAGCGTATAGGGAAGAGGGACATCACTTTCCAGTGTGGCCCAAAATACACCTGACCTATGACTGAAATTCCATCTCACACCAACAGCAAGGAAAAGCTCAATTCCTCAGCCATTATCAAAGTGTATCTCTCTCTGATTTTTCCCGAGTTCAGTATGGCCATTTCTGGAACTGGAAAAAGTTTCACAGGAAAGGACAGCTATTCTCCAAAATTAGGCTTGCTGTACATATTTTTATTCAATGCTGACTGTAATTCTTTCTTTCTCAGCTGGTTTATTTTCATTTTCTCTGGATAAAGGCTGTTTTGACTATAGATCAAAACAAGGTATACAATAAAACAAAGCTTTGACGTGTGAGTCAGGCTTCAAGTCAGGAAAATACTACAATGCTACTGAAATTCTTTCCATCTTATCTACATAATTCTGACCTAATTTTTCCAGAAACGGCGACTCCAATCTGTACCACATTATCATGAACTGCCCCCAAATAATTCCTGCAGGATGTCCTAATGTTGCCTATAGAAGTGACCAAATACCAGCCTCTTTGTTCATGTTTCCTTACATTAGGATAAATTTAGCCACCACAACACATTTCTATATTTACAAACACTGAATGAGCTGGACAAACCACTGTTTGAATGCTATCTGATGTTTACTTTTTTCACACTCAACTGTTTGCCTCTGTGTATATAAAACCATATCAATTTTTACTTGGCCTGCATCAAGGCACTATTATTAGGCTCTTCGGGTAGAAATCCAGCTTCTATCCTCAGCCAATATCTTTATTTAATGTACTGTTCTTCCTTCGTGACCTAGGAAACAAAAGGACCGACTTTTTGATTAATTAGAGGAGAATGCTTGGAAGCTGTGGTGCTAAGTGTAAGTATGCAGAGAGACAGAATGCTGCAGATAAAGTACAAAGATAGTGGCAAGATCGTTTTTCCTGAGGTAAACATCGTGCGAGTGACATTTCAGAACCATAGCCAGAATGAGTGTTCATGTCTTTCTTTATTTTATATCTCTGATCAAATCTGAGCTAGGTGAAAAACGATAGGGGAGCCTATTTTGCTCAATATGGTTAAACAATCAGTTGGTATGTCTTAGTGCCTGGGACAAGCTCCTCTGCTCTGATCAGGTCAAGGAGACCTGAATTCTGCCTGAAGTCCATTGGGCTGGCCAGCCAGCCAACAATTCCCTCAGCTTTAGAGGCATCATTTCTGCCAGTGCAAACGAGAGCAGAATTTGATCCACAAAGACTTCCTTCTTTCTGGTATCACCATGCTGGGGACAAACAGACACTGATTTGCTGATACTAGCCCAGGCCTTTAGTGGCTCTTGGTTTTCTTGGTCTGGGTTTGGAGGAGGTTTTTTGTTGTTTGGTTGGGTTTTTTTACTCCCTGCAAGCATTTGCTAGTAATAAATTAGATAAATATCACTTTGGTAAGCAATAGGGCAGTTTGCCTCTGGCTCAAAAAGAGCTGCATTCAGAAATGGATGAGCCCCATGGAGTTTGTGGTTTCATTGACCTCTCCAGCTATTTTGGGGGCTACAGAAATTATTTGAGCTCATCAACTGTAATTCAAGCCCACACTGTTGTTGTTGTTATGTTTTTCCCTCCAAGGAAATAAAATTTAAAAAAACAACCCTAAAACTAACTTTTTTCCTAGGTAAAGGAAAAATGTACATTATGTGCCAGTCACCAGAAACAAATCCAACTTCTAGTCTGGCAAAAAGAAAGCAGCACTGTATTTTGGTAATATAGGCTGGATTTATATTCTCCTCTGCTTTCTCTATCTCTCTTCACAAACACAGTTCAACCCAGGACTTGATGAAGTATCCATTATGAAATAAAAAGAGCTCTCTAAAGACTTCTTGTGCAAAGGTAGCCATGTGCACTGACTGTTTTGATAGGCCAGAACTTCTCCTCTTGTCATCCTTCTCATCTTTCTTTCAGTCCTATTGTTGCAAGAGATGGTTTCTCTTTTGCTTCTTATTTTAACCTTCTCATATCACTAACAGGAGTATGAAGCAGAGATATTCACAAACTAGACAGCAAACTAAAGTGGACAGAGTAGTTGGACAAATTGTGCATGCCATATTCTTATCAGAAATGTGCAGGCCTTTAAGCTGTGTATTTCCCTGTGGGAGGATTTCCCTTGAGTAGCATAAACAAGCACAGAAAGAGAACCATGACATTATGTGCTGGAGAGGTGTCTTGAGAGTGCCCTGTGGGTTTTTCCCTCATGACTGTACCTCTCATGTGGCCTCAAAGGAGACTCTCTTTCCTCACACATGGACTGCCCAGCACATCCATCAGGCAGTTGACTTAATTATGTGGCAAGGCAAGCAGGGATCAAAGAACCCACACTGCTGAAAAGAGGGATCATCGCTGGGCTGATCAGAGCCTGCCGTGCTCAATGCTGCTGCCAGTGTGCCCTTTGGGGTACAGGAGACAGGGTGGTTGCCAGTCACAAGCCTCACCAGCAGCCCTGATCAGTCCCCTGGAAATGTAAACCTCCTGTCCCACATGGCTGCAGGCTCACCACAGGTAATGCCATACAGGCTGCTTTGCCGTGTCAGCTGCTCTTTCCATAAGAATCATCTCAAAATGACCCCACAGGTCTTATCAGTACCTTACAGCAGATTTTTCTGAGAAAGCATCTCAGTTGGGAGTGCTGTCCAGTCATCCCTGCTTCCCTATGGATGGACTAAACTGGCATTACTCATGAGAGTTTGGAGGAACACACTGGTTTCACCAGCCGAAAGGTTTTATTGTATCAGTCTTGTAGCAATAGCCTACAGCTATGAAATCCACAGACACCTCAGCAAAGGTGCATGTTTCTCCCATGGACCCATAAGAAGAACCTTTTCTTAGTTTTCCCAGAAATTTTAATCCGCTATCTTTCTAAAATCTTATGGCTTTTCCTGAGGACTTGGCCTGCTGTTTTTCCTTCTGGGTCTCTGCTAACCATTATGTCATTCTCGGTACACATCCAGCTGGACACTTCACAGCTATGTGCTTTCCAGAGGATTCCAAATGTGCATTAAAGCTGTTAATTTAATTTTACTTCACCCTTAGTCTGCTTCATCATGAACACAAGGACTTTCTTTCACCTGGCTGGAAAGCAAATTGCTCATGAGTGCCGTCCTTTGCCCTGAATTGGCAATAGATTATAGATTGCTGGTTCCGGTGTTGACCCTTTAGGCAAGTCAGGAAGTTGGCTAGATGTTACTATATAGTGAAAATTTATTCTTTGAACTAACCACTTTCCGCTGAGTAATTATTTTTCTCCAAAGACATTTCTATAAATGTCTATACATGCACAGGGTTCAACTTTCCCAGAGAACTACAGTCTTTCCTTTATTTTTCCTCACACACAAGCATTTCTGTACTGTCCCTGTGACCGAACACAACTTTTGTGAGCTGCTTCTGTATGAAGCTCTGATAGTAGCTGTTTTTTCAGCCTGTGTTCCATGAACATCTGAAGAACCATGAAATGGGATTAAGTGATGCAAGTTCATATGTGGTTTAAAACAACCTGCATATGTGAAATTCCTGGAACAGTTCGCACTTCCACTGGAAATTCTTTGGTGGCCCACATTACAAATTAATTAAACCAATGGTTATACATGGAACGTATATTGGAAAAAAAAGTTGCAAAATGAAGCTCTCAGCGTAGGAGAGTGTAGGATTGAGTCCAGCCACATAGCAAATAAGAAAGGTACTGTTGTTAAAAAAAATGTGATTGTATGAATACATTATGAGGTGTATGCAATCAGGTACATCAGGGGAAATTTGAGGCATTTACCAGCCTGGCATGTATACTCGTAGGCATGGAAATGTGTGTACACGAAATGTAATGTACTGCAGTGAGGGTCTTTTCAATGTCATACAACACATTTTGTATCTACTATCCATTGTCAGAAAAGTCCAGAATCAAAGAGCTCTCTGCCTTGATATCTGTCTTTTTTATCTCCATTTAAACTAGCAGAGTTCTGGTCAGTATAGACAAATTCTGAAGGTGCCCTTGCAAAGGATGCTTTGCAAAGGGTGCAGCTGTTCTTAGCACCCAGACCAGGCACTGCTGCACAGAACGGTTGCTTTTGCTCAGGATTCTCATCTCTTCAAATCAGCTCTTGCTTGTTTACATTAATATTTTTTTTACCATGGGATCTACAAGGACAGAGTATATTTGCCCTCAGTTTTCCCTCTCTGGATGGACAGCACAGCTGGGAAGCTCTGAATGGTTTATGGGCTAATTAAAAACAGACCACAGGTTTTGGTTGGGTTTTTTTCTTTTTTCCTTCTTTTTGTTGCATTCCAATTTGTTTAGCTGCTTGGCAGGGATTTGACAGGGACATTGTTAAGGAGACAAAGAACCTGTGGCTGGGGTGACATTAGTGTGCTAAGAGATGCCTCCTTTTCAGCTGACAGCCGAACCAAATTGGATCAGGTATCAGAAAGACTGATGGAACACTGGAGTACATGAAATATTTAGCAAATGAGTGACCTGCACATCCTACCTGGCCCTGGCTACAGCCACAACTTTGCAGGGGAGCTGATGCAGAACTAGCCTTCTCTCTCCACCTGACAAGCTCAAACAACTGATAAATTACCAGAACTAATTGTTGCCTGACAAGCCTTTGATCCCTGGAAGAGTCAATTTATAAATGATGAGCTCTTTTTACATGCCACTGCTGATGAAGCTGTTGAAATAGCTATAAAATCAATAATCCCTGCTGTCTGAGGATCCTTTAGTTTTCTTCCATTTATTCAGGAGACAGTTCAAAGTGTCTGCAAATGCTTGTTTCCGTCTCTTCCCAGCACCCTGCCCGAAGAACGTCAGGCATTGCTGCAGAAATGAGGCTTGGGAAGGGGAGACAGGGAAAGCATCTGAGAAGCAGGTCAGTCTAGATGAACACTAAGTAGGAAGCAGGACAGTCCCCAGATCTTACTTTTAGCCCCTTGGAATGGTCTCTCCAGGAAGAGAAAATTGTTAAAAACTAGGGCAGAAAGGCAAGTGGGAAAATTTTGGATGAAAAGCAGCATGGTAGGGAATGGCAGCATTTTAAAAGTGGCAGTGGAATAGAAATCACACTTATGGCTCCTGGTGTCCAACCTGTATGGGGAGCCCAGCTGGTCTGTTTCTGAGGACATGCTGCCTCTGCCAGAGACAGAGCTCCCCACTGCCAGCACACGTGTTCTTCACCTGCTGCCATCTGGTTACAGCACAGCAGAGAGCTGGGGCACAAAATTCTGCTATGGTCTCAGCTGCATGTGGCCAAAAGTGGCCAGAGTCCACCCTACTCAGCAATGATTGTACTTTATGGTTGTGTTCAGTGCAAAGTCAGCTCTGCTGATCTGAAGGAACAAGCCAATATTTATCCAAACAGAGTCCCTTACAGGCAGGATCTCATGTGCAGAATTTGGTCCTAGACCTGTCCTGCAGAGCATGTTGTGGCAACAACACAATGATAGAGAACTCAATGAAACCTCGTCTTTGGGCTCTTTGAGCAGGTTGCTGATACTTTCACAGCAGAGGCCTTTGCAGAGTGGTCAGGATGCTCCAGAGGTCATATTTCTCTTGCACAACCCTTTGACAGCTTCCTTTTCATCTCTGATGAGAATAGGCAACTAGAAAAATGAAACACCACTACCCAAGCACATGCACGAGGCTGGATCTACAGGAAGTATTGGGTGATGCTTCACTTTCTGTTCTTCTCCAAAAGATTGTACACAAATATGAGGTTTTCTAATGAGGTTCAGTGTGATTACTCCAAAGATGTCTGTGGCCTGGTCACCAAGGCTTGTCCTCACCACAGGCAGAAGAGGTGCTTCCTAAGAGTGAAATTCCCCTGTGGTGTCCTCCAGACTGAGGAACACTTGGGCTGGGTCACACCATCAGTTACAGAAAGGAATAACTACTATTATTAGCTTTAACTAGCTGTTACTGAGTGAATGAAATGGCTTATATAGTGAAATCCTGCTCTTGTCCAGGCAAATTCTTCGCTGTCTTACCAAACGTGGAAGTTCTCCAGACCTTCAGCCTGTAGTAGCATGCAGGTGATCCATAGGGAGTCCCTTCTCCAGACCACAAGGCCTCAGGACTAGGAAACTTGGTCTGGAGGACATCCCTAATCACCATGTGCTCTAGGGTACTGCATCTGAAAGAGGCAGAGAAAGAGGTGAGAATGGTGCAAGAGTGAGATAAGAATGAAGAGACTCAGTCTGTACAGCCTCTTGTGGCAAGTGCCTTTCTGACGCTAAGGGTCCCATGGAGCTCCTGAGAAAGAACAGCCTTCCAAAACAGGAAGGTTCTCAGTAACATACCAAGATGAGCAGCACAGGATGATCAGTTCAAAGTTCTCAACCTGGTATTAATTCTGTGGCAATTCAATAGTGAGCAGTTTATTCTCAGGATGCTATTCACCCTGAAGTACCATGATGCTTCTCAGCTGAGTGAAGGGTTTAGACACAGATATATTCTCAGATTAGCATCTGCTAAGAAGCAGTGAGTGAGGGTGGAGCAAAGGAGGGTGGGGCAAAGGAGAGGTACAGCCAACCTAATTTTCTGAGAAATGGTTAAGTGCAAAAGTCTAGGGGATCTTCTCCAAGGAAATGAGATTGTTCCCAAGACATTATGCCTTGTGTAAATGATTAAAGAGGTAGGCAGGAGCTAAGAGGACAGGTTGATATGGAGAGGCCAGAAATAGGATGGTGGGAAAAATATGCAGGAAATATCTACTGGCAATCCTCATGGAGTAGCATTTGAGGGATGAAACCATACTAAACAGAGGAAAATGTATGTCATATCTAATTTGCTTAAGAGAATATGAAATTCTCACAGAAGAATAGCAGAACAGTATTTACCAATTGCTTTCCCATAGATAAATGGCAAACTTCTGATATGTTACTAGAGGTAAGCAGGAACAAGATGCACTGTATGACAGCTGTGCAATAAACCGAAGGTGTGGTAAAGAAAATGACATAAAGGAAGCTCTTGGGAGGAGAAACTCCTCATCTTAAGCTAAGTTTCTAGGACAGGCTTAATTAACATGATTTAACTCTAGGTTATCCTGAGGAGGTAACAAGACAAAGGGAAGAAAGAAGCAGGAGGGAAGCTAGACTGAGGAGCATTTGATTCTCATGAAATGTTGAATGAGTCTAGCTCCTGCAGCCTGGCCTAGCACCCTCACATAGCTGGGCTGACTTAAGAGGAAGAGATTACCAGTTTAGACTACCATACTGAGAAAAGAAAAAATTTCTTTGTGCTCTTTTCTGACTTAGTCAGCTATTTAAAGAACTTCTCACACCCAGATGTTATTTATATCTCTTCTAGGAAATTTTTTCATTGGGAAATCTCCTCTGAAAAAAAAAAGGAAAGAACATGTTAACTCAAGGACAAATTTCAAGAACAGAATTATCAGAAATTGGTAATTTTAGTGTAGTTAGAAAGGATGTAGAAACAGCACTGAAGCTGTTGGTTTCAATAGCTTTGGAGTACATGCCAGAATCTTACTGTAGATCAGTTCTCACTGTACTCACTCCCAGTTTGAAGAAACCTTGTGAATGCATTCCGTGTGCGACTACCATCAGAAAGCCAGATCATTTAGACAGCATTGGCATTCCTTGACAGAGCTGGTTTAAGACTATTTCTCAATGTGAGTTTGACTGGTGAGAAACTCAGGAGGGGTCAGCTGAAGTTTCTTTATGTTATATCAAACATATAGAAAGGAACAGGTCTCAGCCCACAGTGCTCTACCCTGAAATCCGTAGGTGACAACAGTGAATAGCTATGCTATCTTTGAGACTGGGTACTGAGTCAAACCTACTGAAGTAGTTTTCTGTGCTGAAGAGGGAGAACAAAGTTGTGAGATGGGGCCACCCTGAATTGCATCAATTTCTCATAAATGTTTGACAGCAGAGGGTACTGCCTGATGCAAAAAACCCCTATTATAATGGCAAAAAATTGTTCTCCTCAGGTCTCTAACATTCATAGCCAATCGTGAGATGTGTGTCTACTGTTCCTTTGGGTAAACTGAAATATTGTTTTTCTCTTCACTGGATCAAGATACAGGTATCTTCTAAATTGATCTTGACCTCTCACTACAGATTAAAACAAGGGAGAAGAAAATAATCTCTCTTTTGTGCTCTTACGAACAACTGCACATAAACTTTTGTTTACTTGTCTCCTAATCCAGAGACCTGTATACAGCTGCAAAGATGGAGCAAGCTTAGCTTGTGTCCTATTTGTTTCATGAGCAGTTTAACTGGTAGAGATGCTGCTCCCAAGTTCACTCGTGTTTGTGTTTCGCAGCTTTGCAATGACACAAAAGGCTCTGCTGAGGTACAGGGAACTCTGCTACTCCTTGTTGGTGGTTTTTGTTGAAAAAGTTGGGGCAGTGTCCGTGGGCTTGCATGAAGGGTGACAGTAAAGATGCCACTTGCTAGAAGTAAGTTTACTGGTCAGACATCAGCTTCTAACACATCCTGGATAAGTGGTGGCACTTCCACTAAAAGCAACAGAAGGTGGTTAGAGGGATAAAAGACATGGTCGGCATTCACGTTCAACCAGCCCAGTTTCTGCAATGTTTACAACCATGGGAAAGAGCAGAAGAGAAAAGTAGACAGGGATGGTGTGGAAGTTACAGACCATGATTCCAGACACGGTATGAGAAGTCCAAGGTACTTGAAGTATAAGCTGGCTCCAAATGATGGGACTAAAGCATCTTAAGCAAGCCCTGCGCCTGTTGTATTCTTCAAACCCCATTGACATCAGTGGGACTTTGGCCTGTGCGAAATAATATCAGAGATGACTTTTCATATGGGCTTCAAGAATTCATCAAACTAGGGTGCAAAAATCATGGGGAGGGCTAGACAGACCCCCACCATTCATAGCTCCCAGTGAAAAGCACAATTGATAAGAATTTATGTCACCGTCTTCCATCTGCTCATACCAAGCCTTCCGTACTTGTCTGAGTAACACCAGCATTTTTTCAGTGTTGATACATCTCTGTTTCCAAGTTCATTGATTTATCTTTCAAGGACCTAGTTCTGCAAACACATTCAGTTTGCCATTCAGTTCGGAGACTGACAAGTGACAGGGATAGTCAGTTAAATCAAAAGGGACATTTGAGTCTTCAGCCTTGGCCCCTAAATGCTTGCAGTGACACCTTAGATGCATATAACCATATTTTTTCTGTAATATTTCAGTCAAAAAGTCTGATCTGGACTAATTTGCTTGAGAAATCTGGTTTCAAGTCCTCATTCTTCCTCCATGGTTTCCCTGGGTTGCATCACAAAAGATACATTTCACTATGTAATTTTGCATTCAGACATAAGCGAAAATTGATGAGCAAAGCTGAGTGAACTGGAACACTTCTGTGCTGCATCTCCGACATGTAATGCTGTTATGGGAGAGAACTGGTGAGAAATGGAGGCTGTTGTAAAAGAAAGATTTCAGTACCACAGCCCTTAATTTGGAACAAAGTAATGCTGACATAAGACATAAAAATATTTTCCATTGTGAATCAGGTGCCTTGGCCAAGTCTGGAAAGAACTGAATTCTTTCCCTCTTTATGTTTGAAAACGAAAAATGCACTGTTATCAGGACTTGACATAAAAATAGACGCGTTTTATTTAATGTGTCAGCACTTGCTTCTTTTACAGCTCTGCAGAATTCTGAGTGTGTTTTTTCTGACTTGCTAACTAAGTTGCCAGTGCAAATGAGTTACAGCTCAAGAACTTGATATTCAAGGTGGCTAAAATTTTGCAATTTTGTGGCATATGAAAGCACCATCTGTTCTTCCTAATAAGTAGCTATTTTTAAATTATATTTTGTATGGTTTCCGCTATTCTTTGCTAGAGGGTCTATGAAACAGCTTAGTAAATTCTGACACATGAGACAGAAATAACTTCAAAAGAGTATTGATGCATGTTTCTCTCCAAATACAGGAGTATTCAGTCATGTTGATTTATTCATACTGTATGTTGTTTTGCAGATATTGACACACTTACAAGATACAGAACTCATTTTCAGTGGTTTATTTGATAGAGCTGGTGCATGATTTCAAATAAAATACTTTTATTAGGTATTTGGTCCCCTGGGAAATCAATTAAAAAAAAAAAAAAGATGGCTCAAAATTTGGGTTTCAAAACACTTTTCTGATTTTTTTTTTTTGATGAAATGGGAGAAACAGGCCTTTTTCTACCCAGATCCTCTCCTATGTCATTAGTTTCCTGTATATTTTTTGTTCTTATTTTCCTCTTTGTTTCCAGTCATTAAATGGTTAAATGTGGCCAGAGGAGAAGAAAAGAGGAATAAAAGTTGAGAACAGAGAAGGGAGAAAAGTTTCATTCCTGGTTTGTTGTTAAAAATAGGACAGCTTGTTACAATTATCATCCCCCTTGTTGCAATTACTGGTGTAGCACCAGCAATTTTTTAGAGAACTGATAGGAAAAAGTCACTATATTGCTACCATGCCTCAAGGACTGTACTCCTATTTTAGGCTGCCTTGATAATCTTACCTAAATTGGTGGGAGACCTGGAAGTTTGATTTGAAATAGCTATGTAGAATTTAGCTTTTTGAAGAGCTCAGTTTTCAGGGAAAATGACACAAACTAAGGGTTTAGTCTTGCCTCTCCCTTTTTTTCAGCTGGCCGCGTCTCTCTCTTTCAGTCTTTGGGAAGGCACCGTTGCTCCCCTACTGCACCCTTCATCCTGTGCCTTGTCCATCTGTTTGGGATAGAGTCAACAAATGCCTGGCAGCTGGATTCCACATGGAGAAACGCCCTTGCCCACAGGTCCTCAGGGATGCCCACAAGGATGCCCACAATCAGCAGATGCTTCAGGCAGCCCACCACACCAGCAATGCGACCTGCCCAGGTCACTGTTTGGGGACATCAGAGGAATGGGAGGTGTGTGGAGGAATAAATCAACAGACCTCAGAGAACTGGAGAAGCGAGGCAGGGATGCAACACACCCATCTACACATTGAGCTGCAGCACTGATGGGAGCTGGAGATGAGGAACTTGGGAAAATCAAGGCATAGAGCGTCTATCTTTCTTCAGCTTGCCTGGAATATGTCATTTCCTACTCAGCCTGCCATTTCACAGCTCTGACTTTTTCATGCTGTTTTTTCAATAGAAAACAGGTCTGGCCCCTCAAGGAGGCTTACCACAGTCCAGCCCCAAGTGCCCCCCTCTAGCTGGTCTCTCTCTCTCTCTCTCTCTTCCAGCTGTCCATCTCTAGGTTTTAATGAACTGAAGCCATAACAAAGTCCAGACAGCACAAGGGCAATTCAGTACTGGATTTCTTTCAACAGTGCTAATTCCTCTGGCCTTTACAGGAGCATTGAACCAGAAACCCACCTCAAATGGGTAGAGGGTAAAACAACCCAAACAAACAAGTAGGGGAAACAAACTGGAAGGTTAAAGAAAAGATAACCTGTGCCTATTCTTGGGAAAGTAGAGTGTTTTCTTCCATCTCAGTTCACCCCATAGCCAGGCAGGTCAAGACTGCTGGTACTGGGCACCTCACCTATGAAAACAAATATTCCCTTGTTGGATAAGTGCCACACAGTTGATATTCAATGCCTTTTCAGGTTTTAAGGCTCTCCAGACCAAGTAAAAATCAACCAGGCTAAGTAGGACGTGCAAGTCTTTTTTCCTGGTTGTGTTTTGTGTACCAATGTACATATAAGAAAGCAGGACCTCCAGGATGGTGCAAGAACATGAGAAAGACAAAGAGAGATAGAGAGAGAGAGAAGAGGAGATGAGCATGTCAGTGTGCAACAGGCAAATAAACGTGTCTACGTGAGCAACAAAGAGAGACCAAGGAGCCTTTTCTTATCACTGAAGATATATTAGAAGATTTCTTCTTTTAAAGAATGACCAGGATGAGACATGATTAAGAAATAAGGATAACAGGGCATTTAATTTCTATGACTCATTCCACTGAGCTACATAAATCATGTTGCCTGTGCATGACTTAATCTGGAAATGATGAAGAGAGATAACAGATAAGAACACAAATCAGCAGCTTCTGCAAAGTGATACTCAGGGCTGCAGATTTCCTTCCCAGCTGGAAGTCCCGCATACCAAGTGACACTGCACGTGCTGCAGGAGATTCTGTCTTACCCAGAGGAAAAATGCCACCAAACACAGCACGGGTTGAGATACAGCAGCTACAGTGCTCTATCTGCCTCTGTTCAGCAACTCCTGGCTCCCACCAAATCCAAAGCTGACCAGAGGCTGGGAAATAAAAACTGCCATCTCTTACAGACACCAGCCGCAAAATACTGTAAGTCACAGAATGCTGGCCCTGCTGGGTGCTGTTCAAAATCTGGCCAGCCTTTGGCAGCCCTGTTGGCAGGTTGCCTGCTACTGCAGGGCATTATCTTCAGGCTACCCATAATTTTTGGACAAGAACTGACTCAGTGTTAAGATATGCCTCTGTAATCTGTAGGAAATCTGTCTTGCCTGAGATCATCAACCCAGTCTACATAGTCTGACAAAGAGCTCTTGGGGTAACAGTTTAACCCTTTCCCAGTTCAGCTGGGACCTGACACAGTATTATGTAGGGAAATTGTTTCTAATGCCACTGCCTGGTTTCCATTGTACTCTTTCTTGCCAAAAGAGGACTCTTTTGGATATACAGGCACAGACTGCTGTATAAAGATCAGAAGTTTTTTGGAAAACAGCACAACTCTTCACTGGTGAAAAATTCTAGTCTCATTCCCTGGACATAATCAAAAGCTGCCTGGACACAACTCTGAATAACGTGCTCTAGGGAGCTCTGCCTGAGCAGGGAGGTTGGTGTAGGTGACCTCCAGTGGTCCCTTCCAACCTTGCCCATTCTGTGACTCTGACTACGAACTTGCCTATGGACTTTTTAGTAAGCTTCTAAATCTAGGGAGCCTACATGCAAAACTAGAGGAAACAAAAAACCAAAATCACTTTATTACAGTGCAAGTCCACAACTCATATGCAAGGTTCACACGCAAGGAGGATTCATTTATGCCACTTAATACATTTCTGAAAGGCATGCACTGACCAAGAAAAAACAAAACCCTCTAAAACTAGGCAGGAAGTTCTTTTTCTAGAACGAAATACACTATTTTGATGCACCTGAAATTGATAGGAAAAAGTCAACCTGAGCGCAGAGAATCACCAAGGCAAAACAGTACCCATGTTGTTACTGAGCAAGACAAACCAAGATGCCTACTGCTTTGTTTCCAGCAGTGAGTGTTTTTGCATTGATAAAATTCTTATTCAAGGGTGTACGCCAGAACTGTGACCCCCATGACTCTCCAGTTTTACACATTGTGTACTGACAGAGGTCTGCACCAGCAGGATGAAAAAAATACAGCTTTTCTTACACAGCCACAAGTTCCTGCACAGCTGGCTCAGATGGATGGTACCGCATAAACATAAGGGCCCTTGCAAGGGAGACTCAGACCTGTTTCTCCTCACTGTTTCTCCAGAATTTCTTTGATAAGCACATCCCAGATGTGTTTCTACTGAAACACTGGGGCTGGTTGAAGGCCCAGCTGTTACATTGCATCTTGCTCTCTGAAGTGAAGCTGAAAATTCACTCGGCTGTGCCAATCGGGGGAGCTGCAA
Organism: Ifrita kowaldi; assembly: GCA_013398055.1. Classification (NCBI taxonomy): domain Eukaryota; kingdom Metazoa; phylum Chordata; class Aves; order Passeriformes; family Cinclosomatidae; genus Ifrita; species Ifrita kowaldi. The sequence continues at coordinate 597,056 of VZRS01000217.1, read as the reverse complement.
GGCTGTTGTCAGGACAGCAAAGCACAGATCTGGGATCTGCTGGGAAGACAACTCCTGACAACCTCCTCCTATCAGGAGCCTCAAACCCAAAAATCTTCTCGTTTGTGAAGTGAGGAGGTGTAGCTTTTGGTTTTATTTCCCTCATTATGCAACAGTGACCTGATTATCCATTAAAAAGAAATAATTATACTTTGTTGAAATGCTGCTGTTAAGTGGAAGACAGCAGTGCCAGAGGATGCACAGAGCATGTACATAAGCACAAACATATGCATAAAAACATTTGCATGCATTTATAGATATTTATGTGCATGCATATACATATATATGTGTGTGTATGTGTATGTTGCTGCTCTGTAGAAAACCTGGCATAATTTCAGCATCAGCTAAGCATACACCTGGCCCACACTTGAAGAGGCCACTTGTGTTTTGCACCACAAACAGGGTAAGAATGCTTTGACCTTCCTGTGTCCAAACTGGGTTTATCCTTGCAGAAAATACACACATGAAAAATAGAGGCAGAGAAGAAATATGAAAGAACGGAAACAAGATGCTATTTGGGAGAACGGGGATTTGCATGGTTGACACCCTTTTGGGGCCCCCTGACTGCTTTCTTAACCTCCTAATTTTTTTCCCCCTAAATTGTTGCTATTTCAGCACAAAATCTGACTCTGGGCCCTATTAATGACATTGAGCAATTTTGGCTCTGCTTAAACTTCAAATTCTTCACCGGAGGAATTTCGCTCTTTTGCAGAAATGACAAAATGTCATTCTTGATCAAGGATACAAGTTTCAACAAATGGTGGTGGGACTGTTATCCCGTGTGAATGGCAAATACCAGAGCCTTGCACACCGTCAGAGCTTTGCTGTCATTCTGATCTGTTGTGCTGCTTCTGAGAAAACTGTTACCTGCCAAAAGGTACTTCAGCTACCTTGTTAGTCTCACCTGTGTGGCTGAAACAGCTGCTCTATGAGGTTTTCTGCAAGAAAGCAGCACACATGTTGAGGGGTTTTGTGCTACTTTGCCAGAAACTGAGACTTTTCACCAGCTCACTGTCCCTCCCAAGGAATGTCAGCCTCAATTTCCTTGTGGACAGCTTATACATACAATCAGGGAACTACACAAAGTTTTCTAGTTCTCTGTTTCACCCCCCGAGTATCCTCAATCCTACTCCGAACTATATCAGTTATCCAAGCGCTCTGCTACTACTTTTCCAGGTATTTTGAGACTTCCAACACCACCTCCTTTCTTCCCCATGGTGCATAAGGCTCACAACACTGAAGTTTCTACCACCTCCTTTGGGGATTCCCTCACTTCAGGAAGGTTCCCAGAAAACCGCTTTCTTAGCTGGTGTTGCAAGGAAAGCCTTATGGTACAGAACAAAAATGGGGAAGAAGAAAAGGTGGGATTCTTCTTCTCTGTTTCTGGTTTTTAATACAAGAGGTCACAGTCAATGATTCAGACATCACTTTGTATGATTTTTTAAATTTGTACTTATAATTTTTATTTGTATCACCTTTAATGATATTTATTTGTATGATTTTTAGTCTTTTAGCTAACCTTTGCCTTATAGTAATTTAAATAAAAAATAAAAATTAAATTCTTTGTCCAACACACATGATTTGGTAACCTGGGAAATATTTGTGATTGTCATGTATGACCTCAGCAAATTGCCTTGGGGAGAGCTACCTGAAGTTATTATGCTGGGGCTTGCACAGGTAAAGAGCCAGCTCTGCTCTCTGTGGGAGGTCTGAAATGTGTTGACTCAAAGGCCATGATGCAATAGCCTTGAGGAGGAGCAGAAAGCACCCTGCTTGCCTACACCTCCCTGCTGTCACCCAGATCAAGTTCCACTTGGAAAGCTGAATCCAGAAAGGCACACAGGTACCCTCAGAGCAATGGGAACAAACGTTATTGGCTGGGACAGCCTGAATTTGAGGTGAGACTTTTTGCCTACACCCACGATAAAAAAATCTCTGATTTTCTGGCTTTTTCTGTCCTGCTTCCAAAATGACACAGACTACATGTGGGTACAGGCTGACTGCCTATCATTTCACATGGTGACTTATGCTGAACAGAACGTGGTAGCTAAACTGACTAACTGCTTAACAGAGTAACGGGAAGGACCTTTTCCCATTGAACTTTCTAGGGGAAACTTGGTATATATGAGTAAAACACGATTGCTTGAGTTGATTTGATATTTAGCTTAAACCCCAACACAATCTTAAGGCATCCCTGAAAACCGCTGCAGTTCTGCTGCCTTCACACATAGATCACCCTCAAGACAAGTAATGAGACATCAGCAACAGCAAGAAGCAGTGAGGATCCATTCTGGGTTGTATTTTACCTGAAAGATGGCTATAAAATAAGGACATGAATTTGTCTTGTGCAGTTAGTTAAATCACTCATGTGGCCAGCAGCAAATGTTCAGGGAAAGTGTGCAGAACCAGGCAAGCACACAGCTGTCTGCCTCCTATGCCAGGATACTTCTACCTTCAATCAATTCAATTTATAGTGACATAGCAGGATTCATTTTTGAAGCTTTTTTTTTTTTTTTGCCTTTTTTTTTGCCGAATTGCTTTACCCCTTTGTCTGTCACAAATTCTAGAGTGGTAAGGAGCTCTAGAGCTTGGTTATGCTTGTGCAAGAGAAGTACTTTCTTCTGTTTGTCTTAAACTTCTGCTTGGTAAATTAGTGTAATATCTGATACTGTGTCAGATACAAGATCATTGGGAAGTCTTTTATGGTGGCTGAAACATCATAGATCATTTTTCCAAGTTCTACCCTCAGATTTCCAAATCTGCAATGTGGTTTTGCCATCAGCAAAGTGCATGTTGGATGCCAGAAGTCAATTTGTTAGCGTGCACACACACAACTATACATGCTACACTCACAGGTGAAAGAACAAACAAAACCCACTGTACAGTAAACACAGCGTAAACCAGAGGTGAACACAGACAGTGCCTTGTCCAATGTAATTCCTTGCATGAATTCCTCCTCTGAGCTGCTCTGTCATTGTGCTTTGGAGCCTGGATATGTTGAGATGGATTTCTTTTTCTAGGAAAAGCAGACAACAGGGTAGAGTCCACACTTGGAAGGTTTTGGAAAGGTGAGCAAAGGCAACTTTGCTGAGCTGAGTGCTGTGCTGTGGAAAAGTATTATTCCTTGTCCATAGACATCGTTAGCCCTAAGCACACTGGCTGATAGCTTGTCAAACACCAGATGGATGCAACCAGCTAATCATAGCTGGTAAGAAAAGTTACAAAATACAAAAGCAACTGAGACAGCTCCATTAACTGTTATACACTAAAAACTTCAGATAGCTGGGTTAGGGAGTCCATTGAAAGCTCAGCACAGCAAAAATATTCCCAGCAGGCCAAGGGGACCCTTGTGCCCAAGCACAGAGACAAATATTGTCATCAAAATCAATGCAGTGGCACTTGTGACTTGCATGGTGTCTGTCCTCACTTTGAAAACTGTCAGTGCCTCATGGACCAGGGCTAGGGAAAGAGTGGTGAGTGACAGCTGATTTGTATGTTCCTATCTTGTCAGATATCATTCTGAGTGCCTAAATTTTTATCTTTTATTTTGCTGCCCATGCAACACTTACCTCTCCAGAGAGAGGGAAGGAGTGCCCACATTCATTAGATGCAGATTTCATGGCCCACAGAGACAACACCTGCACTCAGCAGTCCCCTCACTAGTATTTCCAGGATCTCCTGTAGCAGAGTTCATCAAAGAGTTTTGTGCTGGAGGACAGGGAGCACTGCTTTGAGACTCTGTGCTTTCAGGCTAAGCTGCTCCTCACTACAAAGGAGGAGTGGTGTTGACAGGGCTGGTTTCCCAGCTGCTGAAATGCAAAGCTTTGCCAGTTTGCATAGGAAGAGAAGACCAGCCAGGTCCCTGTCATCACAAACAAGCCAAGCAGTAAATGTTTAATCTCAACAGGGCCCTAGAGCATCACCTCCACATGCCACTGACTGTTAGAGGCTTCAAAATAGTTTCCTAATACCCTCTGACAAACTAAGACCTATGGTAAAGACTGAGAGCCCATGCAAATAATGTGGCATGTAAAGGGAGGAGACCCATGGGAAGCCCATGTCAGAAACAATGATGCACTAGGAAAATGCTACTTAAAAGTCTGAGAGGGCCCTAGGAAGCAGGTCATAGCTTACACACCACAGAAGAAAGCAATATTCCTCTCCCAGCATGGTCTTCCTTGGACCCCAATGAAGTATTTGCCTTAATCCAGACATCATGAACAACATGCAAAACACTGATGTTTCTTTCAAAAGGATGTCTAGCAACTGGTGGCACTTGCAGCAAAGCACTGCCCAAAGGCTCTTCTTGGCACTTGGCTCGGTGCCTCTCTACACATACTCTGTACCTTGACTGCAGAACAGCAGCTGGGGACCTGCACCCTGTGCAGCAGGAGGCATTTCTCCAGCAGACTGGCTCCAGCTTGGAGGAAGGAATCTCTCCCATGTTGGCTAAAACAGCATTCCTACAAGCTCCCCTCATCTGCAGGGGCAATCTTGTGTTGGAACAAGCAAATAATGGGAATGGTTTTCCCTTGACTCCTGTGCTCTCTGCCTTATTTCTGTGCTCAGTCTTTTTCTCAGCCAGGGCCAAAGATTAAGTTAACCTAAGGAATGGGATGCACTCTATGCCCAACCACAGCCCTCTTCTCATCCAACACCTCACACTGATGTGACATCTATGAGGAAGAGAGATGCAGTCATACAGCTGGTATGTATCTTTTTAAGAATAATCAAAAAGAATAGACATTTTACAGTGTTACCTACAAAACACCTGAGCGGGGGGGAAAGTCACAAGTAGTTCTTTTCTTTTTTTGGGTGTGAAGAGAGAGAACAAGCATTCTCTTTTTTCCTGCATTCACAGTCCATCTAGATTATCCTGTAGTCCTTGCCTGTTAACTTCAGCCTTGGCTACAGCACTCCCAGACCACAGTGACTGCCCAGTAAAGGGCTTGGAGACAGAAGGCAGGGGATTGACATCACCTCCCATAGCTGGTGTGTAACATATGCTTCATTCGGCTCCTACTGCTCTGCCAGCCTTTTTGAGGATACTGGGGCCCATAACTGCTTCACTTCCACTCAAGGCTGAGTAGTCAGTCATCCCCAGCCCACCATGTCAGCTCCTCTACAGAGGTCTTAAAAAGCAAGAGAGCTTTAACCATGCAATGTTGCTGTGGAATAAGCATCTTTATTCCAGTTGAACACAGAGGGAAACCAAGTAACAGTGGAAGAATTTCTTTCAATGGAAGGCTGTTTGCCTAGTGAAGCATGCCTTAACTTATTCCAGGTTTGACCTGCATAAAATTCTTATAATTGTGGGTTTTCAAAGTATGCTGTAACCTAGAGGCCAGAGGGAAAAAGAAGTTGACCAGCGGCAAGATCTGAATGGGAGCTGGAAATCTTTTAAAAGGTGCTTTTTTGTCTTTGAAGGGATCTTTGCAGTGATCTTTGGTTCAGGCAATTTATAGCACTTCCACAAGGCTGAGCATTTTTGAAAATGTCTTGCTGCCTTACAGAAGTGACATTCCCACCCTTGCTGTAAAACACCAGGGAGGATCCTCAGAACACTGAATCCCTTGGGACACCTTTTCACAGTGCACAGTCTGAGAGAAGGTATCCCTTTGCTCCATATCCATAGGGACACTAGGTTACGTTAAATCACAAGCGATTTTTTTTTCCCTTTAGTTGACTTCTTTTTCACATTTTAGACTGACCTACATTAAGGAAAGAAAAGCAAAAAAACCTCAGACCACAAAACCTGGCACATGATCTGCTATAAATAATTCAGAACAAATCTGCACAATTATATTAAAACCATTACTCCTCAAACAAAAATAGGACCAAAAAAGGTCTAAATGCCTGATCATACACTTTCACAGTGACTCTTTGTACCATATCTTGTACTACGAGTTCTCTCAAATGCATTTTCCAGTGTACTTTATCCTGACCTGTCATTTTTTGATAATTTACTGGTTCATTCCAAGACCTTTCTTTCATCTTTTAATATATATGCGAATTTCCTGGATAAAGGCAAATCACTATTAGATCATCATCTGTCTCCACATCATGAAAGTAAATTCCTTGCCAATGCCAGCATTAGTTGTCCACAATCCATTAATCCAAAAAGCTTAGAAAAGGTCAGTTTTTAAGCTAATAGTATAAAACCCACATAATATAACATTCAGATAGAAAGTTTAGGAAGTCTCTTTTGCAACTTAATTTAAATCCCCTGTAGACCACAATGTCTGGATAAAGCCCACAAAAGATTAAAGACACTGGAGGACCTGATTTTCTAACCCATTGCATTTTCTATCCCCGTGCAAATCCACACAAATCTTTACCTCTTTGAAGTCACTTGCAAATCTCTTGGTCTTTTCAATAGTACTTACAACTTCACTTCTGGTAATTACATCAGCCTGCCACTGTGGAACATCACTCCTGGGAAATGTTAATAATATAAAGCTGGCCACTGCCAGATCCTCTTTGTACCAAAGCCGTTTAATTTAAGTAGTTTTTTCTTTTCCTTGTTAAAGACATGAGGATGTTACAGGCTTCACAGTTGCACAAATCGTTTCAGAAAGGGACAGGCTGATCCTTTTAATAGGAGTTTGAACCCTTACAATATGTTTTAGAGTGCAGAGGACGTCTAGGCAGTCACCCCGAATGGATCTTCCTTCTCCCAGGTATGGCTTTCCTCACACTCTTGGGATTGCTTTGACTCTTACTGTGCACCCTCTTGGCTCAGCAGTAAATGGAATACAAGCAGGGAAAGAAAGTAGGTCACTTTCTATCAGCACCTGGACACCCTGGTGAATCTTTCCTTCATGAATTTCTCCAATACTATGCAGTGGCAGGTTGAGTTGGCTAAGGAGCTAATGCTCATCCAGGGGTACTTCCCATTGCTCACTTAATGAAAGGCCATCTTCTCATGGCAGCTTGACAGACAAGGAAAGGGAAACAGAAGATGAAAAATGAGTTGCAAGGGAGGGAAATGCAGTGTTGAGTCCCCTGGTTACCCTGATAAAATTTTCAAGCAAAATATTCCATTAATGGAAACGTTGTCAGTTGGGTTTTGTTTGTTTTGTTACATTTCTCCATTAAAACTAGATACAGGCACAAATGCATAAAGGAAAACCAAGCAAAATTAAAGATAAGGTTTCACTAAACTTCTGAGGATTCTGGTGAGAAAGTTCAATTGCAAACACTAAACGCTCCCCTGTCTGCATCATCAAGCTCTTGTCCAAGATGGAATTCACTGTAATCCCGTTGCTGAGCATTGCCCAGAGGCTATCTTCTCAGCAACAATGTGCCTTCCTCTTTAAAATGGCACGTTTTTGTGCCCTGGCAGGTTTCTAAAGCAAAAAGCTTCTTGTGTGCTGGAGGCTGCTTTTGCTCTTGCTATTGCCATTTCTTTTCTCCATGGGGGAACTGTTGACAGAGCAGATGATAAGTGGAAGCCCAGATGATGATCTAGGCGTTGACGGATAAGACCAACAGGTTTGCTGTCTCAGCCAAGGCTCTGTTTATCCAGTACAATGGTGGGCTAATTTCACTGACACGGGCTCTGTGCTTATGCCCTGCCATAAAGGAATTATTACAATTCCACCCGAAAGCCAGGGCTGCTCCTCCCTCTCCCCTCTCCCTCCTGCCATTCCTTCCCCTCCCTGCCAGGTAAATTCAGCTGATATTCCAGACGCAGAGATTGCAGGCTTCGTGGTTTGCTTTAACACATACAGATTTGCTTGGAATATTAAAATGATGTCAGTCTGCCACTGTTTCAGCTGCAGGTACTCCTCAGTGAATGAGAACCTCTCTTTGTCAGATTTAAGGACTATCACTCCTGAGGCATCAGGAAAAGCACATTGTAATAAACTAATAAAATCTGAAGCTAGAATTACTCTCAATTACACATTAAATCATATGTTATTCCAACACCTTTGATGATTTTACAGTGGACATAGGCTTTGCTGCTGAAGGTAAAATCTGGCTTGTTTTCTTCTCATTAATCACAAACACAATCTCTTGGGAACTGCAAATCATTTGCATGTCTGCATGACAAAGATTTATTACACAGAAGAGATTATTAACAGCATTGCTTCATAATTCTCATTTGAATCACTCAATTAGTTTTGCTTCCAGGTGATAAATGAGGGCTTTGCCAGGAAGGAAACAGTGTTTTCTAATTCATCACCAGAAAACATTTGCTGAATTATGTCAATTGTCTTACTAAAATATTCTTTAACAAGTGCTTGTAATTTCTTCACTTCTCCCAAAGACCCCTGCCTCCCTGAACTCATTGGTGTGAGATAAGGTCTGCTCCCCAAGTGCCTCCCTCGTACCTTTCCGTTCCTCACATCGCTCTGAGATCTATGCCCTTGGTGATAATCCCAGAAAGATGCTCACTTCTTAATCTCAGCATCAGAAATATATCTGAAACAGCATCCAATCCCATCAGCAGTGAAATCAGTTAGGAAGTAGCTGCTGGAAAGCCATGAATATGCAGAGGTGCTTTCTGTAACAATAATCAGAGCTGAAAGGAACCTATGAGTATCTTGCTGAGGGAGATGAATTTGCATTTTCTTAATGAATTCCCTATGAAGGTATCTGTGCTTCTTTCTAATGTTTGTGTTGCTCAAACAGCTGAGTGACAAGGATTTTTGTAACCACACAAGCCAAGGCTTGGTGAATGATCATCAGAATTGCTCATCCTGTCTAAAGAGGCTTAAGAGGAGACAGGGAAAGTATCTGCCCCTCAGCAATCCATCCAGCTGGGGGACACTGGGCTTCCAGCCACGGTGGTGGCAAGTGCCAGCTCCAGAAAAGGTACAGCAGTGAGTTATGTATAATCTAGTAGTCTTTGAGGCTCCTCTGAAATACAGGGGACAATTGTTTGGGCAACTGCCCTAACGGGTAAGATGCAGCTCTCCTGTTTCCACTCCTGTGTCCATTCTTGTGCAGTTCATGTTAAGAGGAGCAGCCTAATTTACCATCATATGGGAATTATGTCCTTTTTCTTCTATCGTCCTGTTCTAGGTTCTGTGCGGCATAATTGTTTTAAACTCCTAAGATAAGAGGTAAGGAATTCTTGTTACCGAATGATTATCACTAATGCTTGCTATTTTTATTTATAGAGTTATTTTGCAGTAACTTCTGGTAAACCATTTCCCTTCCTTTTATAACAAAAAAATGGAGATGAAGTCTGCCTATGCTAACAATCATAAGGGTCAGCTGTGTTGGTTTTTTGTAATAAATATTGTTAACTGAAAACTTAGGCTTCTTTTATTTATCGGACTGAGTCAGAACTTTAAAGCAGAAACTAGCTTTGAAGTGGGGCCCAAAGTAAAGAAGAAAAGCACAACAAACCTTTAATGTTTTATCTGCAGGTTTGCTGACCAAATCCATCTGCTTTATTTGACAACTGATAAAGACTGGCAGGTGCTCTAATGAGATGGCTTTGGCTGCACTTGCAGATCATCCTTTCGAAACCCGCAGCAATGCCGCTCTCCAAATAGCTAAAAGACATGGTTGACCTCAATGTCAAATGTGTCAGTGGATGTGTGCATGACCATTCTTGTGGGTACGTGTAGAACACCCTCCTGCGCCCCTCTCACTGCAGCTCACTGACCCCTGCTCCTATTTGCCCTGTATTTTGGTTTTTTTCTTCTTCCATTTTGGGTCTGGCCTTTCCCACAACAGGAATTCATCTGGCACAGCCAACATCTGAATGAAAACTTGCCAAATGTCCATATCATCCCCAGGCCTGTGCCACAAGGGCAGAAAGGAGCTGGCCAGTGCCAAGCTCTCTGGATGCTGCTCTTACTCAGGCAACAGAGCTTTGTCATTTAAAAGGCGAGATTTAGGGGAAGAGGTGGCATAAAATCACAAATCCCCAAGAATAACTGAGGCTGGAAGGGACCTCTGAAGGTCATCTGCTCTGCCCCTTGATCAAAGCAGGCCCAGTTACAAAGTTAACATTTTCAGTATCAATATTGTCTGAGAGCAAATCGTGCACCTTCATCTCTCTGCTTTGTAGGTACCAGCTGGGAATGTCTTTTCTTTCTCATAGACTAAGTGAACAGAACAATCAGGTTAAAACTAGAGCAATAGTTCCAAATTTGTATCTATCTTTTCAGCTTCTATTTTTGACTTGAAGAAGGATTTTTGTACCCAGACACTTGTTTGCTTTTTCAGAGGTATCAGCTAGTCTGATTAAAATATTACCCCCCTCTGGCAAACCTTGCTGGTATTCTTAGACTCTCCCAGCAAGAACATTATCTTCAGTGAAGTTTTGACTCAGCAGTGACCAGAGAATTTTTGTCCCTGAGATTACATACAATTTATCTCAAACAAGCTGCTGAAGCTGTTATTCAAATAAGCAGATTAATCCAAGAGTCAACAGTGCTATCTGAAGGCTTAAATGGTACAGAAATTAAAAGAGAAACTGAAGTAGAATAGCCTGTCCAAAATCAGTGATTCTTTGTTTTTAACATAGTTGAAATTCATTTGTCCCAGTTATCCAGCCTCTTTTTTGCTGCTGAAGTTGACAACATCTTTGGTTTGCCATTCCAAGTGAGGGGCGGGGGGAAATTAGGAGAGCAGACTAAAAGAATCAGGGTTGGGCAGAGATGTCAGTAACAAGATGTGCTTTGTCTAAAGTTCACTGATCTTAATTATGGTAAAAGATTAAGGGACATTACTTCATTCTAATTCCTGTACTGACAGTTCCCTCTTAAAAGTTAAACAGCTGACACAAAAGCAATGCAATTTTCTTCAAATTAGTCTTCATAACCAAAAATAAAATAGGAAAACCTTGTCAGTTGTTAATTTTTTTACTGGGAATATTATGGGAAGCCTAGAGTAGAGATTTTGCTATACAGTCCAGCTGTTCCTGACGTAACTAGGCACACACACCAAATTTTTCACTGTAGTATAATCTTGCTGTGTTGAATCAAGTTAGAAACTTAAAAAAACTCCAACCATATCACCCTGAGCAATCCTTGACCTTCGCAATTACATTTTCAAATGCTTGGGGAAAGACAAAACTAGGATGAGCTGTTCAGGCTGCTCTGAAAGGAATGCAGATTCCATCAGTGTCCATTTGCATCAGTCAGTGGAAATGACCCCAAAGAAATGTTCTCGTAATTAATTCCTCGAGCTTCGCTTACAGGATTAACCACAATTTTTCCTGATGCTGTGTTACTACTGGTCGTGATTTAAGCCAGTGGATCCATCATGGACACAGTCCATCCTCCAAACAGTTCATAGTGTGACCACAAGCGAGATAACAGGCAGGAGAAAGGACTTGTTATTGTCATTTATAGAAAGGGAGTTTAATATCTTGAGGGGTGATTTGTGATGGATTACAAAAATTGCAGAATTAAACGGTCTTGTGCACTGAAATCCCAGCCTCTAGGGCTCTGTCCTGTGCCTTGCACTGGAGCTTCTGCTCTTGGGGAGAATGTGGTACACAGGACAAAGCTGCTCCTCAGTCACAGATCTTCCCTCAAGATGATACCTCTTGAAATATCCCATCACAAAAGCGTGAACATCAGCAAGGAAAATGCTTTCAGGGCTTCAGCAGGCCTATAGAGCAGGTGACCTGCAAGTTCACAGGAGGATTGTCAAATAGCTTTTCATTGCCTGTTCCGTCAAGCACCCCTCTTCTTCATGGTGACAGTTCCCTCTAGCCTCTCCTCTTTCCTCAACCTTTTTGCCCTACTTCTCCCCAGCTAATGCTGATAGGGAAGTTTAGATAGACGAAATAGGAAAATAATTGTTATTTTTCAGAATAAAGCTGCAGAATTTAGGGAGTTGCCTTTTGGACCTTAGAGTCCACAATTTGAAGAGCAAGCAGGGGAATGGAACTTCTTCCCTTAGTTTCCCCTCCCACATATTAAATTCAAATCTGTCAAATGAGTGGAAAACTTATCATGCAAGTGAGTTATGATCCTGAAGGACAAGGGAGAACAAAATACATTGCTGTTCCTGGAAAACTTAAGTCTGAGGGTCAGATAACCCTAAAATCTTCCACTGAGCCATTTGAGTTGTCACACTCAATGCCTAGAAAACTCTTCATCCATGAGGAGAAGAGAAGTCCTCTCCAGGAAAAATAATTCATCTCAGACAAAGAAAGCAACTAATGTGGAAATGAGTGGCTGAAATCCCACCACAATAAAAGTGTGATTATAATGCTATGGCTTTAAGATCTACGAATATGATCATAGATTGCATTTGTCCAAACAATGGTGTTTTTCCCTTCAGATTTTGGCTTACAAACCTGTGGCAGGACATTACTGCTTCATGATTAAAAGACTCAGGCCGTAACCGCTTGCTGTGAGCAGGAGGCACAGGCACAACGCGCAGTCCCCGCCCAGTCGCAGACCTTCTTTCAGCAAAGGCAGCATGAAAGAACTCACTGCAGATCCCACCGAAGGGTCCAACACTGATTCAGACTTTAAATGCTGTCCTGGTGATGACTGCATTGCCACAACTGACCTTACTAAATACAGGGACTGTATTTAATGTGGCCTTCGATAAATAATGTGTCCTCTACTGACAGAACTGCGTTACCAGCCAGTTGTTAGTTCGTCTTACTTTTCATCTAAAGATGGCAGTGTGCTAAACCTCACATTTGTTAAGGTAGTGAGATGCTCTTCTATTTAATGTAAAAGCTGTGTTTTAGGAGAACTAGGCTCAACAATGCAGCTGCAGCTCAAGAGCAAGAAAATTATAGACTATGTAAACCTTTATCCAAACAAATAGGCAAACCAAATATACCTCCTTCTCTTTAACTGAGTGATCAAACTGCAGAAAGAAGTGATAACAGGGTAAAGGTAGCAGAAGAAAAGGTGCCAGCTAAATAATACCTAGTTAAACAAAGAAGGAGACCTGTGAGTGGCTACGTTGGAGTTAGGAGAATTGGATGAACATGTTCGCACACATATATGGAGGAGTAATGTGAACGGTGGTGAGGGCCATTAACTTTGATGTCTACTGGAACCCTGAACAAAAAGCAAAACAAACAAGAGATGCCAATCTGAATTTCCATACTCCAAAGTAACCTGTTGCTATAGGATTTGAGCCTCCTGTGGTGTAATTCTGGCAGTAATTACATAGGAACAGCATTTGTGGTAGCGTCAGGACAAATATTACCTCCATTAGGTCTTGAACAAACATGAATCGAGAAGTGTAGGTGTTCTCCAACTTACCATGTCCACATAACACCAGTTACTTGATTTTATTGGGTGCTATGGGCACCCAACCATTTGGGAAACCTGTGTTCTGAATGCCCTCTAGTGGTCCTTCCCGCTGCAGGAGCCCATCCTCGGGAACCCTCCGTGGTCCCAGAGGCCCGTACAGCAAAGAGAGGGAGGGTCGGCCAAAAGCAGTGCCGGGTCGGCCACCTCACTGAAGGCACCACGGAGAGGGTATGGGGCTCGGTCGTTTTGTTTTTTTCTTTTTCATAGCTGGCTTATAATGATTTTTAATAATTCATTTAATGTTTGCAGTCATTAACTTTTTTGGAATGTGATTTGTCATAGAGGAGAGCTAAACTCTCCGACTGCCTCCTGGAAGGAGGAGGGGCAAGAGGGGGAAATGCTATGGGCTGCGTTTGGATGTGTCCAGCCGTGGTATTTACTCCTACACCCCCTTGTGTCATTTACCTCGCGGCAATTCTCCTTGGATTTCGTACAGCTCCAATTTAAAGCTTATGCCAGCAAATTAGCATTTCGGGGGCGAGAAACATTCTCAGTGAAATCTGCTCCTCTCTGGGTTGCACTTGTGTGCGAAGGCAAACCCAGCCTGGCTTGGTGCTGCATGCTGGGCATCTTCACTGCATAAAGAAACCAAACTATCCAGGGAAGATGTGCTCAAAACTCATGCACAGGCATAGCCTTCGAAGCTTTTCAGAGCTGGCCCTATCAACTCCTTCCAGTAGCAGATGCAAAATCAGTCTGTATGTTTTAATAATTAACAGCAGTGATAAAAGTCTGCAAGGTATTTCTAAGTTAGTGTAGCTGCTTAAATCAGGTTTGTAAACTAGACCTCTGTTGTTCCATCTGCTTTTTGATCTGACAGCTATCTTAATATAGTAATCAGCAACAAGCAGGAGGGTGTGTTAACGTTACATTTGTTAGCATTGCTACAGGCGAGAAAATACTTGAACTTTGCAAAAAGAAGCAAAACCAAAACAATAGAGTAAGATCAAAGTGAAATCTCTGATGATTTTTCTTTCACAGAGAGCTTCCTTCTTTTCCTCCTCACATTTTCTGAGATGTTTCTGCTCACTGAGGTTGTCCTTAGACATTTTTATGAAAATGACAACGCAGAAATATCGATAGAAGCATTAAAGCAATCCCCAAAAAGGACTTAATGTAGAACCAGACCTGAGGACAAAATTTCTGCCACAATCAACACCAGTTGTTCCCCTTAGCTTGTTTTGAACACAGGAACTCCAGTCGTGGAGCCAGTGTGGCAGAAACAGCTCAGCAGGAAAGGCATGTGAGGCATCTGCCATGTGCACTGGAGAGCTTTGCTGAGGGTTCAATTTTTTTCTTCTTTCAGATACCATACAAATGATTCAAAATTTGAAGGACAGATCACTTCCCAAACCTGCCTGCTCCCTAGCAAAGTGGATCAATCCAGAAAACCCACAATTTCCACTAAAGCCAGTTGTTTCCACGCATCCAGACTGGGAGTGTAATCATTCTAAGACTGGGCCCACAGGCAGATGTGGTCACAAAATCTGTACCACGCACTAGCCATCAATGGTCCATCTTGATTTTTTTTGAAAAGTGGAACCAGTAAAATAATTATGTACAAAATTTTAAGGTAGAAGAAATTGGTGGTACTTGTAACTGGGATACTGACTTGGCAAGAGGAAATCAACGTTCTTTTTTCTCTGCTCTTGGCCTAACACAAAGGGAAGTCATTCTACTTCTGTGCACCACACAGGTGCTGTTCTAGGAATGTATATAACAAAACTGTCTCCTTCTGGAAAGGGCATGGAAATCTGCTGAGGGAAAGGACAGTATATAAATGCTAAAGGAGATTATGATCATATAGTAATCTGAGGGCAGGACTCGAGCCAATACCCTGGGAAACACAAAATGTGATTGGTCCCATGTCTCAGATCAAAATGTTTTGATGGCTAAATATCAAATACTTCAAGTGCCAACAAGTACTTTCAAACTAGCTGTCGTCTGAGAAGCTACAAAGCAAACAGCCCCAGTAAAATTCAAAGAAGGAACACATTACAGAGTCCAGCAATCCGGCCAAACTATTCTGGAGAGAGCAAGGTAAAAATCAATTAAGTTGGCTGTTAATTACAAGGTACATGCTTAACTCCAGATGCAAAATAATGGTGATGGAGCAGCAAATATAGTCCATGTGTGGGCCCTGAGCAGCACCCAGACCAGGTGAGTCACATCATGCCATGCTGCATGAAGTCTTCAGATAAGTGTGGCTGCTACTAGGAGACCAACAAGTCATGTTTGTAAAGAGCAGCTTTGCCTAAAAAGTGGAACCAGTTGGAAGCAACTCCTGCCCCCTCAGCTCTCTGATCACAGAATATGCTGATTTGGAAGGAACCCACAGGGATCATCAAGTCCAGCTCCTGGCCCTGCATAACGCCATTAACACTGCAGCTTTAAGGTATATGACAGCTTTGTCATGGTCTCTGAAGAATCAGAAAGGTTGGTAGTGCATTTCTATTGACCGGAGGGTGTTACTTGACATAGTCTGGGACAGAGGAGATGGTTGTGGTTGCTCTTGTGCTATGGATGGATGGAAATACAAGGCTTTAGGGGCTGTACCCAAGAATGGGAGTTGTAAAGATGGGAGTCATCCTGGTGCTCCACTAATAGAAGTGATGGCTGGAAGCCTTGTGCATAGCATGGCTCAATTTGTGGTTTCACCTGCATGTCTGCAGGCCTGTATCTGCATGTTGGACCTGATGACCAGTCAGCTCTGATTTACAGAGAACTGATACAGTTGCTTGGCTCTTGCTAAGGAGAAAATGCAGGTTTTGCCTGAGCAAAACTGTAATTTCTGTGTGCTGTGAAGACTGTGAGAGAGCCCTAAGATACAGAGACCATATAAACCTGTATCCTTTCCTACTTTCTACAGGCATTTCCTCTGGTTCACTCAAACTAACGTTAGGATTTTTTTTCTTTTCCATCCCTATGTGTTTGACTAAAGTAAATTGCAAGGTAAAATTGTTTCATTCAACTATGACTTAAATATGATGAATCCCCCCAATACTTCATCACACAGTTAATCTGAAATTTGTCTTCTAGAATCTCATTATCTTACTGAGTATCATGGTGAGTTTTTCGTTCCCCTGTTAAAATATAGCTGCTAGTACCTATCATCTGTTTAACTCTTCACAGAATCACAGGATGGGTCAGGTTGGAAGGGACCTCAGAGGGGTCATCTGGTCCAGCCTCCCTACTCAAGCAGTGTCATCCTAAAGCACATGGCACAGGATTGCATCCAGACACTTCTGGAGTCTCTCCAGTAAGGGACACCCCACAACCCCTTTGGGTAACCAGTGCTCAGCCACCTGCACAGTAAAGAAGTTCTTCCTCATATTCAGGTGGAATTTCCTTTGCATCAGGTCCTACCCATTGTCTCTTGTCCTATTGCTTGGCACCACCAAGAAGAGCCTGGGTCTGTCCTCTTGGCACCCTCCCTTCAGGTACTGATAGACATTGATGAGGTCCCCTCTCAGTTGCCTCTTCTTGAGGCCGAACAGGCCCAGCTCCCTCAGCCTTTCCTAATAAGAGAGATGCTCCAGTCCCTTGGTCAGCTTTGTGTCCCTCCACTGAACCTGCTCCAGGAGCTCCATGTCTCTCTTGTATTGAGGAACCCAGAACTGGAGACAATGCTCCAGGTGCAGCCTCACCAGGGCTGAGCAGAGGGGTGGGATCACCTCCCCTGACCTGCTGGCAATGCTTTTCCAAATGTACCCCAGGATTCCGTAGGCCCTCTTGGCCACGAGGACACACTGCTGGCTCATGGACAGCTTGTTGTCCACCAGGACCCCCAGGTCCTTCTCTGCAGAGCTGCCTTCCAGCAGGTCAGCACCCACCTGTGCTGGTGCTCAGGGTTATTCCTCCCCAGGTATAGGAGCCTGCCTTTGCCTTTGTTGCATTTCAGACATTTCTTCTTTGCCCATCTCTCTTTTACAACTTTCTGTTCAGAAATCCTTTATTTCAGAGTTAATTTTAATTGCAGTCTGAGGTTACCTGACAATTGTTGCTTGACTTGTCCTGGCACTGACAAAAAGGCCCCACCTCTGGCTGAGGTATGAGACAAAATACAGTATAACCTAATTCCATTGCAATGGGCTCATGTGAAAATGGTACCGCTGCCTTTTTGCAAGCTTTGGCAAAACTTGAGCTACATGGGTAGGAAAGGCTTGTTTTTTGCTTCTTTTTTGGAATACTATAGGGAAAGGCTTCAGAGAGAGAGGGGGAGAGCATTATACTGTATTGCAAGTTCTGTTTCCTTTATCACTCACAAGAACAAGCCTATATTCTCATTTTGGGGTACCTAAACTAATTTCAAAATGAATTAAAAACTGATAAATCAACTTGACTTTGCATAGCATTTTGACTGCAAGTGTATTTTGTAGCAGACAGGCAACCTAGAGGCTCTGTTTTCCAGGGTCTTTTCCTTTACTTCTAGTGAATACCTGTTTTCTCCACTCCAGGTTCAATACTTGAAGTGTTACCTGCTGTCCACAGAAAAAGTGGGTCTTAGACTAACCCATAATCTCCATAGGGGATTCCCCTAGTTCTCAGGAAATCCAAAAATCTCTCTTCTCTCACGTTCCAAATTGTGATAAATAAAATGTAGGTATGTTGCATGGAAAACACTAAGCACTGCAAATGATATTTTGTCTCTTTAGTGCAGCTTGAGATGTTATTTGTCTCTTAGTATCTCAGCCCTTAAAACACCCTTTGGTTGCATTTTCAGGTTTTGAGCCTCACTGTGAGGGCAAAACACTCGATTTTTGTTTTGAAGTTCAATTAGCACTTTGAAAATACCGTCATAGAATATCCTGAACTGGAAGGCAACCAGGATCATCGACTCCAGCTCCTGGTCCTGCACTGGACAGCCCCAAGAATCACACCATGTGTCTGGGAGCATTGTCCAAACAACACTGACCCCAAGTTTTAATGAAAAATAGCTCCACAAACATTGTGTAATTTCACAGGATCATTGCAGCCTGTGAGACTGGCTATTCATAGAACAGTCAAAAGATCTTCAAATGCAGTATGGGCCCTCCAAATCCACCCAGCACTAACCTGTGGGTGGTTTTCATGCTTTTTGCATTGTGTGCTGGGTACAAGACAGAGAAAGTTTAGGAAACGTTATTGCTTCATGCAGTATCTTAATACACATCTACCACCCACTGTGCCTATCTAATGCACTATCTACCACTTAGTAGAGCCTGATATTGCACAATAACAAAATTTAACAGCAGTTTGGGAGAAGAAAAATAACTTCTCATCTCATGAGTAGGTCTAAGTCTCTCCCCTCCCTCTGTCAGGCAGATCTATTTAAGTCCTGCTTGCTCTGCCAGGTTTGAGGTGTTCACTTCTTGTTGATTTATACTTGTGATTCCTGGGCTGATCCACTCTGATATGCTTTGCATCATCTCTGGAAAGCTAAGGCACTGTTTTCCCCAAGTCACTTGTATTCCCTTAGACATCAACTGTTTTCAGCAGAATAGCATCTGCATGGCTGAAACAATGCTATATACAACTGGCAAAAACTAAATTAGGCCATGCAAATTAACCTTTGTGCTGTTAGGTTTATTGTTTATGCTTACAGTTGCCCTGATAAACCATAGGTGTCAGTTGTTCCAAAACTAAGCATAATACTTTGCTCCAGGTAGCAACTTGACGTAAAAAGGCTTGGCAGGTGATTAGTTAATAATATCATTTAATCTGTTTCAGCAATTTAAATATTGTCAGCAGCTGAAAAAGTGCCTATTCAAAGTAGCTGCTCTAAGGATGCTTAATATCTTGTGGACTGCCTTCGAGATCTACAGATGAAAGTTAGGTGGTATTACTATTATTATTGTTGTGTCATAAAATCTGGGCGTATACTACAACATATTTTCTAGGAGTACTCATTTGAATTTGGACTTTAAACAGGCTGTTCTAGCCAACTTGTATTTCTTTCAAGCTTGCTTTCAAAAATTTTGCTGGCTGGTAAGTTTGCAGGGTATACATTTTGAGTCTGAATTCTTCAAGCACTTGCTTTTTAAGCCCAATAGCTGAGGTGACTTGAGTTGCATGACCAGAAAACAGCAACAGCCTCACGCAAAGTGTGACAGAGCAGGGGGACACTGGTCTTTACACAGTGAGGAAGTAGCTAACAAACGGGTGGCTAAACTTATTTGGTGAGCTTTGCAGTCAGAAACAAACCCAGAAGTCTCTCCTAGATTAAAGCTGGGTAAGCTTTTGCTTGCCAATATTTGTTAGACTGCCCCACCAATGGGCTATGGCTGTTGCCCTTCCTGGAGCAGAGCTCCTATGAGTTGCCTCAGCTCCCCATCACGCTCTGTGCTTTGCATGACTGGGAAAGAGGATCCCTGTCTGCTCAGCAAAACATTTCTAGTCCTGCACATGCAAACAGGGTAAAACATCATAATTAGTCACATATTTCAAGTCTTTTGCTCTTTAGGCAACAAAGTCTCCGTGGAGAAACCACAAGGGCTTGGCCAGAGCCAAATAGCTGTGTTTACTGGATATACACAAACGTAGGAGGCTAGAAACCTGCACTGATGAGCTGGTTGGTTTCTGGCATTTTCAGCCACAGAGAACTGTGGAGAGTCCAACAGACCATTTAAAGGCAGAGCACATGAGTAAGAATGTTATGTATGGGGTTTTACTGGTGTTTTTGAAACCTGTAGCAGGAGGACACCAGCATAATTTAGTCCCATTTTGAAGCTCCACTGTGTTTCCAGCATGATGCAAAGCAGGTACCTCATATGCACCCAGAGAGTCTGACACAGAGTCCACTAGAAATGGTTGCTCTGTTCTTATCCGATGATACAAGTCTGCCACAGAAAACCCTCACTGTGCCCTCTTGTACAGACCATTTGCCTTCCTCCTGTAGTTTCTGTTATTCTGACCTGAACAATCCAAACAGCTCTAAATGGGTAATGATACTGTGGGAAAACAGAGGACGCTGCATTTGGTATGGATGGTTGTGTGCAGGTATCCCTCCATGGCTGGATCCAGGAGTGGGTGAGCCTTCAGCTCCGCTTTTAGGGATATTCTTAAGGTGTGTACAACTGAATGCTATCTGCACTGCAACAATACGTAGAGTAACAGAACACATACACTGAAATTGCAGCACGTGAAATGTTCCAGGTGCCCGAGCTATCTGGGAAGGCACTGCAGGCTGGGGAAGCTGCATGTGAGGTGCTGGGGAGCAAAGGCCAAACCTCAGGAGAAGAATCACCTCAGTGGTGCTGCAGGTATGGGGTTACTTCCTCATCACTTCAAGCTGTCCCATGGCTCCAAGCCAGGCCCTGAAGATGAGAGAGCATCTTCCAGGGCTGATGAATGTGTGGAGAAGAGCATGAAAATGCACAGGGCCCAACAACCCTGTGCAGTTAGGCTGAAGGGCAGTGTGAGGAAGAAGCTGGGTTTGCACTGAGCAGTCCTTCTCCAGGGAAGGCTCTGGTTACACTGTGACGTGTCCCTAATGATGGCTGGAGGGTGAAGGTGTCTGTAGCCCACACCCCACCCTGAGAATTCCCCCTGCCTCCTGGGCTCTTCCCTTTCTGTCCATAGGGGCTTTTGGAGCCTCCTAGCCTCCTAGTAATGAAAACTCAAGGTCTATCAAGTTAAAATGAGAACAACAAAGCAAAGAGGATGCCTCAGTGCTTATTCTCCTCTCTGTGGCTCTTCTGGGCTCTGGCTGACTGTGTGAAGGAGCCTCACTCTGTTCCAGGAAACCAAAAGCTGTTTTTGCAAGGGGAGAAAAAAATCTGCCAGTAAAGGATTAAAGATTTAATAATCATAAAGGAAAATATGCTCTGTAATGAAGTATCAACAGCAATTGACTAGTTTCTGCAGTTTTGACAATTGCCAGGTGTTGTGCAGTAGTATGATCTGCACCTGCCTGTGTTGTTTCAGTAGCACCTAGGTGCTCTCCTCCCCACCGACCTGCCTCCTGCCTTGCAAATTCCCCTTGAGAAAGGTGGGAGCATTTCATGTTTGGTATGTTGTCATGGAACCAGAAACCCCTTTGGGGAGATAGTTGTCATATTTTCCTGTTTGTGCAGGCGCGGGAGTGCTCCTTGGCAGCTTTCGCCAGGGATCTGGTGGACATCTGGGGGCGTGCAAAGGATCTGCATGGGCAGGAATCTGCATGGGGGTCCCCCCTGCCCACCCTGCACTCCCTGGTACCAAGGACTCAGCAAACCTGGATCTGGGCCAACTCCCCAAAGACTGTGCCTGCTGTACCTTGCCGTGGTCTAAGTTCTCCCACAGAAAGGGCGGCTCTTTCTCCGAAGCCAGTGTGTGTGCTGACCTTGTGAGAGTGACAGGCACACAGACCCTGACCTGGGGGTCTCCTCAAGCAGAGAGGGGTTGTGGTGGGAGCAGTGCCTTGCTGCTGGTGCTAGCAGCTGGTCTTTAGGAGAGACTGTGGCTCCAGTTCAGGACCATATTTTTCTCCGAATGTCCTTCACATTCAGAAAATTAATCTTTCTGATTATACAAAAGTATCCTTTCTTTTTGGCACTGATTCCTGCCTACCAGACTCTAAGCACTTTTGACGCTTTTCATAGAGTTTTCCCCCTTCTATCCCTGCTTCTGTTAAACTTCCCATCAGCTCTGTTTGCTCCAAGGTACTCAGACGTGGATAAGAAGGAAAGAATAAGGAAAGGAGACAATGCTGACTCTGGATTTGGTTGATGACATAGCTACAGGAGTCCTGTCTTCTGGCAAATTTCCTTACTTAATTTGTCTTTGCTCATGTCTAATCTCCTGCTCCAAGGCTGATGCTTTCCTCAAGCACAGTACACCCCCTGTACTCCAGCACACTGACACCCATACATGCTGGTCTACCAAAGGCTGGAAGAAGAAACTGTCATTCCTAGGACACTGTAGGTCACTGTTCCTAGAAGCTGAGGGTGAGGTCGACAGCAGGGCACGGCAAACATCATCCAACATCAGTGCAGGGGCTGTGTCCCCATCCCTGTCCCTCCCAGCCGTACTATTTCACTCCTTCTCTGCTCCAGCTTTGGCACGTGTCTCTCTGCACGGACTTAACCCAGCCCGCTAGACTGGCTGTGGGTTGTTTCCCCCACTCCTGAGGTTAGTTTCCTGCTGGTTTACTGGCTTGAATTGGTTTATTGAACTGTCAGCTGCACACCAGTGCCAACAGGAGGTAGCAGGGAGGGGAGGTGGGCTGGGGTGGATCCCCCCTCCTGCGGCGTCTGCAAGCCTCGGTATCGGCCCAGCCCTGCCATCTCACCACACCCTCAGACAGAAAAGAAAAGGACACTTCAGCTATTCCCAAGATAGATGTCTAGATAGATAACAACAATAGACAATAAGAGCTGTGTACTGCACACAAGCATTTTTGGCAGATAGCAGCAATTCGGATATCGGTGTCTGAAGAGCAGTGCTGGGTCTGACTGCACTTGCAAACCCACTGACACAGAGGCATGCATACCTAAGTGCCTTTCTTCCCCCACCCTCTGCTTTCTGTTGCACTTTACCTTGATGGATAGGGAACTGTCTGAATTAATTGCATCCTATTATCATAAAGGTGGTTACTTCGTAACTGCTGGTAATTACCCTTTGGAAATATGCGTCTGAAAGATTGGCACATCTGTTACAATTACTGCTCCTTCCATCATTGCATTTCAAAAATACATGTGTATATATTCAAATTGGGGTTTGAAATTGGATTAATTGCTGTATTCTTGAGCCTTGGCCCTATATTCAGAGAGATGCATATGTTCTCAGAGATGTATTTTTAAGGACTTAGCTTTCCTAGTAAAAATTCAGCTTATCCTTTTGCTCTCTTCCCTCCTCACAGAGCTGGACTGAATCTATACTTTCAAAGGTGCAAGTTTAAGCAAGATTCAACTAAACTTCTGTAAGTGAATGTAGCAGTAAATAAGATTATGGTTAACAGAGAACCTAAGTCTGGCTAGGTTTTTGGAGGCACTAAGATTGCCGCAGAAGTGGCCAGTTCCTACAAAGATATGTGAACTGTGGTGACTTCTCTAGAGCCCATAAAAATCGGACCCTCCAATACTTTCATTGGCAAGTTGAAGGCTGGATATATTCTCTCTCTCTCTGTCCTTGGTTCAGGGAACATTTAAATAGATGGGTAATCTTATTTCTACTCAGCAGGACATTTATTTTAAGTAGTGCCAAATGAAAAAGACTTTACCCTATGAAGGGTTCTAAGGTGTTTGAGAACATTATGATTTGCAGTTTGGAATCTCTTCCGTAATGAACTGAGTTCGTGCTTGATTCCAAGGGGCATAAGTCCAAATTTGATTCTCATTTAATCTTAACAGTTAAAGCTAAGTTCTTAAAATGTAAGCATCTGTAGGATGAACCTTCTTCACAATTTTCACAGACAGTCAAGTTTCCACGAGTGCTGGGTGTCTTTGCTCCTGGCAGAGCTGTGTGGCACGGGCATCCTTTAGAAGAACAAACAGGGCTTTATAGCCTATTCCTGGCGATCAGCTGCCAGCATGGAGAGGCAGCTAGCCACCCTGCATGCAGTGTTTCTAGTGGGTTATGGGACAATAAAATAAAGCTTGTTATTAAAGGGCTAAAGTCATGCTCTGATCTTTTTGAGAGCCTGCCCGAATTGTCCATAATCTTCTGTTTATCAACTATCGCTAAAGTTCATTTATTTATAACCATGACAAATAACCCCCATGTACATTCCTCCAGTGATTTATTGTGCAATTGTTTTGCATTCCTGAAGCGTAAAACAAACCATCAAAGTAAGGCAAGATGCAAGATATTAATTTTTAAGAAACAAACAGAGGAGAATAATTCCTTGAAATGGACAATGCAAAACGTAAACCAGCTGCTCATACAGTATGATAAGATTTAAACTGAAAAGTAACAGTTCTGATGAGCTCTCCATGAGAAATGCAAGCTGTTTCATTGTAGAATAGATAATGGTTATGCCACCTCATCACTATGTACTTAGGTCTCCAATAATTCATCATCCTGCTGTAAAGACTGGGCTGTTGCTGGGCAGCCTGGCTCTAGAGCTTGTGTCCCTCGTTGACCTGTAGTTGCAGAAAGTGACTCATGTACCCTGATCCAGTTTTCTTTACAGAACAAGAGGGCTGGATCTGGTCTTTTGGGAGTGATGTCAATGGACCTGTCTGTATAATCTCCACTTCTCCATCCTCTACTCCTGTAACAGTATGTGCACCAGGAAGCTGAGCTGCAATTAGGATACCATAGGAAAGACGTGGAGGTTGTACTCCTACCTCCCAAGGTCTTGGGAAATGTAAGACTGGGATAGCCCAAAGCATGTGCAAGGACGAGGTGTTTTCATTACTGGTTCTGCTTGTCTCATTTGTCACAAATAAACTCATGAGACAAGGGAAAGCCCTCAAGCTTCGTACAAGTGAGTGCATTGCATTCACCCAGTAGCCCATGGTAACCCACACTGAGGGATTCATCTAAGACAGGGTTGGGACCTTCTTCACAAGTACTAATTTTGAGGACCTTTGAGTCAGACCCACGGTTTTTGACCAATATTCCATGTAGACCTATATCAGATGTTGTATCGGCTGTATGGTTACAGGGTCTCCTGTGTAAGCCAGGTCCTGAGTGCCAGGACAAGTGAGCAAGCATGTGATATTAACTGTACCATTGGTTTGCTCAGCTCCACCAGGCTGCAGCAGAGCATGGGCACACCGGGAAATCTGCTGGGGTTGTTGGGATCTACCTGCGAGCTCCTGGGTATGTGGCCACTCGCATCAGGCTCCAAATGAAACTTTTGTTGTACAGTCAGGTGCCGTCTCTGGGAAGTTCACCCAGCAGCTTTCCCTCGAGTGGCCCTTTTCTGAAGTGTCTCTTACGTTTGACTGTCGTGTTTGCAGGACCTTAGCTATTCTTGTAACCTATGCTCCTTCATCAGGCTGGTGGAGATTGGTCAGAAGCCACTAGTGGAGGACACACTATTATCTCTGCTGGTGAATACAGTCACACGCTTATGTGAAAATGCACATGAACGTACACAGCTACTTTCCTAGAATTCAGGCAAAAACCCTATAGTCATTCTTTGCCCACCCTTGCTATTGCGAGCAGAGCCAGTTTCTCAGGGTTCAGGAAGCCTGTAGTGAAAGTGTCCCTGAGTTAAACAAATTAAATGGCTGGCTAACATTAACGTAATCAAACTTCATCTCAGCAAGAGCTGAAACAATGTACAGAGCTCTAACATTACTGGAAATCTGTGAAACGAGCATGCTGTTTCTTGGTTGTTTTGTTCTGGTTAATACCAATTGTTTAGAAAAGAAAATTCTTCTCAAAAAGGAAATCAAGAGCATTTCTCCATCCCTACTGTTGCTGCAATAACAGGAAGCAAAATTCACATATACAGAGCTTGGCAGATAAGAGCTGAATGGCAGTTTGTTTTTTATAGCTGGTGGCAAGGGATCCAAATGAAAATCAAATCTCTTGCCCTTCTAATTCACAGTGAACAGAGCCCTGAATCTTCTGGGACTCGTGCAGACAGCAGGATGGATCTACCTAGGGAGGAGAGCTGCAGGAGAACTCTCTTTTGAACTGGCAAGACAGGTCCCAGGCAAACAGTTCATGACCATGGTTGGCAGCTGGTAGCAACACCCACATAAGGTAACCTAGGCACTCACAGGGGGAAGGCAAGAGTGGCTCTGAGCAGCTGCCTGTGCCTCACCCAGGGGCTCCTAGAGCTTATGATCTCTTGCTTTTCTGACAAAATGTCACACAATCAGAGGAGGGGAATTTTCATCTGACTGGCTGCAGGAAAAGTTGCAATCCTAGTAGCCTGTCTGCTCGTTGGCAGGAAGGTCAGCCAAGAAGAAGGTCTTCTTCCCTCATGTGACAAAATCCAGCAGCGCCTCCATCTCTGCAACCGGCATCCCATAGGTTGCCTTGTAAACAGCCTCGGCTGCAAGATGAAGGTTTGTGCAGGGAGTAGCTGAGGGCAATGCTGTAGTTTGGGGGTTTGGGACGAATGCAGCAGCTGTATGGTTCTACCAGTGCTGTCAGCAGCAAAGTAATTCATAGACTTGATCACTTACATGTCTTTTGGGGGGTTCAGAGTATGTTGCCCCTATTAGGACACTCACATCTCTCACGTGGTTTCAGGCTATCTGCAGTTGGAATGAAGGTGCTCTGTTCATGGTTTATGTGTATAAATTTTGGATGAGAAAAATTTAAATTTATGTATAAATTTTGGATGAGAGTTTAAAATGTTAGAGCCACACTTCTACAGTACACCAAGTATTTTGTTCCACAACTCCCCCTGTCAGGAACTGCACCATGCTTGGTAGTTTTCCTTCAGGCTGCTGTGTCTTGTCACTTTCTTACATTTCCCATCTAGTTTCTTAGGTTAGCATACAATGTTTTGTTCCACATTCCCGTTCTCAGAGTGTGGAATACTATCAGTGGATTTCATTTAATCCTTTCTTTTCACCTAGTCTGAGGGCTAATCCAGGTTTCTGACAGCAGGTTATTGTCGGCTGATGCTGGCACCACTGAAGTATACTCCTCTGAGTCAGGGCTTGCTTGCTGGCTGGTACCATTTGCTATATGTGTATGATACCATGTCAGTAAAAGAAACGCAAGATTACATCTCTAGCAGTAAAAACCAAAGCATTTTAAACAACTGAAATGCACTCTGACCTTCTGAGGTTGTAGTAGTGGAGGGATCCTTGAACAAGGCCTTTGCAAACAGAGACCTGTAGGAACTCGGGGTTCTTGCCCCAAAGAATTTACTATTTAAGAAATAATGTGCTTCTATAATGTATGTGTCTCACCCAAAGGTCCAATCATGCAAGATATTTTAAGGGCTGAAATTAAGCCTGATGGGGCAGCCTTATTAAATGATTCGTCTGTTGTTGCCTTTAGGCTGGGCTGCATTGCAGACGTGTTTGCTGGCTTAAGTGCTTTGAACCAGTTTGCCTGTCTTGACACAGCAGAAAAAACCTACTGGTTTTTTCAGAGGCTGGTGGAGTACTTTGAATAACATCCACTGAGCTGGGATTCCTGTCCATATGAACTGCACAAGGCAGAAAACTTGTCTGTATTTAGAATAGGCTGTGTGTGTATATATATGTGTATGTATGTGTACAAGGACTGACAGCTCCCTGTTACTGGCCCTGACACTCTGTTCTGCCCACTTGCCCCCTGTATTTCCAGTTTCCTCCACAGCGTCTTCTATTTGATTTGTTTCCTATCTGGGAATGCATCTTTTACCTAGTCTTCATTTACCACCACGGGATAAAATGTTTTTTATCTCTCAAGAACTGTAGGAACAATCTCCATTTAAATGTAACAATGGTGTCACAAGCAGCTTTATTACTGAAGTTAGCAGTGCAGTACATCTCTGACCACTTGTGAAACAATGGCCAACATTCTGCTTAATACCTGGGTCATCTGAATTTCTATCAGGTGGATTGTAGCTCAGAAAGCTGTTTGTTTCTGTGGCACATAGCTGAGCAATTCTTACCACGTCTTACCAGAGAAATATGTACAGCCAGGATATTTAATTACTGTTGTGTTTTTCGAGTTAACTGGAAAATATGTAATCTTTAAATAATCTCTAGGAAGTGCCCCAGTTGGTAGTATTGTTTGTGGAAGGCAGCCACTGCAAATGTTTGGCATTTCCAGTTTTCATTTTTATTGCTTGCTTATGGAATGTGAGAGGTGTGTGTGCAAATAGCCGTGGCAAATGGAAGCACGGTGATATGTACCCTTGATGGCTTCTGGGAACACAGGGGTTTATATAGATTTTCACAATGTTGAATCTCTACATATCTCCTGCAAGGAAACAAGAAAAATATGAAATGAACACAAATCCTCACCACAGGGCTCAGCACACCATTTCAGAGCAATATCTGTCTACTAGTGAATTGTTCTTCGAAAGTAACCAGTTTTTACCCATAGAATGATAGAATGATTTGGGCCGGAAGGGACCTCACAGATCATCCAGTTCCAATCCCCCTGCCATGGGCAGGGACACCTTCCACTAGATCAGGTTGCTCAGGGGTCTATCCAACCTGGCCTTGAACACTTCCAAGAATGGGGCATCCACAGCTTCTCCGAACAACCTGTTCCAGTGCATCACCATCCTCCAAGTAAAGAATATCTCATCTAAACTGAACCTCTTTCAGTTTGAAGCCATCCCTCCTTGCCCTATTGCCCTTGCAAAAAGTCCCTCATGTGCCCTTGTAAAAAGTCTCTCTTCAGCTCTCCTACAGGCCTCTTTTAGGTACTGGAAGGCTGCTTGGAAGTCTCCACAGAGCTTTCTCTTCTCTGGGCTGAACAATCCCAGCTCTCTCAGCCTGTCTTCAGAGGAAAGGTGCTCCAGCCCTCTCAGCATCTCCATGGCCTCCTCTGGGCTTGTTCCAGCAGATCCATGTCCTTCTTGTGTTGGGGGCCTCAGAGCTGGACAGAGTAACAAGGTACATGCTCCTTGCTGTCTGGCGGGTGACTGCAAGCTTCAAATGACACATTCACTGAGACAAGTGCAACTGACTTTTACAGATCTGGGAGGCTAAAACCTGCCTGGAACTGAGTCAGCGCTTCTGTGGTGATGCATAAGGTGGGCAAGATCCAGCTCCGCTTACCACTGTGCTGAGAGATCTCAGCCAAAAAATTCAGGTGTTGCCAAGGCTGGAGAACACTCACAGCAAGTATCGAGTAGTTCCATGAAAAAAATTCTCAATTAATAAATCACTGGAAGCTTTCATAGGGCCCAGTTTAATAGAATTTAAAGATGAGAGAGGATTAAGTGAAAAACAGGAAGCATCCTGCAAGAATTTCCCCCAGAGCGATGTGGGCGAGGGAATGAAGCGAGAGAGGGAGCCCAGATGTGTTTGCAGTTGAGGAATGCATGCCTCTGAGGGGTGGTGCACGCTCCCAATCCCGCTCCTGCTCCTGCAACTCACACCAGCACTGCTGGGAGAACCCAGGGCACACTGAGGAGCAGGTGGGAAGATTGCCTTGGATTCATGAGTCACTGAGATGCGTTTTCTCTCATGTCATTCTTTTCCCCTCTCCACCCCCTGCAACAAAACTCTCCTCTGCAACTCTGAAAGAAAGGCCCGGATTTCTGGGTAGCCTCTGCAAGGGATAAGATTTTCAGAACAATGTTCACAAGCAACAGAACTGAGAAGCAAATGTCTTTTGTAAAGTAAAACATTTTACTGACCTACTTGAAACCATCTGGGTGACAGCACAGCTACCCAGAAAAAAAAAAAGTCATGTCTTTCTGCATGAACTAAATTAGCATTTTTATTTGAAGCATAAAACATTGATGAGAAACAACATCTGTACATATGAAAGGTAGTTAACCAGGGAAAACAAGTGTATTGCTTAAATAGGGAAGCTTGACAGAGAATAAGTTATCAAAAGCACAATGATGCTTGAAAAATGCCATGAGAATGACAATAGTTTTCTCCAACATAAGTGGAATTATGATTCTCCTGAGACACAGAATGAAATAACACAAAGTAAATCATTCTCTCCCTTTTCATACAAGCTCTTTTCACTGCCAAAAAGAGACAACTGTGCCATGGACAGGAGAAAATAATTACTCTGTGAAACTCTGAATAGCACTTTGTCTCCAGATATCGACTTGAAATTGCCATATCAAAGAAGAGTCATACTAACATCTTTCTAATTAATGGCCATTAATCTTGTGACCCTACTGGTAGTTCCAAAACAAACAAATAAGTGCATTTTTTTATTCCCAAAGTGAGAATGTTGTTACAAGAGTAGTGTGGCAGCTATACACACAGTTCCAAAAGTGCAGGAATTAACAGAATTGCCCTGTGAACCTGGGACTGTAACTGGCATATCAGTAGGAAAAGGAAAGGGGAAGTGTTCGAATTCTCTTCCCAGCCTCTAAAATACTGCAAAACAATGTTAATTCTCTATTATACTAATGCAATAGGGGCGTGGAAAAGACTCAGATTAAGAACAGCAGCATAGACAAGTGGGCCAGACCTTGATAAAGTGCCTGTATGTGTTTGCCAAAAAGCAGTGCACCAGTTTTTTGTCTGTTCCCTGAGCATTTGCAGCTCCTGTTACTGTGTTAAACCAAGTGATTTTGTGGGTTTTTTTAGTGTTTACCTTTGAAATACCCCTTAAGATAAGAGTACTAGCCTCTACAGTCAACAAGGAAAACACAGACAAAAGGAGTTCTATAAAGTGAAGGAGAAAATTTGTGGAGGAGTAGAAAACGGAATCTGTATCCGCCATGTTTCCAGCCACCGTCTCACCTGATGAATTATCTCTCTGCTTTCTCCATTTCTTCCTTCATGGCAGATTTTCTTTCCATGTAGGTGTGGGAACTGGGAGCTAGCAATGCTTCTGGTTTCAGCAAGCCTTGAGGAGAAAGCAATGGTCCTAACTCTGTGAAACCAGTCTGGGCACACTGACTATCCAGGATGTGCCCAGTTCCTTCACACATTTGATACAGCCTGGGATGAATTCCACAGCAAAACAAGTAACATGGGAATGTCAGCGAAGAGTAGGAGTAATTGTTCAAGCTCTCCCCTTACCCTTCTCCCTCTTCAAAAATATTATACTCTCACACATTTTAATAGACATAAGTTAATTTTTCTCCACCTAGCAAAATTGTCTTGTTGATTGAAATGGCAGAAAGGAGCAAAACATTTGGTGCAAAATAGAAAAATCTGAGCTACCGTAGTAGAAAAGCAAAATATCTCTGCACTGACATAATCCAGTGCTGTGAACTGCAGTGTCCACGTTTCACACTCCCAGTCTTTCTTGCGCTTTCCATGAGGTACCACAGCACACAGCCTCAGTTAAAATGACCTGAGTCAAAATTCCAGTATGGACTTAAAATCGTAGCACTTCATTGTTTTTATTTCTGGGTGAGAAAATAAAGGAAAATAGCCAAAACTTCTTTAGCAATTTTCAAGTGTACAGATTTTCAGTGAAAAAAACCCAAACCTCCTGTCAGTGACTTTTATGAGGAAAAAAATCCTATGTTTTGTAACCAAAACTTCCTCCTCCACCCCTATCAGATAATGTTTGTGGCCACTTTTAGATGAAGGGAACTTCCCATTCCCAATACTCCAACTCAAAGGCAAGTTGATATCAATGTGAGGTTTTGTTTATTCAGAGATGTCAGGATCAGGCTGTAAGTCTGTAGAAACAAGAGACCCTATTACTTTTTTACTTGTAGATGTGCAACTGATGGGTGTTCAGCCTCCAGGAGTTTAGATGACTGAGATAAGGTTTCAGATAAACATCCAAATGTTTAGATTTTTATCTAACCCAAAGCTCTGAACCTTTAAAGGATTACCCACCTCCAGGGATAATCCTGCAGTGATTTCAACACCTGTACTGAGTCAAAGTGAGTTCAGAGTGTCCTGGCCACAAGAAATGGTTCAAGCCCATCCTACCATTTGTTTTGGATAGCTAAAACAGTCTGTGTCAGATCTGAACACAATTGCTAGGCATTCTGATTTTAAATGACAGGATACCTCCAAACAGTCATCAATAGGATCTCTTACTACCAAAGAAAAACAGCTGTGACACTGTTTCTGTGGCCTACAGAGCAGATACGCCCTCAATATTTTTACACTTAATGAGAAGCCAAAATACCTCACAGCTTAACAAATATTTTAATGAGCTGCTTTTCTGTCAGCATTCTGCTTTGGAAGAAGGCTTTGCTGCCCTCTCTTGCAGCTATCATGAAAATGTGTTCATGTTGGCACACAGCAAAGCTCTAACTGTAGGTTAGTGTGACTGATGCCGAAGATACAGAGATATACCTGTACAGGAATACAGAGATATACCTGTTCCCAGATAAAGAACAAGATATCTCACGAGTGGCCATTTCCCACTGTTACCACAAGTGTGTTAGACATACTTAGAGGGAGCCTTTTTTGATCCAGTTCCAGCATTCCCACAGAGCAGAGCCCACGGCAGGATAGGCTGTGAACTCCTCTCCTTCCCAGGCATCAGCTTGTCCAGGTGCCCTGAGGAGCAACTGGACTTTGTGCTTCATTCAGGCTTCTCCTAAACGACACATGACTCTTATCAGGGTTACTAGAACTCTTTGTAAATCTGACAAATAATTCCGGGTTTGGTTTCGGTTTCAGATGCTGTAATTATGCTTCAGAAGCCACCAGGAACTGGGAGGAAACAAAAAGAATTATTTGTAATTATGGGTAACACTTTATATGTACCTGTGCACCTGTACCATGTACACATGTGTGTCACACATTATTTCACCATGGATCTAAAAGTGCTTTGCTAGTGCTGAGAATGCCACAAAAATCTGCTCCTCCTTACTGAAAATCAAATTTTAAAAAATTAAAGTAAAAATCAATGGGTGTTATTGTGAAGACAAAATTTTAGACAGAACACGATCTTCCCTGAGGCTTTTTGGCAAATGCCTTAACCTATTTGGGCTGAGTCCCCTGTTAATCTGAAAGGAAGACAGAGGGTTTTTTAATAGAAAGATTGCTCAGTAGACTGAACTGTTTGGTTTGGGCTTTTTTTTTTTCTAAATCTAAGCAAGAAAAAGAGGGTCACTCTTCTTCATTTAAGAAGTTTGTGTGCTGTAAATTAGCATATCTCTGAAAGCAGCTACTGACTTTGATCACTCTCCTGAAGTACAACGGTATTTAAGGAAAAGCTGATCTTATTTTAATCACTGGTTCTTCAGCTCACCTCTGTAATTAGAAGGAAAGCTTGCCTCAACAGTGCTCAGGTGGAATGCAAAGGAAACATATGATTAAACGGTGATTCTAAGTTTAGCATTTCACTTCCAGAAAGCAAAACTAGTATCAGGTGCAAATGTTTTCCGTAAAGTCAAGGGACATTTGAAAGATGAATTAACAATGGCCTACATAATATGCAAAGATAAAGGACAAAATAAAAACCTGTTGGGATCTTGTGGTTGCATTCAGCGGGGCTAGACTTTCAACCCTCCATTTTCACACTGGGTCTTCTCTAATGATTTCATTTGACAGTCATGGTGAGGTGAGTTTCAGAGAACTTTATCAATAACAAAAACAAGAACAGATTTAGTTTGCTTTCCTCTGCCACCCCTATCTGGATCAGCCTGAAATAAAAGCTTCTCTCTGCCCTGTTGTGCATCCTACTGTTTGGTAACTTCAGACAAATGTTTTTAACAGAGTTCTGGTGATTATGGTCTCCTTAATGTGTTGTAAATCCCTGGAAGTGGAGGAGGATGTTTTGCTGGAGCGAACAAACTTGTTTTTCCTTTTAAATAAAACTGTTCTTTCGTAACTATGTTGATCTGGCCACTGGCAAGCAGACCTCTGCAAATGTATGTGCTAGAACTCAGGAAAAATTAAGACACTTTGCACCAAAAGGCCAACAGCTAATTTATGTAAAGATAATGGTCTGAGGAGTGTTTTCATCCACATTATTGTTGTCATCACAGAATACCAACTGTTTGCATCTCTGGTTCATTGTTTATTTCCCCACCATTCCAAGTAAACTTACTCCTGGTAGGAATTTAGCAAAAGTAGGGGCAGAAGTTGCTTCATGAACGGGCAACGCTGTTTTCATTATATTGCATTCTAGGCAACTAAAATGAAACTAAGGGTTCCCAGCAGTTTTTTCAGTTTCTTCAGCGAATGCATTCCATACCTCTGTGGTATTCTCACCAGCCTTTTCCACCCTACAATTTCATGTCAAGTGAAGTAAAATCCAGTGTGTGCCATTCGAAGCATGCAAATGTCCAGAGAACTTGATATTCAGCCATTCACACCTCTCCTTCCTGAAATTGAGTGAAATCTTGCCTCATGCTTATTTGCATTTGCAATTGCAGCTCAAAGGATCATCAGAAAAAAAGGAACTGTTCTAAAGTGGATTTTAGAGTCTACGCCACAAAATAGGACACACATTGGGCCAGATCAGGCTTTCTTGAATCCAACAGATATTTAAGTCTGCAACATTTTCTTTTCCTACTGAAAGGAATAAAATATGCAGTCTCAGAAAATTATAGTTGGACCATGATAGTGGTCTCCAACAGCAAAGCATTGGTAGGAAATTAAATACTATTTTTTCCTATCTCTTTTCAAATCCAGTTTGAAGTGGAAATTGTTATTAACAGTAAATTCACTGAACAATTAATTTATGCTTTTGATACCTCACTTGATATCTCTAGGGAAATCCAGAGAAAAATCTAAAAGTTTCTTTAACTCAGAAGTTCTGGATTAGATGCAGAAGCTACCTGATCTGAGGGAAGAGCTTGAGTACATAGGAAACAGACCAGATACCTGGGTTTAAAATTTAATGTCAATTAAGTTCAGTTTTTCAGAATAGTTTCTTCTTTTTAGGTTCTTGATTTCTAACTTTGATGTTGGTGCGACAATTTATTTTGAGGAACAGAAGCCTTACAAAATTCCCCTCAATTCCATTCATTTTCATTTGCAGAAGAGTTAACTGTGGGTCAGAAGGCTCCAGCAGTGCTTGGCTCCAGGACAAAGGCAGTCAGCCTAAGATTACAGTATGGAAAAGTGAGGAAGAAAGAAACTGATGAGTCCAGAGAAGGAGGAGGAACAACTTCGCTCCTACCACCTCTCTGACTCCTTGTTTCACTGTGCTGTGAGTCTCATGAAATCATGAAGTTACATCAGCCAGGTGCCTCAGTGAAAGGACTAGAGATACTGGGCTTGGTCTGCAAGGTAAGGTAGCAGGAATTTACCTGAAAATGCCATGAAACAACACAGCAAACATACATATTTTAGACCTTACAAACCAAGCCTCAGGCTATGTGGTGAACAGGTTTGGAGGATAAAGTTGCCCGTTGTTGTTACATGGGTATTTATTACCCAGTGAAACTTCTATAGCTGTTCATTGCATAAGAATGCTTATTTTAAACCTGTCAAGTGGCAGGGACCAAGTACCCCAACGACTGCACTGCTGCAGCATGTTCTTTATCTGACATTTAATTGAGGGAATTTTTTAGTAAGTGTGATTTTTCTCTCTGTTACAGTCTGGCTATTTATAAATTATGTTACTGCCTGTTGCTCAGACAAGGACAGACATTGTAATGTAAACACATCTCTTCATCCCGTAATTGATGAATGATACTCATTTTTGCACGCTAGTCAGGAAAATCTAAGCTTCCCAGTGAAAAATATTAAGAAAGTTGCTTTGATACCTGCAGTTCCTTGGCAACCATCATTGAAACACTTTGATATATAGGACATCACATTTTATAGATGAGTAACAGGAGTCTCAGAAAGGCCAGTCTTGGTTTTTCATTCTCCAAGGTTGAACAGCCAAAGAAAATACAAATGCCACTCTTTTTCAGAATGGATATTTGCAAAGCACTTACCTTGCTGACCTGTCTCCTGTGCCATTTGATTGTAAGAGAACAGCTTACACTCGACTTATTACACATTGTTAGGGTGCATATAAGGCACAAATAAGCAAATAAAATCTTGAAAAAGAGGTGCAGCTGTAACTCCCTCATTTCCAACTGTTGAAGCCAGCATTCCAGCCACCTGCACCAATCCGACAACACTCAGCTCCTCGTATTGTGAATGGATTCTAAAACATATCTGCCTGACAGGGGACAGGAAGAGAGGAAAATGGGGAAACAGACAGGAAAGGGAGGAAAAGAAGAGTAACAATGCAGTGCTTTGAAAAGGTAGGCTGGACTCCAGCATAACTTCAAACACCGCGGAGCTGCACGGTGGCTCAGCAGCCAGCGGGTTTTCCTAATGACACTCCTCATTGTGCTGGAGTGGCTTCTGCTGCTGCCACACAGCCACGCTGCTGAAGGCTCCAGGGAATTACCTTGGTATTTAATTTGTTGTTATGAAAACAGTGAGTTTCACTGCAGCAAGAATAGTTTCTTCCCAAACAGTTACCAGAATCCTATTGTTGTTCTCCTTCTTGTTGACCTTTTTGATGGTTTTGCGATTATAATGATTTTCCCGGCTTTGCTCTCTTGAATTTGTTTGATTTATATTGTGTCAGGAATTCAGAAAGGGGAAAAGCAGCCCATCTCAGGCAGAAGTTCTTCCAAATGAAGGAGTTTAAAGAAGTATTTTTTTCAAATGGAATTGTGGTGGGAAGAGCAAAATTTTCCTTGCTTTAAGCTTTTTAATTGTATGTGGCCAAAACAAAGATAGGGTTCCTTTTCAGCTGCACTATCATGCTGTTACCACACTATTCCACTGTAGGGTTTTTTAGATTACATTAAGAGCAAATACTACTTCTTTAGAGTGTAAAAGCTGTGAAAATAATTTTTAGTTCTGTTCTCATTGTCTTTAGAGATTCAGAGTTTAATTTCCCAGCGTGCCCAAGACAGTGGCAATCTTGGGAAGGTATTTTCCTGGCTGGCCCAGAAATCAAATTATCGTAAAACTATCTGGCTGTGAAATATGTCACCAGGGCAACTGCATGAGGTCCCTCTTGCCCTCTGTTATTGGCCCGTGACGTTGGCATGAGGAAGTGTGTAACTGTGTCTCCATCTCCTTCAGCCATTGTTCCCTGTCATATTTTAGAAAGTCTTGTGTGACATCCAATATACAAGCAGCAAGCAATAAGCTGGTGAAAGTGTCTGTTGACTTAGATTTGTGTAAATCTATGATGTTATTTTGAAAACCAATTTTAACAACAAAAGAATATAGAATTATTCTTACATTTCCTACAATAAATGATTTTATTGCAGATAGTTTACTGTATTTGAGGTAACGTTTGCATACCTAACTATGCACCACTATGATAAGATAACATAGTCATTATCATGTTATTTATTGTGCTTATACAATATGCTGATTCAGTTCCTGCACATTACTTTTCCTTTACCACTTATGTCTGTGGGTGAAAAAACACCCAAACAACAAAACCCAGAAATGTACTGATTTTTTTTTTTTAATTTGCATATAAAACTGTGTGTTATCTGTCCTCCACAAAGCTTACATTTTAATTGACATTTCTTATCTACAAGGACGTACTTTTCCACAATAAGGGCAGAGTGCCATAAGCTACTTAGGAAAGTCCTATTAGGAGACAATTATGTTCATTATTTAAAATATATATTAAGATTAGAATACTGCTAAAAACATGCTATCCACTTCAGAAGTACAAAGGAACGACCTCTCCATCCTACACCCAGCTCCGCCAAGAGAGCTTGCAATGCAGAGACAAAGCCAGGAGGGAACTGAAGAAATATGCAGGGGCTGGGAGACATGGGGGGTTTTGAGAAAACACAGACACAGTCTTGAAAACAATTTATTAGGGTCTATATAAAGAAATCATAGAATTATCCTGTCTACTGTATGTATTCTCTTTTAAATGACAGTAACGTAAGTGAAAAGGCAAAACTTTAATTGCCGGTTTGCTACCACGTCTTCCAGCACCGGTGTCATTTTGACATACTCCCCTAAACAACAGAAATAGCTTTATAGCTATTTCTATTTCTTTCTAGAGAAGAAAGGTCTTTATAGAGCCTTCCTTGAGTTTTGCATGTAATGGTAAGGTATACTGTGCCCACAGCCCCTGCAAAGATGGACTTTATGTGCCACATTACAGGTTTTTTATTAGTTTGTTATCAAAGGTACCAAGTCACGTAAGTCTCTTTTTTTCCACAGGATTGTTTGCAAGGATATTTGCAGTAGTAGGTTTTAGCACAAGACAGGCAAACAGTTCAAGAAGAGCAAGGTCCTGCTGCACTTTAATATAAGACTCCAAACTCCACTTGGAGATCCCACAGAACTGTGCTCCCCCTCGTTTGTTACTTCACTCCATTTTCCTCAGCAGCACCATCTAATGCACATCCTTGCTGTGCAGCTGGGAATGAATCAGTAAGGTCTACCTGAAGAATGTCAAAATCTAGACAGAGATTAAATATTACTGAGAGAGTGCTAACATAAAATCTGGGAAATGAATCCAGTGCTGGAAAAGAGTATTCCTGTCTTCTTCCTTCTCCCTTGCCCTCCCCTGGCTTGCTTGAAACCCACGTTGAGCATGGTTGTTCACTTATTTTAGACTCCTGGAAGAATTTAAGTTCATGCACTGGAAAGTGAGAAATGCTTTATGGAGCCATGACTCATTCCAATGCACAGAAGAAAGAAACAGTCTTCTGGCCTCGCTCAAAGTCCATTTCTCAAGGGTGGTCTTGCAATCAGCAGCTTGGAGGAAAGACTTGGATCCCTCCTGACAGACCCAGACAGGTGGACACTGACCCAACCAAACCTCTTCTGGAAAAAGCTCCATCCTGCAAGACCACTGAGACCTCAGGCTTTGATGAGGTAAATGGTGAGACTAAACCAAACACTACCCTTCTAATGGCCCTTTGGAGCTGCCCTCAACCAGTAAGGAAAGGCCCAAAAAATTGTTGGAGCAGGAGGCTACTCAATTGCTGCCAAACAAAATGTTATTAGGACTCTGGTAAGATTTCTGGGAAAGAATTTTTCTCGTTACAGAAGCATCTCCTTAACTCTTTGCAGAGTGACTGTAAGGCAGGGCACTGCTTTAATTTTCAGGTTTCCCAGCATTTTCCTCCTGTGTGCCCAGTGGCATGTGGAGAAGGCAGATGCAGATGATTTGCTTAAATACCAGGTGCCAGAACAGGAAAGAAGTGGGAGATAGGAAGCTCTTCCCATCACCCTTCACTGTCTTTCAGCTGGGCTTTCTGTACAGCAGCGCACAAGTTAAATGAGATGGGGGGGAGGCAATTGCTTGATATTGCACAGTTGGGAAAGGGAAACAAAACGCAAGCCCTCAGCCCAACCTGCTGATGATGTTTTCCTCTCTGTGTGCCAGCACTCAGCTTAGGAGCTGCTTAGTTGCATGGTTGAAGGCAAGAGTTATCTTTCAGTTGTGTATTTGTACAGCACCTAACACAATGAAGCCCTTCTCCTCTACTGCAGCTTGGAAACATTATCACAGCACAAATAGTAAATAGTAATCAGGTTAAAGATAGCACTGAATTAAACCAGAGCAATACTCCTGCTGGAGGCCAAAAGGTACACAGTGCCAGCTCAGGCAACTGGCTCTCCAAACTGAAAGAGAACATTCCTCTGCAGTAAAATAAACACTATTCTTTTTGCTCTTGAGCTAGATAAAGCATTGTGTGTTTCTGATAAATCCATATGGTTTGCTTGCTTGCAGAGGAAAACACGAAGAACAACAATTCCCCAGATTTCTTCCTCAGAAGTTGCATTATCAATAAATGCCTGTGATATCAGTCGGGCTCTTTAGCCCACACATCCGGCCAGTATCTTAATTGCAATAACTTCATGTCCCAAAAAGTCAATGCAGTGATATACAAGGGACCTGATTCCAACCTCTAACCTCTCAGAGCCCGGAAAGTCTTTCAGCATTCCTGCAAACTTACATAAGAGAGAAGGAGCAGATAACATTGTATGCTTGCAATTAAACATGCAGGATGCTTGTGCCCTCTTGCAGAAAGGAGTGAAAGAATGGCCTCTAAGGAAGTTGTTCTGAATTAGAAAATGGCCTTACAACTGAAGAATTTGGAGTGCAAGACCAAGGACCCATGGGATTGTCTGAATTGTTTTTTTCAAGTCTCCAAAATTACTTCATTGTACTTTTTTCTACAGTCTATGACAACCTAAACCCTACTGAATAAACAGACAAAATGCTGTTTGTGGTCTTTATATATACTGAGCTAGGCCTTAATGGCAGCATTATATTTATTGGACAGAGGACAGACCTGACTTATTCTTAAGTAGATAAGGAAATTCTCTCGACTTAAAATGTTTCCTTTAATTTAATTTGTCTTTAGAATTGGGAGCTACAGATTAGAACTGGTAAGTCAGGGAGGTCTGACGTCCATCCCTGGGAAGGTGGTGGATGGCCCCACACACCTCTTGGGAAAGTTGCCTTTAGAGAAGGGAACAATAAGATGTGCAAGTTTGCAGATAATAGTAAGCATTTCTCAACAAACAAATGCCATGCCGGGCTCAGAAAGACCCCATGAGTGTACAAAAAAAAGGGCAGGAGAGGTCCAGGTAGGTAAATGAAATGTAATGCACCTTTGGAGAAATAATCTAAACTGTGAGGCTAAACTCTTGTAGTTCCAGTGCAGGAAGGAGTCCTCAACATAATCAGTGACAGCACTTGGAGATCATCCGCTCAGTGTGCAGTGGGGCCCAGAAGAGCCAGCAAAGCACTGGCCATCACAAGGAGGGGTATGGATAACAAGAGAAGGAGTGTTATTTTCCTGCTACAGAAAACTGGTGTAGTGACAATACCTGGAGTATGTGGAGTTCTGCATCTCGAGGAGGACATAGCAGAGCTAGATATGATCCAGAGAAGGACAAGGAAAACAAGTTCAGATATTGCTGATTGAATGATAGCTTATGAAGAGAGACTAAAATAGATGGAATTTCTTCAATATGGAGAGAAGAAAGGTCAGGGCGTGAGGGAGGAGGTGGTAAAAACTTACACAATTACAAAGGTGGTGGTTTGGGCAAAGGTAGAAGGGTGATTTACGAAAGTGCTTAATGCTGGAACTAGGGGGTGCTTGCTGGAACTTTGCACACCTGGTGACTCCTCAGTGCTGGATTCACTGGGAGCAGCCATTGCCATTTCCTGTCAGGTGAGCATGGTTTACTCCCCTTCCTCTTGTTCCTTTGCTTCCACTTACTGTGTAGTTAGCAGCAAGAGCTACACGGGGCTATTTCTCTGTCTGCTTGCTGCCAGAATGGCTTCCTTTGGGGTTATGTGAGTATGAAAAAATTCAAGGTTTGGTTTATTGTTTTTCAAGTACAAGGGAAGCAGAAAGGTGTCAATCTGCTGACATGCAGCAGCACAGTTATATAATGGCCTTGTATCAGACTTTCTTTATAGGAGTAAGAGGGGAAGTGTTGCTGCACTCCGGTGTCATTTTGGTTACATTTTCTTCTAATTTACTTTCCACGTGTTAATGCCACTGAATTTCATAGTTATGCAAAAGAATAAAGAAGTGAGATGGTATTGCCATACTTCAGTTAGTATTGAAGGTAATTAGTTACTACACAATATAAGGTCAGGCAATTGCTAGTTGAGAAATTTTTGGAAGGAGTCAGAGTGAGGGTGATCTTGGAGATTTGGGTGAAGTAAGGGTCTAATAGTGGTAGAGTTTGGTAAGGGGCAATACCAAACTCTACCTCTGGACCTAAAAGTTCACTGTGAACTTTTCCCTAGGGCTGTAGCTTTGCTGGTTTTTTGTCATCCTGGAGACTGTTACTAACACCCAGAGTGACTTCTGCTTGTTATTGCAGTCCTGGAATACTCTCTGATTGTGTGGGGCAGGTTGCACCTTACAGTGTCATTCTGCAATTCTTGCATCATCCCTGTGAAAAGAAATCAAGGGCTGGGTTAAAATGCACAGAGAGGAGCATACCTTGAGTGTCATTTCAATGCAACAAAATATGTGTATCCAGTTTTGATCACTCTATGTCTACTGCTAGTAGATGAAAGTATTGCCAACTTGAAAAGGTTGATCTAACCTACAGGACAACACTGAGGTTCATTAAGTCCCAGTAAGCAGAAAGTGGTATCGATGTGATCAGATCATCTCCTGAAATCAGAGTTTGATACTTAATTTTCAAGCAGAGAACATTTTTCCTACTTGCCCTCTAGACAAAATAATTTTTACCACAACGAAATATTGTCATGGCAGAAGGAAGCAAGTTCTTGAATTTAAATATGCCAGAACTTTGCAACAATTTAGGATTGATCTAAAGTTGATGTCAAGATCTCCTTTCTAGTTACAGTGGGTTGACAATGTATTAACGTTTTCATATTTTATGTGGCTTATTGTTGCTATTGTTAAGGGTTGGACCATGTCACCACTGAGGGATCTGCAAGTCATTAAAAAATAAAAATTAAAAGCTTTTTGTTCTTGTTGTCCAAAGTAGTCCATTGTCATATAAGCAATGTATCTGGGCCATACATATAAATATGAGACAAAATGGAAGATTAAACATGCTGACTACCAGGCCAGTTCTGAAAGTTTGTAGGAAATACAGGACAGGCAGATTTGTGAGTTGCATTAAGCCTTTAGTTTTTACACTTTTGAAATTCTAAGCAATACTTGCAGTAGTTGTTAAGAAGGAATTTGCTTCTTCCTGGCAGTTACTCTGATCTACCAGGTGTGTGTGGTCTCTTCCCTTTCTGAGGTTGCCCTTTTGTTCTGACTCCTTTAGCCAAAAAAAAAAAAAAAAAAGGCAGCTGGACAGCTTTAGTCTGTTAAATAGTCCACATTACTTACAGAGCTACACTCCTCACTGACCCTTAACAGTTTAGTAGCTATGAGCTTTAAGAGGCTCAGTCCTAATCTTCTGTCTTCAAAGGAGCCAGAGCTGCTGCAGAATGTGGCCCTTTGATTGTGGTTTTCCCTGAATTTTAGAAACCCATCTTTGTTAGCTGGTCACTTCCATTCTTTTATCTAGATGATGACAACAGTAAAATTAACATAAATTGCTAGACTTGTCCAGGGTTTTTCATTACTCCTTGATGCTTTGCTGTCCGCTTGGCATGGGCTCTCTCAAATAGCGTGTTAATAGTAGGTTGCTGTCTAAGGGACAAAACGTTCAGGACTCTTGGATGTGCAGCTCAAACTAAATATGCTGGCCAATGAGTGCTCTAGCTCAAGAGAATGTCTCTTGTATTTTTACTCTGAACTGAGGAAAGGTGTCATGCAAGTGATGTGAGGAAACAGTGTCTCGGCATATGGCTTCAGGGACTGTCTTTCTGTAATCTGCAGAGGTGTCAAGACTGGATCCAGAGAAAGCTTGTTTTGTAGCAATACCAGTAATTTTCAGCAAGAAAGAGCTGTTGGGCTGGTGCTCTCTCCGTTGGGTTTTGGTTTTTTCCTCCCCAGGGATAGTAGTGTTCTGCCATGGTTTCACATGGGCCCTGTTTCCCATTTCTGTGGAGCGCTGTTCTCTGGGCTGTAAGCACTGAGAATTGTGGGCATGGTCATGAACCTGAGCTGATTCAAAGAACATGCACAATGCTGATATTTAAGGGTTCTGAATTTGACCCTTTCCTGTGGGTCTAAGATGCACATGAGTACTTCTGTGGCATACAAAGACCTTCCTGCCTGCTGTGTATGAGAGCTCAATAGTGCAGAGAATATTTTTCACCCTGGGCTGAAAACTGGGTTTAAAACCTAAACTCCAGCTTCCCTGGAGGTTTTGTTGCTCTTTCCTACTTCAACAAGAAGCATCAGGTAGCACAAGAATGTTCACTCTCATCATCCTCTGGACAAGTGGCTAAGATGTCAGCTTACAAAACCTTTTAAATACAACAAACAAACAAAACCCCAAACACACAAACAAAGGAAAATGGAAGGGGGAGGTGGGTTGTGGGGGGGAAGGAAGAGGGAGAGGACCACATAGTAAAAAGTTTCCTCGCTGTATCTAGACTCCAAAAGTGTGGACCAAGACGTTAGCTCTTGGTCATGTACTGCACTGGAATCACATACAGACACTGTCTCCAGGAACAACAGTGATGCACATCAGCCTTTTGGCTTCCCTCAGGTGCTTGCACAAACACCAGCAGCTGCTGTCAGGAAAGGCTTGCAGGATCAAGCTGCAAATGCCTGTGCAGGGCTTCTGTGCACTTGAAAACCATGACTTGATTGCGTGACATTCCTTCGTATCCTGTACTCTCTTCTTGACCTTTCTTCCATGTTTTCCATGTGACTGACAGCCCTTCAAAACACAAAGCAACAGGATAGTGTTGGATGGTGGGAGGAAACATTGCCATCAGTTTGGGATATCATTATTGAAACAGCTTCAAGTTATCAACAGCTTCAAGGGAGAAAAATGCTGATATTTGTTTTTTGCCTTGCATACTATTCCCCATTCATTAATCGGTTTCTTGACTCTCTGACCCACTTTCCTGCAATAATAGTTACATGGACAGCCTAACATTTCTTATCCTGGTGTCTATATCCCTGGGCTGAAGTTTTTCAGTTCTGTTTGCTGGCTAACGCTTCCAAGATGCTTCTAACTGTAACTAGACAAACCTTTCCTTCCTAACAGTTTGGAAACCATGTCCTAATCTTTCTTTTTTATTGACTTTTATTCTTGACTTGTCATAGCTGCTAGAAGAACTAAAACATACTTATGGAAAAATTATTTAATTTTAGGCCTTAGGGACTTAGGTCTTAGGGATCATAGGTGTGACAGCGTATCAAATCCCTAGTCTCTAGGCTCATCACATTAATTGTCTATGTAAAACATCACCAAAAGCAGTTTTACCATAGTAGTTAGTGTCCCCAAGCCTACCATTTATCCAATAATCACAGCATTTTGCAAACACTCTTTAATTACACTCTCAGCAGCCTGGTCTCTTTAATTTTGCTGTTCTGCCTTAGTCCTGCAATAGCCACTCTTTTTAATAAGGTAATTAGTAGCCACATTTTAGCATTGAATAAACTGATAAAGAGATTGCAT
This sequence comes from Ifrita kowaldi, assembly GCA_013398055.1. Taxonomy (NCBI): domain Eukaryota; kingdom Metazoa; phylum Chordata; class Aves; order Passeriformes; family Cinclosomatidae; genus Ifrita; species Ifrita kowaldi. The sequence goes on along the minus strand of VZRS01000217.1, from coordinate 552,343 downwards.
TTGGAGGCTGTCTGCTTAAACACTGCAGAAGTGGTAGAGAGAGAAATTAGGTCTGCATCTGACTCCTTCAATTCTATTTTGACAACTATGGTAATGTTGCTTTTTGATTCTGTAAGTTCACCTAGGGTTGTCCCTAGTGCTTCCCTGTGGTAGCATGGTACCATGTTTGCTCTTCCCTTCCAGTGCCTTGCTGCACTTGTGTTCAAGCTCCATCCTTTCCACCAGCTCTAGTGGCTGTGAAGCCAGCCTGAAAGTACCAAAAAGAAGTGCAGTTTTCAGTCAGCTCCGAAGTGTTGAGTGAGCTGGGATGACCTAGCCAGGGGACAACAATGCTCCCCTTGGTTTGAGGGGGTGACACCACTAGATTAAAGTCAGGATCATCTAAAGTATCTCTCTCCATTCAGGAACTCAGAAAATTAGCATTTTCAGGAGCACAGTGGTATCTTCACTTATGTCACTAGAAGATCCTGCTGCTTAACATAAAAGGATTTTTTTTTCTCATTTGTTATATTGGATGTTGAAAACTGTGGAGACATCTACAACCTGCCCCTCAGGTTCCAGTAGCTTGATACAAGGATAGGTGAGAGGGTAGGCTGTCAAAAATAAAATCACAATTACATACCTTGCCTTCCTGTGATATTCAATAAAGTCATGGTCTAACTAGCATTTATGATTTTCAAAACCTTTATCCTGGGGCCTCGGTGGTGGCAGCAAGCTCAGTGTTTCAATAACTACAACATGTAGTGCCTTAAAATCAAGGCTCAAATTCCAATCACTGGCAACATTTAAATGACTGGGGCAAGGAGGGGAAATTGTTATTTGCAAAGATGTGATTTATATATTTGAAGATTAGAAAAACAATAATAAGATGGGAGTAACAATTTGTAAAAAGACCTTTAGGCAAGAATCACTTACTGGTTTTCCCTTTAAAAACATATAATGTGTTATCTCTAAAGACTAAGACAAAAATGTGTGAAGCTGACTGGCAAGGAACTAGTAAGTCAGTTGTAAACCAGCTAGTGAGAAGCAGAGTTAAGCTACAATAGGATATGCTGGAAAGGTGATGGTCCCTCTTGCAGCAGTGAATTTTTCACTGTCCTCCTGTGAACAGTACTTTTGGCTACATGTGAAATAACCTAAACTCTACTGACTGTCTTTTACTACTTGAAAAATCTTCTGTATGATGATATTTTTATTTAATATTGGATCTTATGCCTATCTTCTGTTTCTGTTCCCAGTATCTGATATTTCTCTTGTTACTCAGTCCTTCAGGCTCTTCAACCCTATGGTCACAACAACCTATAGATGACCTCACGGCCACATGCCCTTCAAGCTCATAGATTTTTGCAAGTATCAGGTATAACCTTGACCTGCACATTTTGTGATCTCACAATGGAAATGCCAAATAAGAAATTTCTTTGCTGAGGGCAAAGAAATGCTTTAAAGGCCTCCAAGACTAACATGATGCTAACAGAGTGTGTAAATTTACTAGCCTTCAGTATTGACATGTGGGATGGGAGCAGAAAACTGGGCTTCCCAAATGCTGCACGACAGCTGAAAACTATCGTAATGGTAGGAAAGTAGATTGGAAAGCCTTGGAAGAGCGCATGAATGTGCTGGAACAGAGAGTGCATCAGCCAGAAACTCTTGGAAAAAGTTAGGCTAGGGAGTGATGACATGATGATAGCAATATAAATAAGTGAAAGGAAATTGCATGAAAGAAAGGAAGAAGGTTATCTGGATTATCTAGAAAGTGGCTGAACAGATTTTAGCCTAAAATTAAAAATGGAAAAAGAATGAGGCTAGACATAAGGAAAAAAATTCACAACCTTGAGCATGCCTAGAATAGATTGTCAGACCAGCACAGGCAATGACATGGGTGGGTGAGACCAGATAGGATAAGACAATAGGAATAATAAAGTAAGGAAACAACCCTTTTGGTGTGAGCAACTGGAGTGGATGACCCAATTTGTGTTTTTCCAGGTCTGGCTGGCTATATATAGTTGAAGGGAGGCAGTAAATAAAGCTCGTGCACTAGTCAGTGGTGGTTGGCTATGATGGCACACAAAGTTAAGATTCCCATGCCTCTGCCTGCGTTCATGGAGACGTAGATGTGAGGGAGCATCACCAGCCCAACACTTGCTAGAGGTCAGGCTGCACAAACTTCCATGAAATGGAAAAGATGTGAGCTATCAGCCAAAGCTCTGGCTCTCAAATCTTCCAGGCTTTTGGAAGTTTCAAACTACAACTGGAAGAGTTGTCTTGGAGGCCTGGGTTGCCTTGAACTGCCTGAGTCTGTTATTCACAGGTTCATCATCCTTGGACCATCTTCATTATTTGTTTGTCTAGTGCCTTTCAAATCTTTTCACTCTCTCCATCTCCAGTGTGGTAACATGGATTGTGCACCTCAGCATGTGATATTAATGCAGCGGCTTCAGGCTTGCTAGTGTAATTTTCATACCAAAAAATCACATCTGCACCTTTTTCTGTTTTGTTTTATACTCCCTACAGTGGAATGAGAAAGAATAATATGAGAAAATGAAGGTTATGAGAAGCATGAATTTACCATGCTTCTTTTTCTGTTTTGTTCATGATGTCAGGGTTTGGGAATTGTTTTTCTATTTTTTTTTCCCCCTGAAATATGCATCAGTGCAATCTCAATCTGCTTCAGAAGAAGGACACCAAAGGAAAATGTCCACTAGAAGACCTTTCGGCCCTTTCTGTTTGTTCTGCATGGGAATTTCTTGTTTAATTTTGTAGTGATAGGCCCATACTTGGCTGAAACAAACCTTTAAAGGACGTGTCCCTAAATGTGCCTTCAGGTCCCTTCTCTCAGCCCAGACAGGAACGGAAGACAGATCTTGAAATTCTCCTTCTTGCAAAGAAAGGGGTCTGCATTTCTGAGGCAGCGAGTCACTTTTCCCTTACTTGGCGTTCAGTGAGCGCTTGGGAGAGCTGCAGTTACATGCCAGAGACATACCAAAAGGGAGGAAGGAAGATTTTGAAGTCCTGCCAAATACTGCGCATTGTTACGCACCGAGGCACTCCCTCACACGCCTTGGGTGGTGGGTATTGGTGTGCAAGTGTTCAGGTGCTGGCCACCTCATATTTGCCTGCATGGGAAATACCGGCCCTGTCCCCCTATCAAAGGCATTGAGAGTTTTTGGTTTTGATTGCTACTCACATATGGACACTGTAGATTTGGAGAAATATCTTAGGACAGTGAAAAAATCCAAACAAAAACAACTGAGGGCTGTCTACAAGCCCTGAGGAGGGAAGAAGTTGAAAAGGTGACAAATGCTTCCTTAAAATCAGAAATTGAAAAGACTGAGTGTCGTGACATGGGGTTGAAAGCTGCTGAGCTGGGTAAGGAGGGAGGAAATGCTGCAGTCTTTGGCTGCAGGGAAATAAGTCAGGGGCAGGGAAATAAGTTTTGCAAATTCCTGGAAAATGAGAATTCCACAAAATTTTCAAAACTCAAACAGGATATCCGGGAAAATTTTAAACCTCCTTTGAAGAGTAATATCTAAACTCCAAGATATTCAGTAGAGCCAGGGTTCCTAGGGCTTCTGGTCTCCTAGTAGCAGCCAGCACAGTAATGACCTGCCCTGGAGCAGGGATCCCTGCAGCCTTCAGTTCCCCTGTGTTATGTCATGCACCCAGCAGGAAACACCTCTGGGACTCAGTCCTGCCTGTGCTTTATCAGAAGTATGTCTAACAGACCCATTTCCTGAAGACATTTTCACTCGGAATTGCTCTTTTCCAATTTGTTTCGCTGGAAAACTCCTAACATGCCCTAGCTGCTATCCAAGGACGCTGGAAGAAACTAAAAGGTAGCAAGTTGAAAGCTGAAAAAGGAACTGTTTTTGCCTGCGTGATATAATTCAACTATGGATCTCATTCCTGCAGGCTGTCCCGGAGGTCAGGAGTTTATCAAGATTCAGAAAGGGCTGGGAATGCGTACTGCTGCTGAGCATATTTGCAATTCTATTATGTAATCCTACAAAAGTAGGTGTGGGGAGGGCTGCTTAGGATGAGACCTTTATTGATACCTCATCTCGTGATGGGAGGAAGTGTAATTGTGTAACATACAGGAATGTACTGCAGAGGCAATTTCTTGAGGGTCCCCCACTCACACATCCAACAAGTTTTAGTGCTGGTCATTACAAGTGCAATTATACAAGTTTACTGGAATCTCATCCTGATTTGATGGGGGAGGCTTAAATTAAACCTTCATATTAAGTCTCGTCTCTGATGCACTGAAGGTGTGAAATTTTAGAGTCCACTCTCTTGATGTTCCAAGTTGCCTTGGCTCCCACTGGAAATGTATAGGAAGCAAGGATCGTTCTCTTTGTAGTGGGCCCATTTTGTTGGCACAAAGGAGATGGGGAGTGGTCAGCAAAGGTTTTTGGGGTGTCAAATCTGTACAGGGCAGTTGTGGGTGCAATAGGTCCCAGGAAGGGAGGGGAGTCTGTAGGAGGAGTTGGATGTTTGGGAGATGACTCTTCAAATTCCTGAACTGCAAAGACATGGTCTGGGTTTATGCTGACAGACACTGCTGCCTTGCTAATTTTGCTGGGTGGGTAGTGTCTGTGCTTCTAGCACTAAAAAAAAAAAAAAAAAAAAAATCACCTTTGGGTATGATTCATCTCATCTAATTTTAGCTGTTTAGGTCTCAGTCTAGTCATCCAGAGTCCCTATATTCTCAGCAGAGAGAGCGAAGTCTGTCTATAGGGCGATTCATCCCTCTTGTCTCTGGTATCTGTCATTAAATGAGTTGAATCATCCCCAGAAGGGCTCATCCTTTTCCACTGGCTGCAGTGGGGGCCCAGACACACCAGATCATGCCAGTTGCCTAATGCTGAGGTAGCTCCTGTAAAGTGAGATAAATCTCCCTCCCTGGGTAGCTGTGGTCATACTAGCAACAAAAAAGCCCAAATAAACATGCTTTTAATCAGCAAAATAAATGGCATGTGTACCAGAGGGAGGAGGTTGCCTTCAAAGGTACTCAGCTGAAGTCAGCAAGGTCCTGCAGCTGTATTCCTCTCCATTTCAGCTCTCAGACTTTAATCTGTACCTGTGAAGACCTTATCTACTTCTCTCTTTAGAAAAGCAAGTAGCATCAGGTAGAGTGTGCCCCAAAGTTTTCATGCTTTTTTTCCTGCTGTATCTGTTAGCCCAATAAAAGAGATTGGGTCTGCCTACAAAATTTCCCTGCTTCCTATCCTCACACCATCAAGGCAGCTACAAAGGCACTATTACTTTGCTCCTGGATGATCCTGGATAAAGAACTCATGCTAGGCCTGTGATGAGATAAACTTGTGTTTTTAACACAGATGCTTGTCTACTGGCCCCTCGAGCCTGTAGGACTGCTCACATCTTGTAAAATTAGAATGTGCTTAAGCATCTCATAGCAGACCTCCATTTCATCTAAAAATGACAACTTTTGTGGCTTTTTCATTAAAAAACTGAAGAGGTTACGCACATGTGGAAGGGGCAATTCATATGCAAATCCTTTTCCAGAACTCTGGAAGCTTGTCTGATAAGAAAATCATAGGAAGCACAAATGAATGACAACAAAAAAAAAGCATGGGACAATATTACTCATACAATGACTTTGTCGCTTAAAGCGGAAAAAAAAAATCCCAGCAAAACCTCAGAGGAGAAGCACGAAGGGAATTTCTGTATTTCGCAAATCCCTTGTTTTGGGTGCAAATGTAACAATGTTTGTCATCCGAGAGGCTCCTTATGCTTAGGTAGATGCTCATTGTCCTTCTATGGAAATATACAGTAAGTTGTGCAAATATAGGCTGTGAGGAGACATCCGTCTCCCACCAGCAAGGAATGTGGGTGGGGAACACATCAGGCTCCAGCCCAGCCCCTCTGGGGCACTGCCCTTGCACGGCCTGAGAACAATAACCACCGGAACATGCTGAGAGACCTCATTTGAGGAGGAAAAAGAAGAAGGGGTAAAAAATTAAATAAATCTCAGCACAGACTTCAACCAGCCAGCGCGTCGTTCGGTGCTATTTCTGGAGAACAATGGCACGTGGGGATAGGGACACGCGCGCGGCGTCTGCTCACTTGCTCTGGACACTGGCTGCAGCAGGCAGAGAGATCATAAAGCACAGAAATCATGGTGACTCAGGTGCCTCCTGAGGGTGAATAGTCCTCCCTCTGACCTGTTCTGCTGGGGTATCCCTGAGCTGTGAGAAAGCAAAGGGCTGGAAACACTGCTTTCAGGGAGCATGTGGTGGAGAAATTGAGAAATCAGCAGTGGCCAAAGCTCAAAAATGTCTCAAAATATCCATGTACTTGCTGCTATCTCTCTCTGTTTTGCTGGCCCTCTTGCTCAGACTTCACGTGTACCAAAGCAATTAAGTGCCGTGGCTCGTCTCCCTGTTGTGTGTGGCGTGTGTGCACCCCACACGCAGAGGGGTGCGCGTGTATTCCCCGCGCTGTGTTTTGGAACAAACAGCTCCTGCGATATCTTCTTGCGTAACGCAAGGCTGGATGTTTTCTTAACACATGGACCTTCCTCCTCAAAAAAGAAAATAATTCAGGGTCAGGCAGCCCTTGCAGAGGGACCACTGCACTAACCCACCCTTTGGCATCCGCAATGACTGAACCAGTGCTGTGTTCCATGTGGCACAGCTGCTGGCTGTGGACAGTGTGCTCTGACAGCCAGGACTGCCAATCGCAGTGACTGGGGAAACACCACCTGGTTTGATCAGTGGGGTCTTATCGCGGGCAATAATAAGGAGGGAAACATAGGTCACCAGAAAGGATCTGTTGGTGTAGGAGTTGGGCAATGATGCTAATTGTTATTTTAAGCATGTGTTGCCTGACTCGTGGGCCTCACGTCACTGCTTGGTAATGGACACAAGTAGTGGGTTTGATATTTTCGGGCATTGGCCACTGCCTGACTGCAGCGGCTGCCGATGCTGCAACCTTGGAAAAATCAGTGCAGTCATTGAGCTGTTGTTATCTGGAAGATAACATTTGCCTGTAGGCACCCTGGTCTGAAAAACATTTGGCTTTTGACAGATGTCGCTCAGCCACAACAAACAGATGTTGCTTTACGTTTTTTCTCCAGTTTCCCCAGGAGCGAATTCAGTGGAAACAAGTAAACTGGTTTCCTGTAGCTCTGGGTCTGTATGTCAGATCTAGGCAAATGAAGTGTGAGTAAAGCCATTTTCCAGTGTAGAACTTAACTACCACTTCTTAATGTGACCCAAAGAAAGTTGTATCACAGGTATGATTTTAGTGTACATTTGATTTAAAAGAAAACAAGTAATGCAGAGGCTTGTTGTAAATGGCAAGTCTGAAAAATTATGTTTAAGGGAAGAAAAAAATCATTGGAAAAATAGACTGGAATACAGACAAAGCAGTCACTTGTTACTAGATTTACTTATAACTGTTGTACTGCTGTAAATATAGGGTAAGGAGTGATATTTTATGGAACTGGGGATCAGCACATCCTCCTGCATGCTGAACCTCTGGCTGGTTGGGTGGATTTGGGTGGGGAGTGAAGGGAGAATTTTTACATATGCCCAAGACTGGTGTGTTTCACTCACCATATCTAGTAAGTGTTACTTAATGTAGAAATGAGCCAAAACCACTGCTCCTGGTGCATCAGGTCAGGTTACAAAGTCTGGGAATAGTACGTAGGAGGGATTTCTGGGGCACACCTTAGGTGCCAGCAGCTGCTTTTCATATTGAGGACTACCTGAGTCTCCTTGGCAGAAGCAGAACTCAGCTGTGGTGGAGTTTGTTTTTGGTGGTTTTGGGGTTGGTTTTGTTGTTTCCCAAGTGGAGGCTGAATTGCATGCCAGGAAAAAGATGAGTTGGGCTAGTCAGAAAGCATGAGGAAATAGCATTCAAAATTTTATCCTTTCAGAAGCAAAGTGATAAGTATCTGCCAGCTCCACACAGAAATCTGCTTTTTCTTTTCTGGCTCCAGCTCACTTGTGGCAGTGAAGGGAGCAGGGGCTTAGTGGGGCCTCTCAGCAACTGGTGAGGAGGGGATCTGCTTTGGCACCAGCACAGCTGCACTGACAAGGGTAGTCAGGCTCCGTGGTTCTCTCCAGGGACTGCACCCTGCTTTCCTTCATTCCCCAGGTTCTTTGGAGTTTCATCTTACTCTGCTGGTTTTACTTGATGTCTCTGTCGATCCTTCTTTTCCCAAACTCCCCAAACCAGCAACTTGACAAACCACAGTGAGAGTTTGAGAGAAAGAGTTGGACAACAAAACATTGACCCCAAACCTGCACATTTATTTAACACTTGCTTTTGAGGCATGCAGCGTGCTGACATGCTTCAAAGTGAGTGACTGCCTTTCCCCTGTGCTGGCTGGCAGCCTGGAATGAAGAAGCCACCTTGCCTGGGAGGACGCCCATCGCTCTGACTGACAGGCCTCCACACAGCAGTTTATCTGCCAGCCAGCTTCGGCCGCTGCACTGGAATTTGGGACAAACACAAGGACACCTGCTCTTAGCAGGGATGGGACAGTGGGGGCCTCATGTGACTGGGTTATGGAAGCAGTGAGCAGCCACGGGGAGCTGGCCATGGGAAGCCAGCAGCAGGCTGTCCAGCTTGAAAAACATTCTAAGTCCACCAGATCTTCGCTGGCGGCTGGAGTTTAGCATAGGCACGAAAAGGTAGCCTCCAGCCAAATGAAAGAACAGCCCAGATGTGAAACAGCTATCATTGCCTGACTTCACCAATTAAATTGGGGCCACTCTCCTATTCATTTGCTTGTTTGTTTATTTTGAGAGGGCAACTTCTTTGTTGTATTCTGTAGCTGTAATTTGATTTGTCCTAGCTTTTCGTGTGCTGTTGAGACAAGCTGAGTGGAAATTCCAGTTACATGCTTTCATTTGTTCCCCCTTGGCATGCAGGCTACGGGAACAGGGCTATGGGCCCGTTGGCCTACGTGTCATTAATCTTCTGGGAACAATGAAAAGAGAGCATTTGAATGTGTCTTGGCTTTTCCGGCAGGCTCTGTCTGAAGGACTTCTCCTTTATGTTGTAAGAATAACAAAACAAGGAAAAAAAAAGGAGAAAAGAACAATAAAAGAAATCCTTCAGAGGAGAGTGCATGTGTCCCTGGGTGTCCATCAGCCTCACTGGATGGGGCTGCATCCCAATACCAGGAATGAAAGCCCATCATCACAGCAAGGGGCAGAGGTGAGGGCTCCCATTCAGGCATTCAGAACCCAAAAAGTTGAATAGATGCATCTTTTGATGAAGAGTTGTGTATGTAGCTAACTGTGCTCTTCCCTTAAAAGTGTCCTGGAGGCAAGGTAGGAAGGCTGCATCTGCAAACAGGTGGGTTGCAGCTCATCATGACTTTTGCTGGAGAACAACCACTAACCTTAGCAAATCAGTGAAAAGCTGTGGAATTTGTCTACCTGGAATTTATTCTCTGACACAGTTTCCCACAACATTCTCCTGGAGAAACTGGAGGTTCATGGCGTAGATGGATGTGTTGTTTGTATGATTGGATGTGGCACTCGGTGCCATGGCTTAGTTGAGGTGTTAGGGCATGGGTTGGACTCAATGCTTGTAGAGCATCAACCAACCTGGTGATTCTGTGATTCTGTTTGCTGGGTAAAAAACTGGCTGCATGGCTGGGCCCAGAGAGTGGTGGTGAATGGAGTTACGTCCAGCTGGTCACAAGTGGTGTCCCCCAGGACTCAGTGTTGGGGCCAGTCCTGTTTAATACTTTTAACAATGATCTGGATAAGGGGATCAAGTGCACCCTCAGTCAGTTCGCAGATGACACCAAGTTGGGCAGGAGTGCTGATCTGCTGGAGGGCAGGAAGGCTCTGTGGAAGGATCTGGACAGGCTGGATTGATGGCTGAGGCCAATGGTATGAGGTTCAATAAGGTCACAACCACCCCCTGCACTCGAGTCTTGGGCAGAGCATCTGGAAAGCTGCCAGGAGGAAGAGGACCTGGGGGTCCTGGCTGACAGCAGCTGAACAAGGGCCAGAGTGTGTCCAAGTGGCCAGGAAGGGCAATGGCATCCTGGCCTGCATTAGCAATAGTGTGGCCAGCAGGACCAGGGGACCAGATTGTCCCCCTGTATTCAGCACTCATGAGGCCACACCTCAAGTTCTATGTTCAGTTTTGGGCTCCTCACCACAAGAAAGACATTGAGGTGCTGGAGCATGTCCGGAGAAGGGCAGTGGAGCTGGGGAAGGGTCTGAAGCACAAGTCCTATGACAGCTGTGGGAGCTGGGGGTTTTTTGCCTGGAGAAAAGGAGGCTCAGTGGGACCTTATTGCTCTGTATAACCGCCTGAAAGGAGGGTGTAGCCAGGTCTGGGTTGGCCTCTTCTCCCAGGTAACAAGTCACAGGACCAGAAATGGCTTCAGATTGCACCTGGGGAGGTTTAGATTCAATATTAGGGAAAATTTCTTCATGGAAAGGGTAGTCCAACATTGGAACAGACTGCCCAAGGAATTGAGAGAGTCACCATCCCTGGAGGTATGTAAAGGACATGTAGATCTGGCACCTGGGCACATGGTTTAGCGGTGGACTTGGCAGTGCTGTGGTCAGACTCAATGACCCTAGAGGTCTTCCCCAACCTAAATGATTCTATGATTGTATAACTGCACACAGGATTTCCCTGCCCTCGCTGCCCCTCACTTATCACACTCTCTCAGTTACCTCTCCCATATACTCTCTGGTGCAGGGTTGTTTGCTTAAACAGTTACTGGACTGAATTCACGGGGGTTCAACCAGGACAAGGCCTCTAGGACTAGTGTTTCACCAGGCACTCACAGCTTCCCTGCCTGAAGTGTTTCTTCCCCAAAAAACTGGGGTTTGAGGCACTACGTGCCAACTTTCCTCTGCAAGCACATGTATATTAGCTCATCATTTAGGCTAAGGATTTCCAGACTTTCTGGTAAGATGGGTGTCTGAGGAAACCTTGGGGTGTTGATTATAGGGCTGGGCGGGCAGCAAGAATTCCATTTTGCAAAATATTTCAAGGTGTTGACACTTGTGTCAAAGTGCAATAAAACCAAGACTCTCTCAATTGTTTTTGCCAAAAATAAAATAAAAATAATAATATGGGGAAAGAAAGGGGAAAACAAAGTACACACTGCACAATAGCCAACAGCTCAGACTTCACTTGAGAAGTGGTCTGTAATCTGGAAGAGGAAGAGCACTCCTTCCACCAGCCCACTCACCATCCTAGGGTGTGCCTCCCTAGGCTAGAGGTTCTTTTCTGCACCCAAGAAAAAAAATGCTTTCTGTGTTCTTCATCAAAAGCAAGCAAAAAAACAATAGGTCCCTAAGGAAAGCCTTGGTTTTAATCTACTGCCTTTTCCAAGAAAACACCCCCTCCTTTTCTTAATCTCCCTTGCCATCTCCACTTATAACATTCTTTTCGCCTGTTCTCCACCACGCAAAGAATCACAGCAGATCTGGTGCTCTTGAAGTTGCTTATTTTTTTTCCAGTAGGGGAAAAAATAATCAGGATTTCAAAAGTATACTAAGAATATTTTGGTGTTCAGCTTCCCTATGCTTGTGAAAGTTAAATTTCTACTAATCCTGCAGTGGATTAGTGATGAGCTCCAAGAAAATGTCCTTACCTTTTCTGGACAACTCATGTTCTCACGCAAAAAGATGGAAGAGGGGACAGAAAGATGATTTACTGAGGAGGAGGAAAGGCAGTGCAAGAAAAATGGCGTCATGTTCAGTTGGATGGGCCAGCTAGGAGGAAAGAGTGACTGGAAGTGGGAGAGCAGGCTTCTGCCACCCTGCAGCTCCTGCCCTGCCTCTAAAGGCTCCCTTTGGGAGAAAGCCCCAGATATTGCCAGCAGTTCTCTTCAGTGCCCTGCCCAAGTGTTTTGGTTTATGAGACCAGACCAGCTTTCTCAACCTTACCACGTTCTGCCCTCTTGATTTTTAGGTGTGAAGAAGTGGACTCATATCCATGTCCAGCTCTGGTCTGCTTCTGTCCTGAGACCTGTCTGCAGAGCTACAACTGGTGCCCACTGGAGGGACTGGCAGATGCTCACTGACACGACTGAAATCGGCCAAGAGACTGCACTTGGCATCTTGGGGATTTTCTGGGCCCTGTAGCATGGGCAAGCAGGGTTCATCAGGGAGGTAATGTTAAGGTTTTCCCAAGGTTTTGGTGGGCCTTTTTGAGAGACAAAGTTAGCAAGTGGTCTACAAGACAACCTTCAATGAGCTCGTGTATTGTAGTCTGGGTACTCTGGGAGTGTATTTGCTCTAGAATAAATAGTAAATATTACTGATAAGGAAATAATAACTAATATATGCCAGAGATTTAATCGCATGTTATTGGAATTTTCATCTGTGAAACAATTAAAGGACTAGACCTTACAAACTGAAACTGCCTGACTGAATGGTGCATGAGAAATTTTGTTCAGAGGGGAGCTGCTGGGAAAATACCAATTTATGTGTCAGCAGGAAAGCTGGAAAACATAAGTATCTCAAAATAAAAAATGAATGACTTGACAGAAATGTGTATTTTTAGGAAAAGAGTCATTCATATGCTCTGCAGATTTAAAATTAATGATGGGATTTTCATTTTATCAGAATTAAAACACTACAGCTTCACAAAGAGAAATCTCATTAGTGAAGCTGCATATCTGAAAGTTCACAGTGAAAGGGCAACTGCTAAAAAATCCCTTATATTTCATCATATCAGCAGGAAACCAGAAGAAAAACAAACTTTCAAATTCAGTTTAAAGTTTCTTAGAAATTGAACTCAAAAAATATTTTAGTGTTGCGGTTAAAATATTCTCAAGAAAACTGGAAATTTTTGGTTCTATCAAGGAAATAAAGTGAGGAGTCCCCCACTCATGGCCATCAAGTTTTTCACAGGAGCCAGCTTGCAGCTGAAAAGGGACCCTCTTTACCATAAATCTTCCCCTTCCCTTTTCCCAATTTCCCAGTGAAAGGGGGAGAACCAAGGACAGGGCCTTGAGGAGCTGTTGGCATCCACCATCATCTCTGGTCAAAGTAATGCAGGGCAGGAGCCTCTGGCAGATCTGGGAATGGAAGAAACTGAGCTGCAGTGAGTGTGGCTGAATTGAAAATCCCTCCCCAGTCTATAACCTCCACCTCGATTGTTGGGTTTCTCTGGAGTGTCCAAGCCCTTCCAGATCCAGTTGAATCTCGTGGTCTGTTGTAGCACCAGATTTAAGTCCCTTCACTGCCAGCTTTGCAATGAGGGGTTGAAACAAGGCTTCTTGCCAGCAATATAAACACCCAATTGATTGACTTCCTGGGCATGGGGAGCTTCTCTTGTCAATTCCCCTTCCCATCAAAATCCTTAAACAAGGATGTCCATTTTTCATCCCGTTCCACAAGCAGCCTCTCAAGAGCTAAAATTCAGCTCTGTAAGCAACAGCAATTCTCAGATATTAGTGCAACTAGGCTTACAGTTTCCTTTTGTTCCTCCCTGCCTTCCTTTCATTCGACTCTGGTATTTCATCTTGCACTCAGCTTGGAAAGCTTTAGGCAGAGCTCCTTCCTTTGTTGTGTGTTTGCACACCTTGCACAGACTGGGCAGACCTGAATTGTGACTGATGCTCTGATACTCCTGAACAACAATGCATTACACACACACACACACGCACACACAAAACCCCCAGCAACCGAAGAATGAGGATTTGTTGGTATTTGAGCTGCACTTGGTGTCCCCAACCTCCCCATGCAGTCACCAGCTGTGTGCTGATGGAGTTCGGCCCTGTGTGCCCGGGAAAAGGTTATCTAGCTTTGGGAAAGTCAATTATATCTCAGTATGTCTCAGCTCCCCAAAGATCTTTTAACTGTGCTTTATGAGCTGTTTTCCTGCTCGTGGTAGTGGAGGAACCATGTGCCAGCTGCCTCAGAGACAAGGCACAGTGAGGTTAAACATAGATATATGCTAGGAACGAAATGTAATGGTCCTGCTGCTGTAAGACGAGATTTTTCCAGCCATTCAAGGCTCAGGGGAGTATGTTATTGTGTGTGATGTCTGTAGGTATTATATATGGTTTTGAGTGAATTGTAAATACATTCGTGTATGTATTTTGCATCCCTAATGCTTTATTGATATAATTCATCTCATGGTTTCAGTGACTTCATGTTTCTCTTGTAGCTGCAGCACATGAGGAAATAATTTTGCCCAGTAAATAAGGTTGCAAACAGAGAATCTTTTATTTTCTTAGTATTATCAGAGGAGGGCAGGATGGTTTGAAAGGAATGCAGCAGCTTGGAAACAGAAGAATACTGCTTTTATTTTTTTGCAGGTGTCAATGTGCATAGGGGAATAGTTGTTAGCAAGAATTGTTGGAATAAATTAACACCTTCCAGAAATACCTTGGGCCTCAGACCAGCAAAGCAATTAAACATGTGCTCAGATTGGAACACTGCCTATTTTGCAAGTCACTTATGTGCATAATGTTAAACAGAGGCTTAATTACTCTGCAAGATCATACAAAAGCAGAGCTGGAAAGGACCTCAAGAGATGATCTACAGCAGCCCTGACAGCTGTTTCACTAACAGTCCTCCAATGACAGGATTTGTACAGCCTCCTCTGGTACCTTGTTCCAACTATCCTTCAAATGAGAAAGTTTTGAGTTTTATTTTGGGGTTTGGATTTTGGTTTTCTTCCCTTTTTTTTTCTCTTTTCCTTTTTCCCCAGGCTGCTAGCTGAAAATATCTTTGTGTAAAATAAACAAAACTCTCCTTGACACAGAGAACAACTAAGCTCTTTTCTTCCAGTAACACCCTTCTTGCTTGCTGCAGGACTGATGGAATCTCTCTTGGGTTCTCCCCCAATCCTGTTTCTCTACTGAACAAAGATGGTTTCTCCAACCTTTGCTTGGATAATGTGTATTTCACATCACATATCACTGCCATTTCTCCCTTCTGAACTCCCTGGGGAATTGATCTCATTGCAAGCAGGGAGCCAAGCCAATGTCCTACCAGTGTCTTAATTTTTTCTCTTTCTTTTTTATTTTTTATACACACAGAGCAAGCCAATTTCCTTGTGTTTCACTTCCAGCCCTATTATTGATACACCTTGAAAAAAGATTCATCTTCTTTTCTATGTGCACACTGAGCTTCTGGTCGTCTGTATCCCCCAGATCACTTCTTGGTGTGCTGCCACTTCTCTGCTTATTAGGTCTACTTCATTTGGCATTCAAAAATACCTCATTTTTGCTGAATTTCAAGCTGCAGATTTGAACTGCCTCCTCAGTTTGGATCATCCTCTAGCTTTACAGCTAATGCTGTAAGAGCTGAGCTCACTGTCAGTCCCGGCCTCTAATGAATAAGGTGAAAAGAGAGGAGGGAATACATCCTTAATTGTCATCCTGCCCTGACAGTGAATGACTGAGACCCAGTCTCCAAGTGCAGTTTTTAACGCAGTAGCGTGTTCAAGTGAATGTGACTTCACCAAGATCATATTTTCCTATTTTACTTCTCAGAATATTGTGTTGGAAAATGGCATCCTGCCTCATTTTTAATTACTGGGCTACTCACCAAGAAAATTGGTCTGACATGCCATGTTGTTAAAAATAAAAAAATATTTTAAAACTTTGCACTTGCTGATATTTGTCAACATATTGTTCTCTTGGGGTTATAACTCAGTTATTTAATTATTCATTCTATTATCTTTCCATTTATCAAAGGCAGATTAGTTTTGAATTCCCTGGCTCCTCCTTTTTCCTCTCTATAAATACAGGTCCTCTCCCTGCCATCTTCCAGCCCTCTGGGTCATCCCCTTTAAACCTAGAATTCTTGCAGATAATCACTAATAGCTCAGTCTGTTCTGATGAGTTCCTTAATTACACTAGTGTGAGTTTCATCAGACCTCATAGACTTGAAAACATTATCTTTCTAAAATTTTTTTGGGCAATTCTTTTCTTCTTTTTTTTTTTCAGCTTTGGCCTTTATCATCTGCTAAATCAATTTCACAGTTAACTTTTTTACAAAGACTTGAGCAGCCTTCTTTCTTTCAGCCCTTATTTCTCCTGTTTATCCAATAACTAATGTGTTCTCCTGGGTTGTCTGCTTGCTACTGGCTATCTGGGAGGCTTTCACACCACTTGCTAGTTGCTGTTCATTCTGTGTTTACATGCTTGTGCTATTCCTCTATTTTCATTCACCAGCACAAGTCTGCGCTTCCACTTCTGCATTAACTACCTTGATAACCTTTCTTCCTTGTGGTAATCCTCCGCAAGGTGCTGGTGCTGCCCTATTCTCCTCAGCTATACCTGCTTTCCTCTTCTGCAACTCGGACTGCTTTGTGGCTGTCCAAATGTAGGCTTGAATACTAACCGTCCCCCAGAATTTCTTCCTGTGAGCCCTGACTTACCATTTCTACACATGTTCATTTCACGGTTTTTACTCTTTTCAAGAATGTAATCATTTTGTGACCGTCATCATACCCCTTGCCTTACATTTTAAAGCTTGAATTCAATTCCTGTCCGCTAAGTGGCACCAGGACTAAAGTATGCACTGCTGCCCCAGACAAGCACCCTCCTTACTTGGAAACAGGCTTTTTTCTATAGTATTTAAAGAACACAATGAACTATGTCCAGCCCTCTTTGATTAATTACTCATCTAAAATTTCCCCATCATCAAGCCTTTACTTGCCTCGAGATTTGCAGTAACCTCTGCCTGGTTCTGTCTCTGCGGGTGCTGCCTTGTACACCGAGGTCAGGCTCGGCGCTGTTGGTTTCATTATGGGATGCAGGAGTCTGTAAATTAAACCTTTTATGGGGCAATTACACCTCCAACATCTTGTTGATCAGGTACCTTAAAGTATGAAGCAGGGTATTGCTGATGCTTTAGTTCCCAAATGTGGCAAAGACTGCAAAGCACTGAGGAGTCTGATGATGGCCAGATGCCTGCTGGGCAGCCCATTAGCTTTTTGTTTGTCAAATGTGTAATTGTGTGCGCTCACTTACATGGACTTCTCTGTAAAAATGGAATGTTTGAGATGTTTGGCAGTCCTGAATATGTCAGGCAGGTACTGTCCTGGTGTTGTCTGGAAACATGATAACCCTCCAGAGATATTGAATAAATGAGAGAGTCATTAATAATCTCATCCAGAGCATAAACTGATTGTACTGCCAAGGGTCTACCTTCAGTTACATCTTCTGCAGTAGTACTTCTGTCCAATGCTTTTTTTTTCCTATATGCAGGGAAATGGAGAGGTGACTAAGGTGGAGAGAGGTGTGATCCTCCCTGACCTCTGCACCTCCCACAGATCTGTTCTGGCTCTGTGCAGGTGTTGTTGTGAGTATCCCTATGTTCTTGCAGGCATGTGGACCTTCAGGCAAGAGCAAAGGCTTTCCCCAAAGACAGCCAGTGCTCCCACTGAGTGGGGAAGGGATCGCTGTGCTCCCACCATCCTGGCTGACCTAAACCTGGCTCTGACTGCTGTTTTACCCAGTAGCTGTTCTTAAAGCACCTCTCTTTTGCATATTTTCCTTGTTTGATCTTTTGAAGTGAATGCTGGCAGCTCTGCCTTGTCCACCCAAGGTTGCTGGCCCCATGCAAATCCTTGGAGTCCTGGATGGCTTTATCACAAGTCTCCCTGCTGCTGTTTAACGAGTGCCATGGTTACGAGCACCAGTAGACTGATGATATTCACATGCAGGAAACAATGCAGGGAAAACAGGATTTGCACGGCTCCGGCTGCACTGCCCCAAGAATTGCAGGAAGTGATTGTACTTTATGAAACCGTCTGTGCTCCACTAGATTGTCTATAGCTTTTAAGGTCAAGCCATAGCACACCGCGTTTGAAATGCCCTTTGTAATAACGAGGACTGTTTATGAGCCGTGGTACAGGCTGTATTGTTTACCCTGGGCTGTGGTTAAAAGGTGCTATAATTCAGCCTGTTTTGCAGGATGGCACGGGGAATCTATCATAGGCCTTTCTGGCATGGGCTTGGGCTGGGTTCAAAGGAACAATGTCCATCATGTCATCTGAAGTATCCCCCGGCATGTAGAAAGTCACGCAGCACGCGCGGCCGCCTGCCGCCATGCAAAGCCAACAAAAGAACCGGGGGGAGAAATCAGGAGGGCCTGTCAGGGACCTGGGACATTGCTCTGGGCACTTCCCACAGCAGCCCAGCTGCCCCCTTGAAGCGGGGAGTGGCACGAGCCACACAATGGATGTGCTCAACCCTTAGAGAGGAACAGAGCAGCGATACAGGGCAATCACCGCCCCTGCCAGCTAAGTAGGAAAGTTCTGGGAAGCAGCCATTAATTCAGGGTCCATTCTCTGCTAATTCCCTGATCCTTTAAATTGCATGAGTGCTGGCCTGTGCTGAGGCAGGTCCGTGCCACAGGGCTGTGAACAACGTGGTTCTGAAAAAGTGCAGCTGTGTCAGCAGGGCTTAGGTCCCATTTCTAGTTCCTGGCTCAGGTTTAACAATATCAGGGTCAATAAGCAATTAAATCTGCATGGCTCAGACTTGCCCCAAAAACAAGGGGGATGTTTGCAGCAGATCTCTTGCTTCCTGTTTCATTGAAGGCTGCAAATTGAAAACCTAGCTGCTAGCCTTTTTTGGGCCACAAACACTTTGAAAGTAGGTTGCTCATGCAAGCTGCCGGTCACCCAGAAAAGCTGTGTTTAAAATAAATTAGTGCTGCTCACATCTTGGAAGTGAAGAGGACCTGCCTGTGTGAAGAGGACCTGCCTGTGTGATCAGCTGCACTCCTGCCGTAAGGAGCATAAAAGGTTCAGGGGCTTTTGGTGTGGCCATCAGTGATAATGTGGACATGTTGGAAACACTGCAGGTAGTTAGAGACTTGCCGAGGCCACAGTGGAGTCTGGAAGCTGGAAAATATCCTCCTTCAGACATGAGCATTTGTTTATGTCATCACACCAGGTGGAAGGTGAATAAATGCAGGACAGAAGCCCACAGGACTTACTGGGACCTGTGAAAAGTGGCAGTATGCTATGCCTTAAATTCAGGTTTGACTTTATCAGTATGGAGAGGTCTTGGAGGACTTTGCAGTCAAGATGTGATAAGCTCATGAGAGGGAGGGAGGGACCATCCAGCAGGTATTGGAAGAAGAAGATGGGAGACACAGCTGAAATCCTTCAAGGGGTTGCTCTGTCTTGGTGTTTTGCTGGCAGGAGCCTGGTCTGTGGGTGTATAGACTCCAGCAGCATCCCAGAAGAGTGTGGGGGGGCATGAAACCAGCCTTTGGGGGCTGATAAAAAGCCTCAGCATGCTCTTGCTCTGGTTCACCCCCTCCTTCCCCATGACTGTAGTTGTGAGAAAGAATTTACCCCCTTCACAAGATATGGCTGGGCTCTAGAGTAGGTAAGTTGCTCGAAAAGGAAGTGTCCTAAACGAAGCAGTCTGCTCTTGGTCCAGTTCAATTTGCTGTGTCTGCCTCACAGGAGAAGATCTCCTGGCCTCAGCACAAGGGAAATACTTTGCCTGGGTAGACAAAATCTACTCTCCCTCCAAGCAGTGAGGAACCAACCAGACATCCTGAAGTACAGCGTTGTTTTCAAATAAGTAAAACTCAAGAAGAGAAGTTAAGGAACATATCATTAACATTTGAAGAAGATGCTGAGGGATAAAATACTTGTCTTTGATAGACATCTTTCACATCCCCTCCTACTGCTCTTACGAGCAGTACTCCTACTTTCACTCATTTTAGCCACCTGTTGAATCGACATGAATTAACACCGTCCAGAGCAGAAACTTGGTTTGGACAGAGTGCTTGCACAGGAGTGTGTTCGCAGGGCTCTAGCTGGGCCTTGCTGTCATCACTGCAAGATCACTAAGAGCCCCTGCCACTGAGAAAGAAGAAGCCAGAGGAAGGCACCTGTCTCAGGCACCACCACTTCACATACCTCTTTGGCAAAATCCTTTGGTGCAGGCAGTATTCCCTCAGGAGAGAAAGATCTTGGCATCTGCTGCACTCTTTGCGTATCTTCTGGCATCCACCCTCTCCAAGACCTTCTGTATGGGTCTTCATGTCCAGAAAAATTTGTCTGATTCCTTCACCTCTGTCTTTATCCCAATTCAAGTACTATGTGGCACTGACACTTTTAAGGAGCCTCACCAGCAGTCCATATATATTGAGGAGAAGGTGCTACAGATCTGGACACCAGCGGACTATGATAACCCCCAAGTGCTGGGAGATACGAGCTTCTATGCAATCTAAGGGATGGATACCCCAAAGTTAGGGAAGGGGATTAGAGAGAGGTGGCACACATCAAAAAAACTGGAAACCAAAGGTTCTTCAAGGTATTACTCACTTTAAAAAAATCTTGGCATGCATACATCTAGTGTGAACAAGCATAGGGATCGGAGATTATTTTTATTTTTTAACAGCTAGTTGTGGTTAAAGTGTTAGATGCAGTTTGGACACAGTACACCATGCCCTCCAGGCTATGTAAGGCAGAAAATGAGGAGGTGGACAAAGCAAATCTTTTAAAAAAAAAAAAAAAAATCAAATTTCCTGGGTTCACTCACATGTGTAAGCTTAGTCATGAGCAAGCTCTGCTGTATGAACGACAAATGCTCAGCTCCTTGCTGGTAGAGCTCCATTTCTACTAACCCACTGGCCATCTTTTGGCAGGCGCTGAGGGGTTTTGACGCCCCAGCATTGTTCATTGCAGCAGCTTTCAGGTTTATCAGATATGATCACTTGCTCCATTTCCTATTGGTTTTCTTACTGGAAAACTGGAAGCGTGTACCCAGGAAGATGATGACTGCATTCCTAGAGTGAATATACGAAACTTCTGAGGTTGAGAAATGTTTCTGAGCATGCTGTATATGCGAGTAATGAGGAGAATGACTTCCAGAAAGCAGCAGAGCAACTGTCTTTATTCAAGATTTGGGTCTCCAACGTTCTCAGTTTTTTTTCACTTGATTGCTTTTGCATGTATTTGAGGTCACACAGGCACATAGGACATGGCACACTCCCACCCTTGAGCATTCTGCAGCCAGGGTTTAATGGCTCGATCCTGTGCACGGGTTTGCAAACTCTGACTTACAGTGGTGCACCAGTGCTTTTATAATAAACCTAAAGTCCCAAATTCAGGGGCATAGTAGTGGGAGCAGACTAGGAGCAAACAATCATGACAAGCATCATGATTGCCTATCTGGTTGTCTGTTCATACAAAGGTCTGGCCTTTTGCCCTCCTCATCCCCTTAGTCCTGCCCACAGGGTGAGAAAATTGCAGGGCACCCCTTTCACCGCACTTCCCCAGCACCATCCCAGGCATTCAGCTCAGGGACATCCGAAGGTGTAGCTGATGAGTAGATCTTGCCAGCTGATCTGTAGTTCCTACCGACCACCAGGGCATGGCTCTCTGGAGAACATAAAGTTAAAAAAAAACAACCAACCTCAGAGCAACCTGACATAAATTACACAGGAAACTTTTGACCAGTTTGGCTCCCTGCTTGTAACAATAGCTTTTAGGAACTCTGCTTTACTGGCAATCAAGACTAATTCCAAGGTCAGCAGATCATAACCCCTTATCAAATGACAAATATTTGCCTACATAACCTGAGCACAGCTTGTGTGACTGGGGAAGGAAGTTAACTTCCACCAAAAGATGTTTGTTTGGTTGGTTGGTTTTGTTTGTTTGTTTATAACAAGTGGCTAACACTGGTACCAGAGCCTGTGCCAACACCCCTAACTACAAGTCTCAGTTTTCCAGTGTAATGCACTTTGTTGCTGTCACAGACAGACCTGGTTGCCTCTGAAAATCAGCCTGTGCTAATGAGATACCTAATTCAATAGCTTCATTCTTTCAAAGCTCTGGTTTTCTTTTCTTCAAGTATTTAGAGTAATGCAAGCAATTTTAATTTAAAAATGTGAAATTCAGAGTAGTATGTTTATAGTTTCAATTTCTTGCCAAATATTTCTTTTCTACTGTTTTTAATTTTTATTATCATTTCTTATTGTTAACTGTTTGATTTCAATCAGCACTTAAACCTCTAGGGTGTTGTGCAATCTCATTCTTGCCAACCCTGGCATTTCACAAATCTTCAGTGGCATTATTGTAAATGTTATAAAGAATTTGAGATACTTTTTAAGTTATGTTCTGGCTTCCCAGGCTCTTGGGTGCATTCATGTGGTACTTCCAGGCTTTTCCCTATATCGGTGTAGGCATCCTTTCTCTAAAGGGAAACTAAATAGGACACAATCCCAAGAGCCCAGAAGCTGGGCTTTTAATTAGGTCATGAACTGTTTCCCAACTCACAGTTAAAGCTGGCAACCTTATAGACAATCGAGAAGAGATCAGACCAAGGTACAATTGAAAGAACATCCTGTAGAGTAGAGATGTATTTGCACTTAAACTGCTCTGCAGAGCGCGCAGGTACCCAGCACAGAGCTTAAAACAAATAAATAACCAGAAGGATGGTATTTTTAAGACCTGGCGGGAGTGAAAGTGCTTTTCTCTGTCTTTTATGTGAAAAGTTTGCACAGCAGACAAAAAAAGAAAAACCAAAGCAAAACCAAAGCAAAACAAAACAAACAAAAAAACCCACAAAAAACCCCCAAAAAACACTAAAAACAATCAAGCAAACAAATGTCTGCTAAAACAGACATTTACCTAAGACTCCTCCAACATGAAAGTTTGTGTGTGTTTTTAGTCAAAGTGTGTGGACAGCTTTAAATAAACGTGAAAGGTTGAAATCCTCTGCTGCCACTATATATCCCTCTGGCTTAACAAGAAAATCCCTAAAGTATGTTTGCTAACAGACTAGTAACAATTGCAGAGTTTATACTGTTATTTACCACCACCACCCTCTCCCCATTTCTTTTATTCCTCCTTTTTCCATTGATGGTCTCAAAAACCTTTACCATATGTATTTTATTTGCTCCTTGATTCAGCTCAACTCTTGTTTCATCCAGAACAAGAGTAAATGAAGGGTCTTTTTTTCATTATGATTACTTTTTCTTTTCTCTCTCTCTTTTTTTTTTTTTCTTTTGCAGGTACTGTTTGTTTGGAGATTGGGAGGCCTGGGGTAAAGGGGCATTTGAAGCATGTCTCCTAGGACTCCTTATTAAAGGATGGCAGTTTCTTATCACTTCTCATCACACAGCTGTGGCCTCTTAATTCCTGTTGTTTCTCAATATGCATTCTTTAAGCATTTCCATGTTGACAGTGATATAATTTGTGGCATGCCCTCCCCCCTTTCCCTTTCTGTTTTCATCTTATCTGATTTGTTGTTGCAATATTTTTTTTTGGCTTGAGCTTTTTCTCTGAACTTGCAGGGAACTATTTTTAAGTTTTACAAAGTTTTAAAACGGAAGAGAAATAAAAATGAAGTCTGGGTGGAAGAATAAGCAGCAGATTTGGGGAATGCTGGCAGGCGAGAACAGTATGGACTCTGGCTGCTTTTCAAGGAGGATGGGCCTGGTCTTAAATGGCCACTTTTAAGACCAAAATGCGGTGCAAATAGTAGAGCAGTTCCAACAGTTCTGAAAAGCGGAGGTGATAAGGTTGTGTTAACTGACATAAGAAGTGTATCACCAGAGGCTCAGAGGGCAGACAGCAGCAAGCAACCCCAGCACAGCAGGGTTCAGACTTCCTCAGAGGGCAAAGCCTCATGGAAGAAGGGTTGACAAACCATGAGGGAGAACAGAAGACACAGCAGGAGGGCTAATGAGCTCAAACACTCAACACAAAACACAACATTTCCTCCATGTGTCCTAAACCAGAACTAGGTACTGGAGCAGCATGCTCATTTAACTGGAAAGGAAGACACTGAAGAGGTGGTAGTCATGGCTAACACACATTGGTTCTCACGGATCAGGGTGTCCTTAGGATGCTCCTTGGTCTCCTTCACCAGAATGAAAAATGGCCTGACATGGTTTGCACACGAGGCTGAGAGATGGGCATTGGAGATCGTGGTTTCCTGCTCAAACACAGACTCAATGTCCAGTGTCAGGTGTCTGGGATAGTCATGGCAGCTGCTCAGTTAGGGGAAGGAAGCCACAGGAAGGACAGCAATGCTACAAAACCTTTCAGAGCAAGGGAAGAGGGCAGGACTGGAAATTTTCCTCCCTCCAGCACTCTGGGAGCTGTTCACCCCTGGAGCTGGGTTCACATGCAGTTTCTCACCAGCACCACATGGACCTTTTGGAGAGTTCTGCAACATCCCTGGAAGGCTATTTTAATTTTTTCAGTAACTGGCCATGGATTTAGGAATGGCAAAACTCTCACCTCTCCTGTTTCTCAGCCTGTGTTCTCTCTCCACAGTTATATAGTGCTCACCATGACAGTATGAAGAGTGGGACTAAGAAAATAAGAGAATGGGGGATCACTAGGGATATAATAACTGACAAATTAGTTATTGTTATCAAATTAGTGATTCTAAAATAAAAAATAACAAAAATAGTCTTCCCCCCCAAAACTACCTGATGTTCCTGCAAGCCAGCACAAAAACAATCTGCAGCAGAGCCAATAAAGCTGCTAAAGAAAGCACCCACAGAACATTTCAGACAAAATAAGGAAGAGTTTTCAATGGCCAAGACATTACAGCACCATCTGAAATTCCCTAATGTGCCTGTCCTTAGAAGGTCAGCATGAAGAATTAACTGTGCAACAGAAACAAACAGGCACACAGAGAAAGGGAGTGACTTTGTGCTTTTGCATTGTGTACCCACAGTGTGCCCGTTTTCCTTGGCTTTGCTGATGTTTTCCTTCCTTCTAGGCATTGCTACTCAAGCATGGGGCAGAAGTAGAGCAGTTGTCCTCTTTGTGGTCTAGGCTTGCTTGTCTTGCTGGAGTGTGGAGCCTTGATTTTTTTGGTGGGATGTCTTCCCTCTTCCCTGAAGTTTACTGACTAAATTCTTTCTTTTTAATATCCCAGCATGACTCAGCCATCACTGTGATAGGACCGATACAAACAGAGAGGATCCTGATAACAAACAGGATCCTGATAACCTGTGGGCCAGCCTGTGCATGTTGATGCTCAGGTTAGTTTTGCTAACACCTCTAAAGGGTTTCAAGGCAAGCTGAAGACCAGGCTGATGATTATTCTTACCCTGGGTCTTTGGTCTTGCTTTGGCACATATTTGCCCGTGTCACTGGCTGAAGTGCCCTGCTGCTAGAGCCTGGGTTTGTGCTGTGCAAAGAGATCAGGGGCTGTGGTTGGGTAACACAGGGATGCCACTGGACAGAGTAAGAGGAAATTGCATCCTATACATTGAGAAACCTAAGAGTGGCAACTCAAATGTATTTACTGGCACCCAGGCTAAAGCACAACATGCCTTTGTTTGGTTGCAGGGGGGGTTGTGAGAATTTTCCATCTGAAAACTGCAATACCTCAGAGTCAAGGGATTAGGTCCTTGCTTCCAATTTCCTTGACTGTAAAAACCAGATAAAACTATTAGACTGTTTTCTTTGCTGCCCTTGT
This sequence comes from Ifrita kowaldi, assembly GCA_013398055.1. NCBI lineage: Eukaryota > Metazoa > Chordata > Aves > Passeriformes > Cinclosomatidae > Ifrita > Ifrita kowaldi. The sequence continues at coordinate 526,950 of VZRS01000217.1, read as the reverse complement.
TACTCTAGACTGATCTCTAAACCTGATATTTCATAGAATTGTACAATGTTACCCTGGAAAAGGGCCTTGGGAGATCTTCTACAGCATCCCTCTGAAATGGGTATTTTTCTACACATTTCACAGAGTTTCTGGGTCTGTTTTCAGTACTCCTCAGCGATTTTTATTCAGTAAACAGTGCTGAGCTTGACTCTATTTCCCAGCCTTTTGTCGTTCTTCTTGCTCAGCTCTGCTCCCAGACCACCTCACCTGTATCCTCCCTGAAGTACAGCTTCCAGGACCAGACCTAATGTCCAAGCTGAGGCCTCGGCAGCATTTGGTGGTGGTTAGGTTTGAGGAGAATAATATGAGTGCGGTGGGAAGCTGGATCCGAGGGATCCCCTGGGACACGGTTACTGCCCCTTCCCCCCTTGGTTCTGATGCTTTGGAGACAAATCCTCCAGGCTCTGCATTGAACATGCAGAGACTTAGGCATCAGGATGCTTGTCTAGAAGACTATGGCAAATCACTAGTACTCATAAAATGCCAGCTAACCTCATAAGAATCTAGTTGGTTTGGGGGTTTTATGCTTGAGCTTCCGTCGGAGAAGTCTGGGTTTTGTTCACATCCACCTGGACCTGACAACACAGGTCTCCTCCAAGCAGATCTTGCACCTCAGCCTTGCCACAACTTGCAGAACAAGCACTGCCCTGTCTCACTTTACAAGCTGAAAAGCTGTTTGCAGGTGTCCTCTGAGTTGTATCTCTTTTTCCTATGCTTTTTGTCTTTTTTTCCTCCTATTTCTCAGTCCTTTTATTGTGAAGACACAGGAGCATAGAGAGATTTCTCTCTCCAAAATGTAACCTTTAGACAAAAAAGGACACAGCAGTGTAAAGTGTACTGAAATGTGTTGCCCCAGACACAGGTTTAAGCTCTGTCTCTACAAGATGTTGGTTTCCTCATGTACCATCCAATTTTCAATCAAGTCGTGCAAGGATTGGCTTTCCTATGAATGTTTTAGAAAGCTGAAATCCAGGAGAAAGACTGCTGCTGCCAAGTGTGGTTAAAAAGAGATGTTTATACCCTTGAGGGACAAAGCTGAGGCCACATAGTTTTGGATGATTAAATGGCCTTGTTATCTTGCTGGCTTCAGGAAAGCCTGTTCCTAGGCACTCCATTTTGAGCGGTGTTTTAGGGTGGTGCGGTCTTTTTAGGACTTAAGAGTCGAGATGAGTGCCAGGAGGCTGGACCAGCAGGGAGTCCTGGATTGACCGGGCCAGGCTGGCTTGGGGCCTGGCAGAGGTCACTGCAGCGTGCCAGGTGGCATCCTGGTGGCAGCCACAAGTCGTGTCCCCACAGTGCAGAGCATCAAACCAGGAGGCACCAGGGTACCTGCGGCACACCATGGTGTGCGACTCCATGCTCAAGGGGACGGGGGTGCGGGGTGGACTTGCCTGACACTGATGAAAAGTGTGAAGGTGGTTTTTCCTGGACATTAAGGGAAGCAAGTCTCATAAGTCTGAGAAACAAGCAGCTGAAATACCTTTCTAGGTTCAGGCTGGGGGGTCTGAGCTCCTTCCATTTACTTCTAAAATGCCCTGAACAACAGCAGTATTTTGTTAACAAATTGCTCAGTACTGACTTCACTTTTTCTGTTGCATCAAGATGTGTATACTGAATTATAATTAGATAATTTATCTCTTTTTAAAATTTAGTTGGTTTGTTTATTTTATGTGCTTGGATTTCTTTTTCCAGCAGAGTGCCTTTGCAGTTGAAGCTAGGAAGGTGTCCAGTTTTTCTTGTTGCACACAAACTTAATCTTTGACCTGAAATTTTTTTTCTTTTCAACAGAGCAACTTTGCTTACTGTTATTATCCACAATTTTATATTTTCTTATATACTAATTCCCAGCTGTGAACAGGGGGATTTTTTTCCCAGGAATTCTTGCTTAGGTGGCTACAGTCTGGCACTAAGCTGAGGTGCTGCTGCCCTCTACTGAGCGATGCTGAATGTCAAGAAAAAAGTGCGTGTTTCAGCAGCTCGTTGCTGCCGTGACCATCATCCTCCCGAGCCTGCACTCTCTTTTTGCATTTTTATCAAGTTTGAAGAATTAAGAAACAGGGGCCTGCATTGCTTTTATTCGTAGTGTTTACTTGCATTTGTAGTGTCACCGCGTGCCGCAGGCTCACCTATTGCCCTGCAGATGCTCTTTCCCTGCCTTGTCCTCTTTCCCTGCTTTGTCTCACTGTGTGTGCAAACTTCAGTGTGTCTGCGCTTCCTCTTTCAGCAGCATTGCCCCAGCCAGCCCCCTTTTCTTAGAGACTTCACCCAGACTTTTAAGTACATTGAGATCTGGACATGCATGGCCAGCCAGGCTTTGATCCTTCATGCTATCCATCACGATGCAGAGCAGTAGGAAGAACTATGATACTTGGTATTTACAACTGCATCAGCTGATTAATGGTTAATGGTCAACCGAGTCATGGTGTAAAGTTTTTCCACTCATTTGTTAGGAAGATGTCACCTTTATGACCAATACATCACAATTTTAAACCTCTGTGGGAAATCTACCTGCTGAGAGATGGACGTCTGCTTTGTTTTCCTGAAGGATTGGGTTGTTTTCTGGGAGTTCTTCCTGGAGAGCTTAAGGCACTTGTATTTACAGTAATTTAAATTAATGGCATGCACAGTGAGCATTTAGGTAGGAAAAAGTTGACCAGTTTGTTTCTAGTTGAGGTTGTTGTGGCCAGGGTCTCTCAGGACTCTGAGGAATTTGGCCCACATGCTGCATGGTGCAGGGTGAAGTATAAAACACACCCAAGGGCTTCACTGCCCTGCCACACACAGGAGAGTCCTATCAGGAAACACTGGTAGGAGTAGGTTAGAGAAGCAGTTTGCAGCAGTTTTGGCTGACGAATGGTGCTGTGATAAGAGTGGGGCTGTGGATATTGTGCGTGGCACAGTGAGGTTCCCCAGAGAACTGCTGGTCCATGTGAGTGGGACATTGCACAAGGGACAGGAGCTGTTTAACCTCAAGTTTAACTGAGATGCTACCAGATAGGGCTAAGATTAGATATCTTGTGAATTATCTGGACAAGTCATGTTTACAGGTCACTCTGAGACTGGCGACGCTGGTCACACAGCTCCCAGGTCCTAGGATGTGTGGTTTGTGAGAAAGATCAACAGAGAAATGAGAAAGACCATGTAATCCGTGGCACAACTGCCTCCTAGCGACAGTCTGTAGTGCACACAGAAAGTGGCATTAACGAGGCAGAGAGAGTTTGCTCCTGTGTTTCTTGTTCATTTTTAATCAGCACTTTCTAGTTCCTGTATGCTTTAGTCTCAATTTTGTGACAATATATAACTTTAATTCTTAGACACCCTGGAAAAATTCCTGGGACGACAAAAGTGACAAACACAATACAAATCTGCCTTTTGAATAATTTCATGACCTATTTGTCTAGGAAGATGAGAATAATACACAATTCCAGCTATTCCAGATAATTATATTCTCTCTGTACTGTTATTACTGCAATGTCAGGATGTTTTTTTTCTACACTGAGCCTGGCTGATGGTCACATTTACTTACTCACAGACACTGTTTGGATTTGACAGGGATTTCAGACTACAGCAAACCTAAATCAACCAGAAACTGCTTATGCAGTGACTGTTCAAGTGACATCCATGAAAAACAGCTGACAAAGTAAGTGTACATAATGCATTTAAACTAGCATGTTTTCTACGATGCACTCAGGTTAACTGCGTGGTTGGGTTAAAAACTGCCTCTTCTGAATATGGATCTCCTCAGCAAATCCAGTCATGATCCTCCCTGTCAAAACACAAGCAAGCGGAGTCTGCAAGTGGAGGAGGAGAATTCTGGCAGAGCTTGGGAAAATTTCAAGCCCAACACGAAACTGGCAAAATCTTCAAGTTCAAGAATTACAAAAACACCTTTGGTACAAGAGTTGCAATATTTTTCAAAAAGCAAGGTAGGTATCTACCTACCTAGCTTCTTTCATAGTGAAAAGGTAGGATTTTGGGCTCCTGTAAATTTGAGGAAAACTGCAGTATACTCAGATGACTCAGTTACATTCAGCTATAGGCATGCCCATTTGTGAGAAGCAATGAAAGCATCTTGGATAGTTGAGAAAAGCAAGCCTATAAATAGCAGTACAGTTTTGCTACAGATGGGCAGAAACTCCAGCCCTTCATCTCCACATTTCATGCTTTGGGGCACTTGACATCCAAGTCTGACGTTCGCATCATTAAAATGTTTAGAGTCCACCTACACAAAATTGTAAAACATGCAATTTTCAGCAGACGTTACTTAAGTCACATCTTCTCTCTCCCTGTTCCCCTGCCTCCCCCCCTTCTCCCCGCTTCTGCTGTTAAATCCTATAGATTTTCACAGAAACTTCTTTTTATAGACTCTCTTTATTAGAGCACTATCCCTGCTAAGCGCTTCTATGAAATTCTCTATTAGACTGTAACCACCTACAGTCCCTGTGGTATCCTGTTAGATTTTCAAAGTTGATTTTATACAAGTTTCTCACTGAGTACATTTTAAATGTCAAATTATAACTTTAAGCCTGTGATAGTATAAATAGTAATTTCATCCCCTTCCTTCCAGCTTTTGGAGGAAACTTTTCCTTCCTTCTGCACACACAACCTCCACAAGCTGTCTGATGTTTCCTGTCATAGTTCACAGAGAAATTTGTCTTTTGAGAGATGCAAACCATTTTAAAAAATCAGCAATAAAAGGAGATTTTAGAAAGTTACTATTATATAAGGGAAGCTGAACTATTATGTAAGAGAAAGAGTGCTGTGGAAAGGAAGAAGTGCAAAGTGTTCTGCAAACTTAACTCCTCGAAGGCCTGACAGATGATTATATCCTTGAGCTTGTCTGTTTTTTCTAATAGTACCAGGTTGATTGAAAGTATCATCTGTCTGGAAAACTCCTGTATTTGTTTTCCCAGACCCTGGTGAGACTCAGAGATGCTGCCACTGCAGCCATGACTTGTATTATGGCTGGAAGGTGTTACAGCTCTGTGGTGCTGTGGTGGTGAGGTCATTTCAGCAGACAAGGGTAGGCATCCCTATATTTTTAAACAGCAAGCCAGAGTGATACTGACCTCTGTTCCTCTCTGTTCATACAGTCCTTGCAAGTTTGTGTTAGTGTGGTAACTTACAGAAACACCTTTGCAATGTGAAAGGAGCATCTGCAGCTCTTTCACCAGGAGTCCTCCAGCTGCTCTGCCCACCCCTGCAGCTGGACGTTCCACTTGGTCAAAACCAGCTGAAGCAGGACTCCTGGAGAATCATTCTCTTCCTGACACAGCCTTCCTATCTATCTCCCAGGGAGTAAGTAAAAGCACTTTGCTGAAATTGCCTACCTAATTCTTTGCTGAAGTCTGACCCTGATTTTGCTTGTATGGCATTTTTGATGTGCGTATTTCATATGCAGTGTTATATGCTGGATTTACAGATCATATGCACAGAGAATGCAGAGTGAAAGAAGACTCCCAGTGCTGTGTTTGTAAAGACTCAAGCTAGAAAATCCTCCCGAATGTGAACCACAGGAGATTTAACTAGCTGGTTCTGTTCTTGAATGAATTCTTCTCCAGTGTATTAAGAGAAACATTAATTTAAGGTTCAATGATGTTGATGTGACCACAGAAGTATTCTTGATACTACATGCAAAACACTGGGTTTATACTGCCCTCTTCTGTAATACATTGAAAGTGAAAACAGAATCAAGGCCAGGAACGGTTCTACAAAACTAAATCTTATTTAATACCAAGGTTCCTTCTATGGCATTTTTTTCCTCCAGGTCAGCTTTTCCTTCTGATTGCTATTTGTGAAAATATTGTCCTTAGACAGAAGGTAACATTCCGTGTTCCTTTTTTTCCTTTTAAGTTGGCCTTTGCTAATAGCTCTTCTGCAGAGTAGGTGTTGCTTCTTAAAATACCACAGTTACGTAAAGCCTGATTGATATGAGCTAAGGTGGGCAGAAAAAAAGTTATCAAAACCTGACTGTTTGAAAGAGAAGAATGTATTTTTGTTTAAAGCAGTGGGAGGGCATAATTACCTGCACAGAGGATAGGAAAGATTTGAGCTCACGTTGCTGACATGAAGGTCTATAGAGAGCAGACCTCCCTCTTTGGGTGCTCTCCTGCACCCAGAGGTATCCACCCCACAGCACAAGGGCTTTCTGAAATCCCACTGCAGCCACAATGTAACACCGTGTTGTTTATCCAGACCCCATGAGCAGTCAGGATCACTACATCACACATGTAAAGGTCTCTGGGCACGTTGGTGTAGCAGGAGGATACAGCACCTACCCAAGAGGGGTGCAGCAAGTCATTGTGGGGCTGTCCTGCACCCTGCTGTGCTTCCCCCACAGGGCCCCAAACTAGCCTGGAAGAGGGTTTGCCTCTCTGACCCTTATTACAGAGAGGCAAATGGGGTGAGGACTTCATGGATGTCTCATGGCTCTGAAGTTGCTGGAGGGTAGGGTAAAACCAAAAAAAGCTACAGCGAAGCCTCAACACCTAGAATTTGTTTTGTGTTCAAGGCATGCTTCCTGTCAAGGGAGAAGAGAGAAGCTGGAAAGCTGGTTTTAAAGAAAGACAGGTGCAAATTTCCAGCTTTTGTCTTTTAGGGGATTTTGTTTGGATTTACCACTAAGTTTAAAGGGTAGCTCTTAAAGCCCTTCCTTTAAATCCCTAAGCCAGCTATTTGCAGCATTTCATTCTTCTGAAACCCTGGGAATCCTATTTTTGCAGTGTCTCCACCAAGCTGTCACGCCTTCAGCAGCTGTACAGAGGTGGTTGTGGCCACAGAGAGCTCTGTTTCAGTCCTGTGATTAGGTTTTCCATGCAAGTTCATTAAATTCAATCTATCGAGAAGCAGTTTTGCTCACTCAGTAAATTCTAACAGAGCCAGAAGGACTTGCACATTGCAGCATATTGCAGCTCTGAGAAATATTGGAGATGGTCTTCAGAGAAAGAAATCCAATAAAAGGGCCTCTTTGCTGTACAAGTTATTTTAAGACACATTTTCACATCTTAATGACCCCTCAATTACCAGCTTCCTGACCAATAATGAAAACGGCAGAAGCAATCCAATCTGCAGTAGCACTATTTTTTTTGTAATTTTGCTTTATAACCAATATTCTCACAAAGAAATAACAAAGCAGTGATACTACAGCACAGCTGTTATTGTTGTTGATCTATACATGTGTATACATATGTCAGTCTTTTAGAATCCTTTGTCAAAGCATTTATTTGGAGGAAGGGTACCTTCCAGCACTCCTTTAGTCCCTGATATTCCCGTGGCTTTACTGCTGCTAACATTTGTTCTGCTGTTTTATTCCTGAGTTGAAAATATGTGTAGCAATTTGTCAGTTTGTTAGCAAAGTTTTCTGCTGGAGTGTTAGCTGGTCTTTTGCTTCTCTCTTTTCTCCTGCATTGAATATCTTTCCAAAGTATTACGGAAAATTGGAAAATTCTGTTAAGGATCTGCAATACATATTCTTTGGACCTGCTTGGCTCTGCTTTTAATGAATTCATTTTTCTAAAAAGTCAGTTTTAGCAAAATGTTTTTCACAGGGATTCCCTTGCAAATTGCTCATACACTGTCATCATATTTTTCAAGTTAAATTCAGGTTTCTGTAATGTCATTCTCATCACATTTCCTAGAGAATGTAAATTCCCTTTTGTTCTACTTAGAAGCCAACAAAAATTCATTAAAAAACTAAAAGTGAGTTCAAGAAGCAAAATTCAGCTACAGGTACAAACTTTGTCAAAGCCGAGGTGTGGTGCAGCTGGAGGCTCATTCCAATAGCTTTGATGGCAGAGATGACCAGATGTCACTGGGGAACTACAAGGCAGCTGCAACCAGCCAGTCAGGATCTCACAAGTGTTGAGGGGACAGGGAAGAGAGTTTGGCCCTCGTGGTCTGTGGCCACTTTTTCTCAACCAGCCTCTCTGCTCTGAGAGCTCGAGCCCTGCAGGCGATAAGACAGAAGGGCTGGTAAGGACCTGCTGGTTAAGTTCAGAGGAAAAATGGAGTCTCTCTCTTATGGCGAAGAGCCAAGCTGCAGCTCTCTCTCGCTGCAGAGCCAAGCCCCCGACCAGCACAGCACTCCAGCAAATCCAAGGTATCAACAAGTTTTCACTGTTATTGACCAAAGCACAGTATTTTTCTCCACTGGGAGCCAAGGCTCACTGAGAGCTCCCGCTCTGTTTGCAGTGAAAGAAGGTCTTTCACAATCAAAAGGCTCAATAGAAGCAGTTGCTATGTGGGAGGATATTGAAAACAGTGATTGGAATCATACTTTCTTTCTTCTGTCTCCTCTATTGTTTGAACCCCAAGAATTGCAGGGACGTGGCTGCTCTTGTGACGAAGTCTATTACTCTCTTCTCTTTCTCTCATTTCTTTACTTCAATCATTAAGGTTTGAAGAATAACTTGAAGTAATGGCACTGATGGCAGAGGGGTTGCATTTCCCAGTCCTTTGCACTATCACAAACGTACACCCACGTCTCGTGGGCACAAAACCTGCAGCTGCATCTACCACATCCCACACCACGGGTCTTGTGCCTGCTCTGCCTCGGAACAGGACAGGGAAAGGTGAGCTATTCCTGTTCTGGGGGTGCATGGCTCACTGCATGTGCCCTGTGGATCCCTGGGCATTGGAATGAGTCCTTGCAACATCCCCTGCGGTGCCACCACCAGCAGCTCGGGACCGATTCCAGCTGATCATACAGATGTACTCAAACCCTGTACATGAAAGACAGTCAATGGGGGTTGTGCTGGCACAGAGGGGAAGCAATCTGTGCCTGGTTTTTGACTGGCACAGGATGAATCTCCCATCTATATTCTAGAGGAGACAGGGACCATGACCCCTCTGTCATGCCACAGTCAAATATTGTCTGATCCAAAACCTCAGAAGTCCTTGCCTGGAGTTTAGGGTAAAGCCATGGGTATTGCTCTTAGAAGCAGCTCCTGTTTTATTTCATCATTGTGCAAACAGAATTAGGGCCCTTGTTACAACCAACACCTTTTGCTGGCACTTGCTGAAAGATTTGTCTAAAACTTGGCATTAGTTAAATTCTGTTGCAATGATAGCAAGAGAAAGTATGGCTGTAAAGCTGAGAGTCATACAATTTCTCTTCTCTTTGCCAAAGGCAGACCTGGGAATTTGTGATCAACATCATGTAGAGAATCACATTTTCTCATGCCCTTGCAAGGGAAACAATTGCTAATGGATCTTGTGCTTCAGCAGCATCTCTCTCCCTGCTATGTTTCCCAAGTGTTTGGGTAGAGCAGCAAGCATGTGGAAACCTTTTGTAAATTGAAAGAGAACAACTCAGAAAGATGAGAGACAGAAAGTCATGAGAAAAGTAGTGTTAACCACTGACTTCTGAAACCCTGAAGAAAGAAATTGGACAATGAAAGCCATGGTAATCAAGGATGCTGAGGCATAATTTTCCTAAGCTAGGGAGCTGCACTGGGTAGGGATAAACCTCTCCATGTACTTCTGCATGTTTGCATGTATTTGCTGAGGTGAGAAGGACTTTGAAACCTGTTCTGGGATTATGCATTGTTCTTTATTATAATTACTGGTGCTACAGCAGTGCCTAGCAACTCTAACATAATACCAGGGCCTTATTGCAGAAGTCATTGTGTGAAGGAAGAATAAAAAGAAAAAAAAAAAGTGACTGTCTTAGGCATTTCAGGCAGGAAAGAGTAGGAAATGAGCACCCAGATTGGCAGTGTGTCAGCAAGTTTTAAAATACAACTCCTGTGAGAAATAAAATATGTGAAAACCAAAGGTTGCCTTTCATATATTTAACTAATAAGAGGAGTCATGAGGAGATCCTAAGCAAGGAGAAAGAAATGAGGAAACATTAGAGCAGCAGCAAGGGATATGTCTGAGGCTATTTTAAAAATTCTTGAAGACACCTTTCAGAAGAAATAAGGCCAATTTTACTGGGGGGAGAAAATCCTAGCATCGAGCACTGAAAATATTATTTCCACCTCCATTCCTCATGTTCATATATTTCTATCAATCTGGACATGGTGTATCCATGCCATTTTCCTTCTACTTAATATCTAATTGTCACTGTCCTATTGATCTCCTGCCCAGCGGTGAGTGGTTTCTAAGCACAGCATACAAATCATCTGGGGGACTTTGCACTCTCTGTTTAATAGTTTTGCTTCAGGATATTTCCTAATTTCTTTTTTTTTTACCCTGCTGCTCTCAGTGGTTCACCATCACTCCTCCCTCTGACTTACTTTTCCCATCTTATCAAAGAGAAGCTTCTGCAGTGAGCTGAAGCCACATCATTTTTTCCATGGCTCCCCTGTTCCCCAGCTAGGGCAAATATTTCTGGAGATCAATACTTTTTATTTTCTGTGGTCATAATTTCAGTCTTGTTGCTTTTCAGTTTAGTTCCTTTCCTGATCAGTGCTTTTCTGAAATCTTTGTCACAAAACCAATGCCCTGATTAATCGATAAGTAATAAGACTGAGCTGATTCCAGAGATAAGGGGGAAATCCCAAGGGAAATATTCTACATGCTTCTTTTTAAAAGTCTCTAAGGCCTCCAGTCTCATAAAAGTGCACAGGGCTAATTAAAGGACTTTCCAAAGAGCAAGTGTCAGAGGAACGCATTTTTGCTCTTCATCTTGACCATGAGTAACAGATGTTACTCAGTTCACTGCCTGACATGAAAATCCATCCCTTGCAGACAAGGCTATGAGGCAGAGGAGGTTGCGTCCTGTGGCCAAATAGCTGCACAGGTGAAGCATAACCTTTCAGAAATCAAGAAAATCAATCATCAGAAAAAGATGATGAAGGTTCAGTTGACTGATGCTATGTTCCTTTGGACAAGATTTGGTACAGAGGAGGAGACCTAGCTGAGATCAGGAAAACAGAATTATTCATGGTTGCTACTTCTCACATAAGAGGAGACTCAAAAGTTATTCAGCCCCTGTATGACTTCTCTCCAAGGCTCATGATTTGTTTAGCCCTACAGTTATATCTACCAAAGTCACATGCCTCCCAGGCTGCAGAGGCCCTGTCCATCCATAGGCTAGCACTAGCCCATTTCCCTCGTTCCCTTGGCAGTCTTACTGTATCACAGTGCATACAGTCATTGCTGTCTTGCTTTCAACCTGGTCAGTCTAGGTTGAGCTCCTGGAAGGAGGGACAGTCCAAGGCCATAGGTGGTGCTTTCAGTTCCTGTGGTTCACTGGCTTGTCTGCTTTTAGTCCTTGACAGGGAAGAACACATGACTATGAAAAGCTTTGCAATCATGAAGGAATCCAACACCTCATAGCTGTTAAAAAGTTCAGTCCTTGCTGAAACTAAGAGACGGGCAGAAGTTTTGCTGGGTGTCTTGTGAAAGTGCCTCTCCTCACCCACCCCCAGATCTGAGACGGAAGAACTCAGACTGAGCTAGGAACGCTGTCGCTCTCCAGCACTATAGAGAGATGTTGAGCTGTTTCACTGTGTCCCAAAATAGAAAAATACACATACACAGCTGACATCTAAACACTTGCTGCCTCTGTATGCAGTGCATTCACCATAGTTCAGTTCTGCACTAAACCACTTTTTAAAATGTTCATTATGTGGGAGAGGATAAAGCAGAGAGAGCACAACCTCATTCAAGAGCATAAATGGGTTTCTCTGGCAACCATCACAAGCTGCATTACATAGTAACTAAGTGTAGAGGCATCTATATTTAGGTTCTGGGTCTGCTATTGACCTATCTTTTTTGCTGCAGAAAATTAACACATATCTCTGCATCTAGTTTAGAGAGAATCCACCCTTACACTGCTGGCGAGGTAGAGATGATGGCTTTGAAATTTGAAACGGTCTGACTAAACTCATTCTCCTTCCCTTTTTATGTTTGGGGTTTAGTGCATTTCCAGTTCTTCATAAGTTCTTACTCTGCTCCAGACTTAAGAATTCAATTTTTTTTTCAGCTGCGTCTTCATTGGGCAACAGATGTCCATCTGCCTTAAGATGCAGAGATCATAGAACAGTTTGGGTTGAAAGGAACCTTAAAGATCGTCTTGTTCCACCTGCCTGCCATGGGCAGGGACACTTTCCACCAGATCAGGTTGCTCAGAGCCTCATCCAGCCTGGTCTTGAAGATGCAGTGTGCCACACTGGTCTTCCCAAGCTGAGCAGTTTGGAGACTTCCACCATGCGGCCCTTGCAGGGCACAGCAAGCTTTAGAAGGAACTGCTTATTCTATTCACAGCCCATGAGCCCAAGTACACAAAGGCCAACTTCTGATTCCCATTACATGATCTCTGAAGTTCAGAGCCTGGAAACACTGCAGCCAAAGAGTTAAAGTCAGCTGTGTGTTTACTGAACATGCCCAGCACCACTGTAAGTGCCTAATGTGTGGAGAAAGGATAACAGCCTCATTTATGATCTTGGTAGCTTGGACTCCACAAACTGCAAGGGATGTGTAACCACTGATTTCAAAATGCCCATGGAATCTGGGAGTGCAAATAGTTGCTAGAGAGTGATAAGGATCACCTTTTCATGACCAGCTTCCAGCAAAATATTTCAGTTTCAGCACCTGAAAAAATGCTGTCTAAAATCACGGGTCCCTTTTCTGAAAGAGTTGATTCTATACATAACACAGAGACATCAACAAGAGTAGCACCCAAGGGAGTTAAAAATAATTCCGAAATATTCTGGAAAAAATTAGTTATGAGGAACTGTTCTTGATGGTTTTGTAATTTTAATTTTTTTATATTTTCCCTTAATATCACTTGATTTCTGTGGTCATCCTTTCTCCCGGCTTACCATGGAGAGATAATTACAGCAGGTATTCTTGGAAAAGGAACAATGAAACTAATTACAGCAAATCACATGGAAAGAACAAGATCTCATATTTCCAAAAATTAAGAAGTAATGCACATATGCTGCAGGGAATTATCCACAAACAGTAACTAAAGACAATAACAACTCTGTTTATACACATTTGGCAGTTGTATCTCAAATAATAGTGATAGCTTGACATCCAGAGATTAGCTCATGGACTCATTATCCTCTGAATGAGCCTAATGTTTTTAAAATTACTAGGTCGAGCCTCAGTCTGACATAGGAGTTATATAAGTCTTCTTTCAACAGCCAGCGTATATGAAGTGCTCTCTTTTTCCCGAATTTTTTTCCCATGGGTTATTTGGCAGATCTCTGGGTGAAAGGGCAGCAATTTCACAATCCACAAAACAAGTTTTTGGCATAAACTGCCACCACAATTTATGTATTTACTTATTGCTCAAGCCAATAGAAATGTTTTGTTCTGAACCCAAATGGTTATTTTAAGTCCTAGCTTATTCCGTACCTTCTTCTGGAAATCAAATTTATAAGGAAATTGGTGGGAGGTGGACTGAATGAGGGCACTGGTTGGGAAATCCTCTGAACCGTCAGGCTCCAAGGGTGGTGCTTATCTGTCTGAAGTGCAAATGGCAGCCACTTGCAGAGTACCTCAGAGGTCCCTACCAGCGCCAGTATTGTGTAGTGCCTGTATAAGGGACTGGATAAGGGGAATTAGTGTTCTCTCTGCAGGTTTTCAGACAGTGTCGAAACAGGAGAGCAGTCAATATGCTGGAGATCAGGCTGGAGAAATGGGCCAAACTGAACCTCATGAAGTTCAATCAAGGGAAGCACCAAGCCCTGCCCTGATGAGAAATAACCCCACATACAGGACAGGCTGAGCTCTGACAGGAAAGCAGTTTTGCGGGTAAGACCTGGAGGTCCTGGTGAACATCAAGTTGAACATCAAGTTGAACATGAACCAGCAAGGCTTCTTTGCAGCAAGGAAGGCCAACTGCATGCCAGGCTGCATTAGCAAGAATGATGACATGATTATTTCCCTCTCCTCTGCAATTGTGAGACCACAGCTGAGGTGTTATGCCCACTTTTGGCCTCTGCAGAACACGAAAAACATTGACAATCTGGAGCCAGTCTAGCAGAGGGCCCCCATGAGGCTGGAGCACGTGGTCTAGGAGGAGAAGCGGAGAGAGCTGGGCATGTTCAGCCAGGCGGGGAGAGGGTAAGGGGGAGACCTGCTGTCTGCAAATACTGAACAAGGCTCTTCTTGGAACTGCATGCTGTAGGGACAAGAGACAACAGACAAGCTGAAATACAAGAAATTTTGACTTATTTAAGGAAAATGTTTTGTGGCTGCGCAACTCTTCCTCTTTCCCCAGCCAGTCTGCTGGGAAACCCTTCTCCTAGGCACCAGCCAGCTGTAACAACATGAATTATAAACTTTACTTACCTGATATCTGGATTCAGGAAAAAAACAATGAAATTTCAGCACTGACCAGACAGCCATGACAAGGGCAAAATTCTTTCCCTGAGCCCCAAAGGACCACCAGAAAGGCATCAGACCTAATCTCTCTCTAATTACAAAGACAAAGGGCAAGAGCTCTTCATCCGACTGCAAAATCGTACCCAAAGACAGGTTAAAATGCCCAGATGCTTTCAGAGGAAGACAGGGGGCCCTTTCAAGTCTTTATTCCTTTCCTCCTGATGGGCTGATCCAAAAGGCTTATGATACAGCCACGTGTCCCATCCACTGCAGCCACCAAAGGCTGAGCTGTCAAAGGAGACAAGGGAACTGCTTGACAAGACTCAAGTTACTATTTTCTACTCTTTGCTGAGACAAAATTTCACCCTGATCTTCAGAGTTCTGTAGCCTGAAAGACAAAGTCAAGAAGAAAAAGTAAATTTTTTGTTCCTTCAAGATGGCATTGGCTAAACTGGAACTTTATCCCCTGCAAAAAATGCACAGAGAAAACTAAGGTTTTTGTTGGCCAAAATTTTAAAATCAGAGGGAAAAAAATCGACCAGCTATGTGTTTTCCAGTCTAGGACTAGGCTGCATTTCAAATGTTTAGGGAACTGATGCTAGTGGGCTAGGGATTGCTGTTACTACTGCTTACAGCAGTGGGGGTTGATAGCTTGTGAGAGACCAACAACATAACAAGCAGATGAAATGTGTGGACTGTTGCCTATACAGCACCAACATCTTTATAAAAGAAACATCTTTTTTAGGCTTTACATCAATTCTGTCACAGACTTCCAAGAATAAATCGTCCCTCCCCTGCCTAGCTAACATGTCAGCCCAAGCATCAATCTGTAGGCTTAAGTCACTTAAACATGATGATTCCAAAAGTCTTATTAGTTTACAAAAAAAAAAAAAAAAAGGAACAAAGAGATTAAATTAAACTGTATGTTTGCATTCTTTTTGAGAACATATGCATCTAGTTCTTGCCTCCACTTGGAATGGAAAAAAAAAAAAATCGAGATCCTCCTTTGAATTCCCTCCAAAAGCAGCCAGGTGAGGGCTAGCTAACATATATCCTTAGTTGAATTAAACCAGCCATCACACCTTTAAAAATAATGTGCACAATAAATTAAACTGTAAGTAAGAGACTTATACATGCTATTTTTCATATCATCCCACAAGTATCCTGTGAGAGGCTTATATAATAAGGGGTAATTCTGCATAACACTGGAGCTTCTTTTTTGCTTTTTTTCTTTGCCTGAGATGGATGGATGAACCTGACAGTGG
>VZRS01000217.1:462279-511037 GCA_013398055.1 Ifrita kowaldi | reverse complement strand
TGTAACAACATGAATTATAAACTTTACTTACCTGATATCTGGATTCAGGAAAAAAACAATGAAATTTCAGCACTGACCAGACAGCCATGACAAGGGCAAAATTCTTTCCCTGAGCCCCAAAGGACCACCAGAAAGGCATCAGACCTAATCTCTCTCTAATTACAAAGACAAAGGGCAAGAGCTCTTCATCCGACTGCAAAATCGTACCCAAAGACAGGTTAAAATGCCCAGATGCTTTCAGAGGAAGACAGGGGGCCCTTTCAAGTCTTTATTCCTTTCCTCCTGATGGGCTGATCCAAAAGGCTTATGATACAGCCACGTGTCCCATCCACTGCAGCCACCAAAGGCTGAGCTGTCAAAGGAGACAAGGGAACTGCTTGACAAGACTCAAGTTACTATTTTCTACTCTTTGCTGAGACAAAATTTCACCCTGATCTTCAGAGTTCTGTAGCCTGAAAGACAAAGTCAAGAAGAAAAAGTAAATTTTTTGTTCCTTCAAGATGGCATTGGCTAAACTGGAACTTTATCCCCTGCAAAAAATGCACAGAGAAAACTAAGGTTTTTGTTGGCCAAAATTTTAAAATCAGAGGGAAAAAAATCGACCAGCTATGTGTTTTCCAGTCTAGGACTAGGCTGCATTTCAAATGTTTAGGGAACTGATGCTAGTGGGCTAGGGATTGCTGTTACTACTGCTTACAGCAGTGGGGGTTTGTAGCTTGTGAGAGACCAACAACATAACAAGCAGATGAAATGTGTGGACTGTTGCCTATACAGCACCAACATCTTTATAAAAGAAACATCTTTTTTAGGCTTTACATCAATTCTGTCACAGACTTCCAAGAATAAATCGTCCCTCCCCTGCCTAGCTAACATGTCAGCCCAAGCATCAATCTGTAGGCTTAAGTCACTTAAACATGATGATTCCAAAAGTCTTATTAGTTTACAAAAAAAAAAAAAAAGGAACAAAGAGATTAAATTAAACTGTATGTTTGCATTCTTTTTGAGAACATATGCATCTAGTTCTTGCCTCCACTTGGAATGGGAAAAAAAAAATCGAGATCCTCCTTTGAATTCCCTCCAAAAGCAGCCAGGTGAGGGCTAGCTAACATATATCCTTAGTTGAATTAAACCAGCCATCACACCTTTAAAAATAATGTGCACAATAAATTAAACTGTAAGTAAGAGACTTATACATGCTATTTTTCATATCATCCCACAAGTATCCTGTGAGAGGCTTATATAATAAGGGGTAATTCTGCATAACACTGGAGCTTCTTTTTTGCTTTTTTTCTTTGCCTGAGATGGATGGATGAACCTGACAGTGGTGCAAAGAAATTAACTGCATGTCTCTTAATCAAATTATGGAATTATATTAGGTTTTTAATTAAGATCTAGTCAAGTAAAGTAAGGACATAGGAAATGCTAGTACTAGACTTAGATATTTCAGAAGAGAAATCACTGGAACCATTTTGCTGTTGTATCTTGCAGACCACTGGAGCAAGATCATCCAGCAATTAATACCATAGACATTGTCATGAGGGGCTTAAGGTGTTAAGCCCTTTAATGCTGATCTTACAGCATAAGTTTTTGAGGAAACAGGGATGAAAAAAGAAAGGTTCTCCTTTTGGAGAAATTGTGGTTTGATAGCTGACAGATAGGAATCACTCGGAGCTTTGAAGAGAAAGCAGAGAAAAGATGCTAGGTACTTCTCCAGATCAAGCTGAATGCCCACAACTGGTACATAACACATTCCTGAGGGGGATTGCAGAAAGGTTTTATGCTGTCTTGTAAAGACAGGTGTACAGAAGTGCCTGGAGGGTTTTTTCAAAGCCTGAACAACTTCTCTTATATACTAAACTGCTGCTTTTGACAAGTTCCAAGTCCTTGAAAACGAAGCAAGAGTGATAAAATACAACCAGCATACTGTCACGACCCCAGTCACAGCCCCTGCTCCAGGGAGGCTGCACATCGAGCCTCCCCGCCTGCTGCTTCACCCACAGCACGAAGGAGCCAGAGATGAGTCAGCTTCACAGCTTCAGAAGCGCTTGGAAAACCAGCCTGGTTAAAGTCACGGCATTCCCACAGTATCCACTACTTTCCCAGGATAGAAAAGGCAAGAGTCTGGGACTTTAATTAAACATTATCAGTAAGGAATTAACACCCTTTATGTTTGAAGCTACCCTGCAGCCTGCTTGACACCCTGCACCCTCACTACTGTTCCCCAGTAGTTTTCTGCTGTTATTCGCTCCCTTCTCGCTCTTGAGGGGGAAGCAACAAGGGGGGGGCAGTGCCCTGGCCATTCCTGTAGGCGTGGAGTGGTGGTTGTGCTTGCTGTGCTTAACAACTCCTACCAGAGCTTGGATGGACTGTGATTAGATTCATCCTGAACATAGTTTGACTCTGAAAGGATTACTGGGTAGGTGAAAAGCTGTTTTCCTCAATTCTTGTCACATCTTTAGAGAAATGCCATGTAAGATGAGGACTGCTCAATGGTCTATACATAATGTACTAGCAAATAAACTTTTTTGCAAACTTTTAAAAGTGGCTTAAATGCTGCTGTCTCTGTTCCCAGCTGCAACTCTTTTCCCCAGGACTTCTGCAGCCTACTGGCTAAAGTGGGAGTAACTACCAGGGGCCAGGATTGGGCGCCGGAGGACTGGGATAGATAGAAGGGCTGTGGGAGAGGGAGCAGGCTTGGAGAGGGTGCAAAGGCGTGGGACACCAGGCTGGGCTCTTCTTCCCTGACGCACCATCATGGTAGGGGTTGCTGTGGTTGCAGCTGCCTCTAGAGGGCTCATTGCTTTGTCGGAGAGACAGCAGCTTCTGTTCTCGCCTCTGAAAAATACCCCATGCATCGCATTGTTTTTCAATCTCCCCTTTATTTCCACCCAGATCTTCAGCGGCTTGACCTCAAAAGCAGAGGTGTGGTGTGTGAGGGTGTATGCCCTCACTGCCATCAGCGGTGTACAGCACGCACTCCCCATCCGGGAGGCAATGGGGATGTGCTCCCTGTCCACCTCCCGCATCCCCTTGGCACCCTTCAACTGTCCGAGAGTCTAAAGCCTTAAATGCTGCGCTCCACTGCACTTGAAGCCTGCCGAACCTCATACCTCTGCTCATACCAACACTTCTTCTACAGAGCTAAGGCACGTGCGTGTCGTGACTATTTTTTCTGCTCCTCAAGATGGGCTGACACAAAAGCGTAGAGTTCCAAGACCAATGCCACAACCAGGTCTTGCATCTGAATATAATTTCTGACCAGAAAAAGGAGAAGCCCAGACAGAATTTGTACTTAATTAATCCCCTGCTTTCTGATGGCTTCTTCAATTGAAGCCTCTATTTCCAAACATGTGGGAGATATTAAGGACTGGCTTACTTCTCAAGGAACAGTTCCTAAGTATATACTGCATATTTTTAAAGTTGTTTTTTTTTTTAATGTGGGCAGGAGCTACACCTGCATGGAAAATTGTGAATATGCTGCTTTAACACTGTTAGCACTGTTTAGTCATTCTTGTGACTTTCTTTGTGAACTACACTGCATTTGTCAGTTTTAGATTTCATCTGCAGTTGTGTTGCCCATTTTTTTTTAGCTTTATCTTACTGCAGGATAACTTTGCAAAGCAAGCAACTTAAAATCTGAAGCCATTTGTTTTGCCTAGATTTTATAAGCTTCAAAAATCCCTAGAGTTCATCTGCATCTGGTTTAGACTAGTCAAATGGGATGAGATCATCTCACTTGCTGTACAGAACCTCCTTACATGGAGCTTTTGCCATCTGCCACCAAAGGCAACAGAAAGGGTCTTGTTGGCAAGGTTGAAATGGGGACAGGCCATCAGTCCCCAAAAGGCCACATGGTTTAACAGTGGTGCAAAAATCCCTAGCAAGTCCAGGCCATGGATGTCAAAAGCTAAGTCTGATACCACAAGTTTGCCAGCAAATCCTTGCAACAAACTGATCTTCCCCTCCTGTGAGGAGGGATCTCCACATGCCTTTCATCCCAGTGTGCACCCCGTTCCCTCACAGATATCACTGGTTGGGCTCATTTGTCTCCTCCTTCCAAGGAATGGAAAGAGCTTCTGACAGGGAACAGTCCCTGCAGTGAGGAATGAAGATGAGACTCTGGCTAATGAAGTTCAATCCTCTGGCATAAATCAGTGAACACCGTACACAACGACAGTATGAAAAGTCTTTGTTGAAGCAAGAGTGTGAATCAAAGCAACAGACAAAAAAACAAACACCAAGCATCAGAAAGGGAACAAACATTTGACTCGGCAGCGCTGTGTGCCAAATGCCCCAGCACACAACAGGAGATTGTCATGTTGTTGATGGTATTTTGTTATAATTATGTGCAATTTGCTTACAATGTTGTTCAGCACAGATAAAATAATTATCAGTCTTTACTTGGCTTCTTGCTGCAGAGTGACTGTTTCAGTCCTGAAACAGTCCTTTTAATCTGCACTCCTTTGTGCCTCCAAGGTGAGAGGGTGAATATTTGTATGGACATAAGCAACTGGACTGTGTATTTCAGAGGCTGCCAGATTGATTTCATGCATTCTTGGAGGACTAATTCTCTAGGGACTGCTCACAATTGCTTCGGTGCCCTTGATTGATAAACTTTGTCTTCTGGCTCCATGCTTTGGAAAGCCAATTTGCATATATACTGCCAATGATTATTCACTCATCATTTTTATTAGGGAATCACACACAGGCCTCTTCTGAAAAGCTGTCCTGGAAGTGCTACATGAACATAAAGCTGTATGATAGTTCTGCCACAAAGGTTTTTCTGGTGTCTAAGAGTTGAACAAGATCACTCTCAGCATTTGCAGTTGCTGCACAGCTAAAAGAAGAAGGATCCTTTCTGTAAACAGTGCTTTTTATTTGCACAGACTTCATAGGCAGACACATTTCTTGAGGGAGTAGAGAGCAACACAGTAAAGTCCTCATAAGCTAGAACACCTTCCTCCTTTGGGACCATTTGGGATCAGTGTCGATTTTTATCAGATAATCTATGCTCCTCTGCATTATTTCATCTCAGCATCTGGAGATGCCATCAAGTTGTCAGGAATTTGATATTAGCTGTGATTTCAGAATATTGTGTTGACTTTCACTACTAGAAAAGAAAGCTCTACTCAGTCATGCAAAGTTTTCTTGTAGAAACACTACTGATTAAATAAAAATTGAAAGAACAAAGTTGTTTGGATAAAAAGGGCCAGTTTTGGCTTCCATAGACTCATCACTATGTTCTAGGACAACTCAATGGAACTGCCTAGAACAAAGAAGGTACAAGGACAGCTGAAGTCCTCCTGATAAAACTCTGCATGCTTTGCTCTCCACCACATTCTGCCTGCAGGCTACAAGCAGAGATCCAGCCAGAGCATGGCTTTGTGTCTGTGATTTGCAGTCAACTGTGACCCTGCAGAGTTTTTACACCTTTCCAGCAGTGCATGGAGAAGCAGAGGTGGGCTGCACATTTCAGCTACCCTAGAAGTTGCCTTACTCTGTGATGGAAAACAAATTCAACAGAAAAGAGGAGAGAGAGCCCTGAACTGATAAAGTGTGTGCATCCAGGCTGCCAAACCTGCCTAGCCAGCAGCCCATCAGGATTCACTGAGCTCAAGGTTTCTGGAGCTAGGTGCTGCAAAATTCATTCCAGTATACGAAACCCCCTACCAGTCTGGCTTAGGGTTACCCAAATACCCCAGTGCTTATTCATTGTCACTTCCACTTTGAATTGCTTTAAAATTCAAACACTGTGATCATATCCCACAGCTTTCAATGGATTTGACTGGTGTCAGTCTTCCCACCTGGCTCAGGATGAAATTTTTAATGAAGTCTTAGTAGAATTGGCCCATCCTGGAGAACCAGTTTATTTCATGTTAAAATGAATTATGCAGCCATGAAGATCATTCATATATGCATATTAAAATAGTCAGATGTTTCCTCTGTGTGTTTTTGATTTTACAATTAATTGAGCATTCATCATTCTTTCCCTTTTAAATGACATCATGTAAATACAGTATAGCTTAAAGGAATTCCAGGCAGCAACGAGACCTGTACTATGTAATGTTCCCAGCTAGTGGCTTTGAGACTATAACCACCACTTGAGTTTTCATTGCTCTGTTTCAAGATGAAAGACCTGTGGATAGCAATTTGTTTTGTTTCATACCCTTTATCGTAAGAAGAACGCATGATCCTGTGTATGGACCAGTTTCTTATCAAAGGATGTGTACTGTCTTACCCCTTACATTTCCGTCTCCTGGTCCCAAAGCTTGCAAGTGTCTACAGTATGTCCCTTCTTTTTTATTAGCCTATCAAACCAAGAGGCAGAAGAGTGGCTTTCACAGAAACAGGCCAGTTTACAAGCCTTCAGTATTATGTGACTGCTTTAATAAAATACTACAGCAGTGATTTTGTTCCTTCAGCCTTCGTAATTCTTTGGATCAGATTTTTAAGACAGTATTAAAGCCACCACCAAAACAGTGTTCTAGCTACTAAAATAGCTAAAAAAACCTTGTTCAAAACCCCATCCTCGCTAGTGCCTGATTAATAAGTTCAGTTTTATAGCCTAACTAGATAAAACTGATTACTGTGAATATAAACTCAGAAACCAATTTAGTCGCCAAGTAGAATATAAGCCACATTATTGGTACAGTTCTTAAAATGAATAGCTTCCAGTAATACACTAAAGTCTTCTCCCTCCTCCTGGTGACTGAAATGTTAAAACAGAAACAGTGAGCATTGGAAAGGTTCCCTCCTGGCTCTACATTCATTCAGGGTGATGGAGTTAAGCTTTCTCTAGCGATCCCTGATGGATACCCTGTGTTTGGTGCAGAGAAACTACCTGAAAAAAAGGGGGTTGAGTAATTTAATCTCAGTAATTCAATAAGCCTAAGTTGGGACAAACATAAATTTACTGATTTTTCCTAGAAATGTCTCAGTGTTAAATATATTCTATTGGTACCTAGGGTGACTGTGGGTAAAATTTGCTACATACAGTTTTAGTGTGTTTATATGTACATACTATATAGATAAAATGAAACATATATGCACAAATTTATTTCTTAGATGCTCCTCTATCAGATGCTCAGCTTCCATTTCTGTAGGATAAAAATGCTAGTTAATACTATACAATAAGGAAACCATATTCACTTGAAATTCTAGACATCATCCTAAAGCTTATGGATATGATACATGCAGAATGCTAGGTAGTGTTCTGCTTACACTTCAGAGGGCAAAGCTTTAATTTTTAATGCTGCAGAAATGCTCTTTATCACTGTCTTCCATATCTTCAAGCATATCAGCATTTCGTAAGTGTTGCTAAAACAGTTGCCCAAGGTGCAGCTGAACATCTGGATCACTCTCTTTTTCCATTAGGCTAAGTATCCAGGATGGCAGGATTAAACGTGCTCATCCCCAAAAATAACTCTTCTGTTTGATGCTAAAAGGGAAGTGAAAGTTTCCTAAATACTTCAAACTTTTGCTTTGAATTTGTATAACAGGGCAGAATTTCCAATTGCTTCAGCCAGGGAAGCTGATGCCCTCTCCTAAAAACTGCTTGGTGGTGTCTCCAGAGGCCATCACTTTTCTCCCTGCCAAAACAAAGTATGAGCACCTAGGATGCAATTACTTCCACTTCAAGGAACAAGCATTTTATGCAAGCTTTCTGCTTAGGACAAGATTTAATCACTGGTAAACCCTCCAGATGCCTTAAAAAAAGGTAATAAATCACTTAGATGAGCAAAAAAAAAAAAAGACAGTAAATGGACTGAGCTCTGAGTATTCACACAAGTATACTTAGAATAACACCATCATATACAAAACGGCATGATCAAAGGTATTTCACAGCTTCACTCAAATTTTGGCCATAGCTCTGGATTTGAGAAGGTGCTGGCACCTGGCATTTCTTCTGCAAGAATATATTGCTAAAAATATCCTCCCACTTTGCTGAATTTCCCCATCCCTGAAAAAAAAACTGTGTCCCTTGCATGCATATGTGATAAAAGAGTATAAGCCAGTTACAAACCACTCTCTACCAAGTGTCAGACCTAAGACATCTCTATTTTTGTATACAAAAGCTATTACAGACCATCTGCAAAGTATTTTTTTAGCTTCTGTAAGATTTTTAAATACTATTCAGAACAGACTTGCTAGACTGTCTCTTTTCCACTAATCTTTGTTGCAAAGAGAATCCAGCCATGTCAGAGGCAAAGCATTCTGCATACTGGGAAGCCACATCCACATGTTCTGCATGGCCTGGCCTCCTGGTGCCAGGTGGAGTGGCTCACACACAGAAAGAGGATAGAAGTGCAGCAATGAAATCCATCAGGCCAAGGTGGCAGCCACATTTTGCAGATTTTTGCCTCCATATTTGGTCTCCAGGCTTTTCAGCACATTGCCTAACAGTAATAACTCTGTGTGTAGAATACCCTTGGGACAGGAAAGAACAGGCTTCCTTGCACAGGGAACCTTTTCATAGCACTTTAAAACTTCCATCCGAAATTATTTGACTCAACACATCAAAATGATTAACTCAGTCTTGGTAAATAATTTGACCCACAGATGCTGACCAATGAAAAATGCCTGTTTTTCTCTGCATACTCTCACCCTGACACATATCAACAGGTAATACACTATTTTACTCCTGTTTTCACTTCAACAAATGTCCCTTAGAGCATAATTTTAGCTCTTTCAAAAGAACCACTTAGAGTAGATATCTGAAAGTAACTTTATGACTATAAAAGCTTCATTAACTCAGACTTGATTCACATCAACATTTCAAAAGGGAGTCCCTTTTCGCTTTCAAATGTTCTTCCAGTCTATCAACTGTTACATCACTCTCAAAGGCTGGCTCTAAGTCAACAGTTTAATTTCCCCAAGTCAAGTAGCAGTACATTCACTTATGCTACTGTATGGGGGCAGTTTGCACTATATTTAAAGGAGTATAGCCAACAACTTGACAATAAATTGCCCCTGAATACTAAGCATAAACACATAAACACACACACAGAGGAAGAAAGCACTTTGCAAATAATAGGATTGGAAGCAATAAACTATCACAGCATTCGTGCCCATTTAAAAGGACAGATGGAGCTGTTTGGGCCTATCAGGTCAATAATCCACAAACTAAGAAGGATTTATGTGATAGACTGTAATGGCTTAAATCCACTTTTAAGAGGGAAGGTTACAATAACTTGGAACAATGCTCAGTATATTCAGGGGCCTGATGTGGTAAATAAGAATTAACACAGTTATTTAAAAATCAAATGAACAGGTGAAATAATGTGGTTTTTTTTAAACGCTCTGTTCCACTGATCTTCAAACTACCTAAGCTTTAATACCAGATGTCACAACAGTGAGTCAGAGGCAGGCTGGCAGAGCAGCCTTTCCCCGGAGAGCAGTGCAGGGCCCAACCTCCCTTCTCTTCCCGACTTGAGAAAACCAAATGTGCAACCTTGGGATATAATGGGAAGACATTTATTGTACATGTTGTTTTGTCTTTCTCCCTTAGTCGACCTCTTGGCAATCCCTGACCTCTCAAAGGCTCTCACCTGCCATGAGAGTTTAAGGGGGCTTAAAGGAGGCTACCCAGGTGCTGATTCCTGAAGGAAAGGGGCAATGGTTTCCACCTGGTCAGAGTGGGTTGTCCTTACCTAGTTTGTTACAGGAGCAGGGTGGGTAGGGTTTCTGAAGATTTTGCTTCTTCTGTCTGCTCATCAGTTTGGCAGCTTGATCTTAGGTTAGACAAATGTGTGACAGAGATTTCATGTGTTCCTTTCTGACCAAGAAGGAGCAGAATTTCTTGGGTGCACTATGAATCTGTTTTAATGAGGTAGGCGTTTATTTTATTGCTATATCTGGGTGTGAATCTACACACTGTAGCAAATATGAGTTAAAGTTCTCTTCTACTTTGCTGGGTAGCTGTCTGTTTCTGTATTCTCTTCTAAAGAGCATTTCCTGTTTACAGATTCTTCGCTGTGGCCTCCTTAGGTTTTCCTACCCAATTTCTTAAATTTCATCTGTTCTTCAAACTACTTTTTTTCCTTCTAACTACATAACATATTTGAAAACTTCTATACTGCTGTCACGTCGGCAGTAGTTTCCTTTCTTTCTCTGGCCATGCAATAGCTGTTATGAATGCATCTGTCGATATTGTTACAAGGCATTAGCTGTAGAAGGCGTGCCCTTCCAAGCTAACAAGAGAGGTATATTTAATGGTGTTTAAAAGCTAGGGTAGGTGTGAGGAGTACAACCAGCACCTCTTACAGAGAGGCGTTTCCCCTCATGCAGAGCAGTGGACACGTTTTCCAGCATTCTGGTTGAACCAGCTCATTTCAAATTTCACCCCAGAGAGCAAAGCTCAAAGTACTCTTCTTCCTCTTGTTGCTGAGTAAAGTTGATTGAGTGGTATTTGAGGCACACAGATACTCGGGATCCCATTGTGTGTCCCACTGAAACTGATAAACAACTGCAGAGAAAACAGAAAAGCCCCAGGGAATGCTGTGAGCTGCTCACCACACGTTCATATTGCTCCTTCTCAAGTTCTGCCTACAGCCCTGGAAAGCACATGGTTAAACACACTGATCTACAGTTTTCTCTTTCTTTCAAGAAGTTCAAAGACTTACACCCACCAGCAGCAGAAATTTGTGGGAGCTGAACAAAGGATGGGTGTTAGGAGTTAACTGCTTGGGGTTGGTTTTGCATGCTTGTTCCCCTGATGTGTGAAATGTTTGTGTATCTATACGATAAGATATAAGCAGCTTGAAACATGGAGGGGGTTTTTAATTGAAATGTGTTCTTTTTTTAATATATGTATATACAAATGGAGCCTAGTCTGTTCTGAAACGTGTTTGAACTACAGAAAAATGACGTGCTGCACTTCAGTGAGAATTTGATTGTTTATTCTATTTGTATACAGTAAGGCTGGAGAGAGAGGGGGAAATAATGGTAATTTAACTGGTCAGATGCTTTCTGTAAGGACAATACCCCATTTTTAAATGTTTGTTCTATTGGTTTTTGTTCAGTCCTTGTTTCTGTGTTTTTAGATCAAAAATAATACCTCTTTAGGAAAATGGGAGAGGAAGAACCTATTGGGTGTCCAAGAGAACTTACGTTATTTCCAAACCAAGAAGTTTTGTAGATGTTGCTTTATTTTCTCTCTCTGCTGAACAAAAGGTTGAGAGCAGCATCTTTGAATGTATGAAGCTTCTTCTCAATTTCTAATATGCTGTCATTCTTTTTCCCACTGAGCAATGAAGACAAGTCCTACGTAGAAAAGCTGAAGAGAAGAAAGGGTTGGGGAGGTTTAGCAGTTCAGCATACCTGGCATTCACAGTTATTCAGTGGAGAATCTGAACAGGTATTTAACTCAGCCTCAGAATTAAGGGCATGTTTAAATAATCTTTTAATTGGGTCCAGGATTACAGGTGAATGTGAAGACGGTTTTCTGACAGACACAGGAAGAGAAAGAAGTAATTTTGATTTGAGGTAATGAATATTTAAACAGAAAATCATAGAATCAAGGACTAAAAAGAACCACTCGTGGTGAAGAGTTGTCTTGATTGGTCTGAAACAAAGGGATACTTTCAATTTTAGTTTTCTGAATAATTTTTAAATACATTTTGATAGTGATTTTAAATGGATAAGTTGTTTTGTGCTTAAAAAGCAAAATAACCTCACTATCAAAAATGTCCAAGTACAGTGTTTTTTACCTTCTTTGCATGTCATGCAATCCCCATCCCAATGACAGCTACTTTTAAGAATAAACATTTTGGTAGAATTGACCCAAATTCGAAAAAGAAAATTCTGTAACTCTGTATAGAATCTTTCTCATTTCAAACAAAAATTTTGTCCAGCTATGATCTGGAAGTTGCAGGAAACATTAATAACACTTTACCTCTATAACCTACTGCCCTGCACGATCCTTCAAATGTCAGGGTATATGCTGGCTTAGAAAGGTTATTCCAGCAAATGGATAACTGTGAGTGAGCAGAGCAGCAAGAGAGGCAGTGTGTCAGTGTCAGCACTAAGGCATCAGTCTGTGATGGTGGAGCAGGGGAATGTTTGAATGGAGCTATTTGTCATGTACTAATGCGGTGATGAACACAAGTTTGGAAAAGGCTGAAGGTCAAATTTCTGATATGTACAAGGGGTACATGTTCACTGACTGTGGGAGATTGAACACTGCTATGGAGGCAAAAGGGTCTTGTGATGAGGTAAGTTAGAAGAAGCAATGGCAGAAATATCAAAAGTTCTCAGGGGAGCTACTGACCCCATTGAACTGGCCAGGAACTTTGCCATATGAAGTACTCCACTGCCTTTGTCTGTGTTATGGGTCCTTCTGGGTTTGCATGTTGAAGTGTGCCTCACAGTTGGAAACTGAATAGGAACTTACCTGGGCATGTATTCTGTTTTCTTCTTTGCCTGTCTTCACTTCCCTGCCCCGAGGACAGGCTGTTTCATGCAGAAGCTCAGCTATGAGGGATGTCAAACCTCATCATATCCTAACAGGTCCCTGTCTGGGTCACAAAGAGATAAAAATGTTCTGACATACTATAGTAGAATGTTTTCTCCCTAGTGGTTAGAAGCTGTGGAACCATGAGTCCCTCCTTCCTGCCCCTGTGCAGGATTCCCCAGGTGGTCTTGCTCCATAGGCAAGTCTTCTACAATACCAGACCAACAGCAAGGAAGTGAACTCCTGTTGATTAGCTCCCGTTTATGAACGCATTCAAAGTTTCCATATGTGAGGGGCAGATTACTTTAATCACAAAACTTTAAGCTGCTATTTATAACTAGAGCTAGCTACATCTGGTGCCTCTGAGCTCAGTCCCTTCATGCAAGGGTTTGTGTCTTTACTTGCTGTAGAATATTAGGATTTCCATACCCTCCGAGCCAAAGGCTGTGACACTTTGTGAGTCCCTGAGACTGCAGGCACCTACAGATTTATCCTGAACATGCAGACGTCCTAAAACAGTAGAGAGGAAAACAAGTAGGGAAAATTGACTTTAGGTGTTTTGCCTTGCCAGAATATTTTTTCCCCCAGGTGTCATGGGGGCAGGGTGATATAAGTTCCCATCAACAGCTGACCCTCTATGACAATCCACTTGACTTTACAGAATATTGCTCATGAGCCCTTTGCATAGTCACTGGAGTTGTTTTAATCTCAGCATTCACACCAACCAAAGATATTCCAGCAGCTTGCCTGGAGCCTAGAAATAGGCTCTCTGCAGCTGACAATTCAAACTGACCTAAGGGTGTTTATCAGTGGGTAGCTTGTATTTATCAAGTATTTCAGGCTTTGTCTGTGCCTTCTAATTAAATCAAGCCAACATAATCATACAATCAACATCATAAAAATCAGGTCAACGTACACTATTCATAAATTATCGCAAAGCATCTGTCGCATGCTTAATCTGCTTTTTAAAGTGGGGGGCTGCCTTTGCTTAAGCCTGTGTCTTAAGCTACTGCTTTAGCCCCCCTGCTGTTTGACAGTGTATGATAGGAAGGCAAGATAACTTATGCTTGTATGTACAATATGCAGTGTAGAAGCAGCTGACTCATTATCAAGCAGGATCTCTAAACAAGTTGTTTTAATGTTGGAACTGAAAAACTAGAATCCACAGCAGCAGCATTTCACATTTTTAAAGATAGAGCAGAGGTCAGGGTTAAGGAATTGCTCACTCTTTGGTCTGCAATGGTCATGCAGCATTTTAGGACATAGAATTCTGTGCGTTACTGGACTCAGTACATGCCCCTCCATCTCTCAAAGTAAACAGCGGAATTTCCCTCTTTACTCTGTCTGCTGCAGCCATGGTAAAGACAAAATGCTAGGAAAAACTGTGCTTTATGTTGTGTGCACTGTTAAGAGGGAGGAAGACATAGCAAAAGCCATGTGTCCGTCAACATTTGCTTGTGTACTTGTATGAGCTACCAAAACCTTGGAGGTAGACAGCTGTAGAATATAGAACACCAGCTCTTTCTCCTCCAATGTCAAGTGAGGATATAGAATAGCAAATAAAACTTTCACTCCAGCCTCAAACTTGCCTGCTAATGTGTGGCTCTTGGAAAAGCTGCAGGAAGGGGATAATAACTGAGGTCATTGTTGCAAAGAACACTTTTGGCAATGCCTCTTGTTCTAAGCAGTTTAGCTCAGGCCAATCAGACACTAGAGAGCACTGCATTTCATCAGCTATCCTGGTTGGGCCTTCATCCCAAACATCTGAACCAGCACCATTAATAAGTAGCTAAGAAGGCATGATCTGAACCACACCAATTTGTCTTTTGCATACCTCCATGAGGATAAATGGAGAGTTGATTTTAACTAAGGGGGTCGTTTTAGGATTCTTCTTTGGTGTCCTGAACATTGTCTAACAATAGTGGGCCTGTCCTTTCTGGTGAATGGCACAATCACTTTAAATTCATATCACCTTCATTGTCCAGGCCTGATTTCCCTGAGGACATACACCACTGCCCTACAATTAAACAGGATCAAGCAAAATGTTACCAGAATTGGGAATTGCTATTTTCACAGTAAGGCTTCTTGTACTCAAATAATATTCTGCTTTAACAGTGGAAAAAGCAAGCAGCCAGCTTCCGTAAGGGCTGTGACAATGGACCTGTCAGTCACCTCAACATTTTTATTCTGATAAAATGGGTTTGTTCAAATCTTCTAGGGACTTCTTTCACCGCAGTTGCATATATTTGCATAGTGATTCTCAGATAAGTGCATGCCAATAGCCACTTCTGTGAACAGATGTTGACAGAAGTATCAACAGAAGTATCAGAGGTACGTGAACAACGATGTCTTTTTGCATGCATAGAGAAATGTATAATCTAGTAGTATGCTGGAAGTTTGTTAGTTCTGCCTTCCAACATGTCTATCAAGTCACTGCATGCTAATCAGCCCTTGCAGAAGTATTGATGCTTCTCAGAATATCAAGCAAAAATTTAGAATAGGAAAGGGAGAACCAGGAGATATGTTCTACAGTAATACTGTTAATAGAAACAATGTATGCATATTTTATGACACCTTATTTAAAAAAACCAACATCCAATTTAAAATGCTGTATTTTACAGTGCAGAGATTGAATATGTTCTTATTATGTTGTTATCATAATAATGTAGCAAATATTGAAACAATTACCTAAAACTTCAGTTGGTATAGGCTGTTTTAATAATAAGTGTCAATGAATCCACTTGGCTATCTAAATCTCCCTTGCATGTTGATGTTATCAAGATGAAGCCTATGAAACAGGGACACTAAATAGAGAGCTGTCACAGGCCAGAATAATAGAATAGAAAAGAGAACAAGTTTTAAATAAAGTCTCAGCATACTCCATGCAGCAAAAACACTTGTTATCTAAAAACTAGTGATAACCTACTTTGCTGATGATAGAAGCAAAGAAGGCTTTTATATGTTTCCAGGTATTAACGTATTTTTCAGGCCAAAATGAAATTATGCAGTATGTAGCCCAAACTCGGAATCAGGGAAGTGAAATGCATTTAATTCTCTCTGTTTCTGTTCATCCTCCGTTATTCTGAAGCAAGTAAAGAGTGCTATTCCAGCAACAGCTCAGTTTCTATAACTAAATACAAAATCTGAGATGAACTTAGACTATGAAATTTTTTTTCAGGTTTCTATTGTGACTAATACGAAATCTATCCACATTTATTTTTATTTCTCATTACTGTTTTCTTTAAGGTCATCCATATCTAGCATTCTCTGAACTTTCTTGTTTCATCAGCATATGAGATACTGGAATTTTTTTTTCTCCTCTTTTAATACTTTTGCTTTTGATTTGTGAACAAAAAAATCAATTTTTCCATTCCTAGAAAGAGTTTAGTAACACTTTCTTCTTCTTTTTAACATGGCAAGTCATTTGAAGCAGACCCTTGCTCATCTGGAATTCTTCAATTGCTGACAGGAAGCAAAAGACTTGATGAGAGCATGCTAAAAAGGAAGCAGAAGGGCAAAAAGAAGAGGCAGGGAAAATTAGATATTCAGTTCTTGAAGATTTGTACTTTAAAGAGTCATATCCAGAAGTCCTGTCCTGAAGGTTAATTTAACTACTCCAAACACATACTGAGAGTTGCCAGCAGAGGCAACCTTTTGCTAATGGCTGTGAGGTATATTCTTTTAATGCTAAAATGGGTTTCCACATGACACTCTGAATACTTGTCTGAATTTTCGTCCAATTCAGTTTGTTCAAACAATTCAGTTTGCCAGTCTTGGTATTTTGGGGGTGAGAAGGAGGCATACACAGTCACACAAAATTCTCAGGTATAAAATCCCAGTCTGCTTTTTATCCCCCGTTACTAAAAATGACAGGACCCATTTACAAATATGCTTGCTGTAGATGAACAACAAATTTCCCTATTTGTCAGAGCTAATGAAGAAAAGTAGAGTGAATTGCTACTTCACTAGAGTGGGTCTGCCCCTACTTCACTATGGGTCTGCCTAATAGATATTTGTGAGAGCCTGTATCTGAAATGGCCTGTGACTTCCCTTGCAGCTCTCTACATGGAGATTTCTTGCATTTCCTACTTGCAGACGGAGAGTGCTAAAGGTTTTCTCTCAGGTTCTTTATTATGGGCATTTTTTATGATACAGGCACATATTGTTGTCCCCAAATCTTACTAGAAGCCACACTTCATGTAAAGTTAATCAACCTAATTGTTTCACATCATGCCTTCCCATTTGAGAAAATTTCACCAGGAGTAATTTCTATCACTTTTTTTGCAAGAATTTCTCACAGGCTGAGAAATTTTTATTTTAGTGACTTTGACCTTTTTCAGAGATGCAAGATTCTCTTGACACTGCTGTAGAAATGTAACTAACATCAGATTCCAGTCCATGTTCTTTCTAACTACTTGGGGCTTCAATCCTCTTCCTGTATCTGAAAACAATAAAATTGAAATTGGCCATACCGATTTTGAAAAATTTTCCTTTAACACGATTGTCCATGTTAATTATCTTGCCACCATTTATTGCAAGACCTGAATAAACCTTGAATATCTCGATTTTCTTTAGTTCTCACTGTGGATTGCCCCCTCAGTAAGATGCTGGCAAGCTTTGATAGCATTTATGAGTTTGTAGTTGGCACAGTTGCAAAAAAAAAAAGGAAATATTTGAGCTCTTGTAATTATATAGATGCTAACTCATTAATTGCTGAGAATATTGTACTGTGAACTGGCTCGTTTGTGAGATGCTCAGCGATAACTGTGGCATAGGCTTAAAGCAGAATCCCAAAAATTAACTTAGTGACCATCTCTGCTGCTGCCACAGTGATTCCATTCTATAATACAGTGCTTGTTCTACCAGGCTTTATGGGACTGACTATCATACTCCTCACCAAGTGCAGTAATGGATAGATGTGCTAGGTTGTTCAGTAAAATCATAGCAAAACATTCAGACTGATGATGTAAGCTTTTAGTTCTTGAAGTTTATAGAGTTGCAACACCTTCCTTTGCCAGGGCTCTTGTAAATATTCTGTATTTTAGTATATTCAAAGTGCAGCAGTCTGCATCCTTACAGGCATTCAGTTAGCTTTACTTTCTGGGTTTCATTTACATGTTCTGAATATCAATTCAGTTTGTTTAGTCACTTTTCTTTATAGAAAGAAATTCTCTATATTTTCTTTATATGCCAGTCTTTATAGCAGAGATTTGGTAAATAGAGTTGTATCTAGAGGGCTATTTATCTGACCCAGCCACATATTAGATGAAGCAAGTTAAGATCTCAGTTAAGAGATGGCGAAATAAGTGCCCAAGTCTCTATAATATAAGAAATAGCTAGAAGGAAAACACAACAAACTACAGAAGAAAAGCTGCATGAAGGAGACCTTGAGCCTTCTGCCACAAACATAGTCTGACTTTATCAAGGATTTAGGGGAATCACAAGGGCAGTAACTTACCTGTAGGTTTTTTACCCTGTTGTTTCTGGTTACCTTCTTTAGTAATTACGCTCTGATAAGCAGAGGACTAAACAGTCAAGAATAAAGCTAAAGTCATCTTAAGACTTATTGAAGATGCTAAAATATGAAATGGTTACTTTGGAGTACAGTGAGTCTGAGCTGGCTGATGTCAAGAAGTGATGTTTAGTAGATTCTACTAAAAATATGTATGTGCGTAGCTATTCAGTATTTTTAACTGATTAAAAAGCAGGGTTTTCAGAAGTCTGGTCTCTGGAACTATTTCTCTAATGAACGTATTTTTCTTTTAATAAAAATAAAGTCACTTTTTGGCAGGGTTCTCTATAACCAATTGACAAGTCTATTTAAGTCTGCTTCCCAAAGTTTTATTTTTGTATCCTATTTGTCACCAGCTAATGAGCAGTGCAAAGTATCAGTTGCTGCAGCATGTGGTTTAAGCAGCACTGGACTCACTGGGCACCGATTATTAAAATAGAAGTTAGTTGGTAAAGCTCCAAGAATCAGCTGAAACTTTGGTTTGAGTGTTGTTAGAACTACTTCCACATGTTAGCCTACAAATCAAATGAGACATCATTACTGTCTCTTCAACTATGTTTTAAAAAAAAATATCCTTGGGCCTTTACCAGGTGTTGTGCTTAGCGACAGTGAGAAAATTACAAGCTGATTAAAATTCTAGTCTTTTACGCTCTATTTATTGGGGATTTTTAACCAAGCATCTAAAAGCTCCCTGTACATTTTTAGGACTCTGTGCACACAGAAAGAAGTGATCCTGACGCAGAGTCGACAATTGAATGTAAGAGGCAAGAGATAAAAATGAAAAAGCAGGAAGCACTAACAGCATCACAGAGGGCTTTTTTTTTGTTTAAGATTACTGGTAAGGTAGACACGTCTGTTTGTTTACGAAAGCAAAAGGAAGTTTTGTAAGGATGGATGAAAAACAGGACAATGAAGTACCTGAAGGGGCAGATTGGTGAAAATGGAAAACTTCATCTGACAATGTTGCAATGCAGTAATGGAAGAAGTGGTATGTTTGAAGGAAATAAACTAGTCAAGCATTTATTTTTCTCAGTACCTAAGTACCATCCTAAATTCATCCTTGTTCTGCAGAGCAGTGGAAGTAGGTATGACTGAAGTGAGTGCTGCAATGAATAAGAGTTCTGCTGAAGTTTGTAAAGGTCTTATCAAATTGTCCTCCACCCTATGCATCTTCCTGCTCAAGCCTGGGACTATTAAAGAATCCCCTGTAACTAAAAGAAGCAGCATTTTGCCTATTATAATGCAAGTAGTGCTTTAGACTAGGTAAATACTTCCTAGTTCTTTACGTGATATTTAAGACTGCAATTCCCATTTCACACTTTATAATTTAGGTATTAATCTTTGACTCATCCCTGACATTCTCCTTTACACCTACAAGTACTTTGGTGTACAGTATGTTTTGGAATTTAACAAAATTAGATATACTGCACTTTGCCAGAGAATGACTAGAGATAGAGTACTTTTTTCCTAAGCTAGCCAAGTTAAAAAAAAACACTTCTGCAGCCTTAGCAAGACCACGTGTGTCAGGGCAGCTACTTTGCCATAACACAAATGGTCTACATCCACTGGAGATGAATAAACTGTGCAGATAGGAGAAACATTTTTAACCTATCACTAATTTTTTTAATACCTTTCTTGTGTGTACACCTCTGTGTATGTATGTGTCTTCTCCCTCTAGAAGTTTTATGTTACAAGTATTTCAGGTAAGAACAGTTCTGCTTTATCAATTTCATGGATGAGCTCTATATTTCAGGATCTCTCCCAGTATTTCCTAGCCTTATTTAGTGACCTATAAGACATAGATCAGTCAGAGAATTGTCTCATTTCTGGTTTTCTTTTGTGTATGTGCTAGTGGAAATCCATGAAATTTAAATGCTGTGCAGCATCAACAGCATCTGGTTTGGGAGCCAGAAGCTGACATTGGCTTCCTCCTAATGTGCCATTGCACTTACGTCATAGCTGCTAACCCCTCCTGTAAAACAGAGGTGGATGTGTGGCAGAGATCAAGACTTCAAACACATTGTCCTACCTGTAATTTGGATTCCATTCAGTGTGCTGGAGCCAGAATGCCTATGTCCTGGAGGAAACAGCTCTCTGTGCTGTTTATGCTGCTGGCCTTCAGCTTGATGGTTTTTGTTTGCTTGTTTTTTCCCTTACCATCATCACCAGTTCATGTCCTGAATCTCATGCGGTTGGATCTTTGTGCATGAAGGAACAATAGAAACTGAAAAATCACAGAAAGGATGAAATGTAAAAACATTAATCTCAGAAGAGCACTGACAATGAAGAAAGTCTTGAGAAAGGGGTGAAAGATGCTGTGGATACACCTTACTGAAATGTATGGAACACTGAGGTATTGTGCCAATGAGTTGAAACAATGGCAAGACACAGAAAGACTGTCCCACTAATGGTAATGGTCTGTACTTTCCTCATGCTCTCTGTTATTCCCCTGTTTGCTTCCACGGAGAAAGGAAGCTTTTCTTCTATCAGATTTTGCTACTGATTTCAATGAGAAAATATTTAGATGGTAAATTCTTTCAGGCAGGGATTATTTCTTCATTGCCTGCCACAGTGAGACTTTTGAGTTATGACTGCAGATATTAAGGACTCAGAAAGGCAGAGAGGAGGAATAATAATGGAATAGCGCAAATTGTAAATGATTTATTTCCTGAAGATTGTTTAAAGCAGATGTACACAATGCTTAGTAGAATCTCTCAGCAAAATTCAGATCTGCAATGAATAGAGCAGAATGAAATGCAGCTGGGATGGAGCTGTCTCTTCTAACCATAGCAGATGGAATGCGTTCAGTTAATTACATCTTGGATATATGATCTTCTCAGTCCCAGGTCATGCGTGGGCTTCTTCTCCTAGTCAGCTCTAGGTTTAGACAGGGCAGAGTTTCACAGCAAAGCAGACTGCTGGGGAGGAAGGGAGCCTGTAAAACAACAGTGGCTACAGAACTCTTTGCCAGAGCTGTTTCATTGTTTGCTTTGCCAAGCAGCTGCTGCCAGGGAGTCTCAGTTCCTTCCAGAAGCAGCAGTTGCTGCCCCAGCCTCTCTAATTTCCACAGAAGCAGCGGAGACACAAGTTCAGCTTCTGCAGCAGAAGAAAACCCAGTGCCCATGGGGCTTTTGGCTGCCACTTTTGGGAGCAGCAGCATTTTCTGTTGCCTTGCAAGGGGACAACTCAAGCCACTCTCTATTTCACTAGGCAAGTTTTAGCTTTTAACAGGCTCAGAGTATTTATTAGCCACTCCAATCTGAACAGACATTTCTCTGGTTACTCTTGAATAAACAATCTTTTCCTAAGGGGGAAGGATGGATCTTTCCACTGTGATTGCCTGTCGTCTTTCAGTCCTATCATAGCCCTTTGGAGTCTACTGCTGTATCTCGGACTCATCATTGCTTCCACCATTCACCAGCTTAATTTGGGGACACACCCCTAAGGGGTGGTGACAGACATCCTCAGAGAGAGAAGATGACAAGAAGTCTGTGACTAGATGATGAGAATTTATTCATTACAGAAAAACATACGAATTGTAAGAGTAAAAAAGTCATGGATATGAAAATGGAAGGACACCTTATTGGAGTAATAATTGCAATAGTCCTGTCATGCACCTACGGAGGAATAACCCCATGCATCAGTACAGTTAAGGATTGATCTACTGAAAAGCAGCTCTGCAGAGAAGGACCTGGGGATCCTGGTGGACAACAAGCTGTTCATGAGCCAGCAATGTGTCCTTGTAGCCAAGAAGACCAACGGTATCCTGGGGTACATTAGGAAGATCATTGCCAGCACATTAACAGAGGTGATCCTCCCACCCTACTCAGCCCTAGTGAGGCCACATCTGGAGTACTGTGTCCAGTTCTGGACAAGAAAGAGATGGAACTCCTGGAGTAAATCCAGTGGAGGGCTATGAAGATGATTAGAGGACTGGATCATCTCTTCTACAAAGAAATGCTGAGAGCTGGGCCCTGTTTATCTGGGAGAAGAGATGACTTCTAATGGAAACATGGGAAGTTTCACTTGAATATGAGGAAAAAACTCTACTTTGAAGGTGACAGAGCACTGGAACAGACTGCCCGGAGAGGTTGTTGAATCTCCTTCTCTGGAGATATTCAAAACCTGCCTGAACATGATCCTGTGCAACCTGCTCTAGGCAAACCTGCTTTAGCCGGGAGTTTGGACCAGATTGTGTGACACAACAGGCATTTTTTTTTACCAATAATGACAATTTCTGGCTTTGTCACAATTCTCCAGATGATTGGGAAATCCAGTGCATTACTACTTAGCGAAAAATCTGTGCAGAAGACAGACAGGGCTTGAAGAGCAGAGTGCTTGGGGGGCTAGACAAATAGTTATTTCGAGAATCTCAAATGTATTTCTTCATTATGAAGAAAATTATCAACCATGTTCTTCAAAGGTTCTCACATTTCAGAGCCTCATGGTGGCTTTCTAGTCACCTATAGAGGACTATAGTTCTCCCTTCGGCGAAGTGACTGAATACATTATTTCTATGTGACACATTCTAGTTACACCATCTTCCTCAATTATTCATGATATGCATCAGAGGAAAAAAAGGAGAAAAAAAAATAATTTGCAGCAGAACAATTGGGAGATTTTAAGAAAAGAAATTCTAATCCAAAGGGTCTTGTAACACTAGGAAGACCTGCCAGGGAGGTCGTGCTGTCTTTCAAGGGAAGATTTTAACTGTAGGTTAGAGAAACACCAGTGGAGAATGAGCTTGGTAAAGTTATTGCTGCTGTGGTGCACAGGGATTAGAGAATTTCTCAAGTCTCCTTCTGCCTTGAATTTCTGTGAACCTGGGCTTTTTTGTTGTTTGCTGTGTGTTTATTGATCTATCCCACTATGCTCTTTTCCATTTAAACTGCAAGTCTGCATTAAGTACTGCCTTCAAAGACCTTTTCCTTCTTCAGTAATCTTTTTCTGAAAGAGCACGCTACATCTTTTTATTAAACACACACTATTTGTATGTTCCAGTCCTCACTTCCTCAGGCTTTTGGAGTTGTTTCCAGCAAATTCTGTTTTCTCATAGGCTCCAGGCACTGGGAGAAAAATTACAGCCTAGAAGTGAAAGTTCACATAACTGAAAAAATATTAATATCTCCCAATATGCAATATTTGCATGGGGCTTGCAGAAGATGGGCATAAAACCCAGACTGATTTCAGCAGTGCCAGCATTTGGCTAGAGGAGCCTGTCACACACAACAGAGATGTTATATGCTATAGATACTGTTCAACTAGTCCCTTTCATTAGGGATGCTCTAATTCAGTCATGCACCATATCCTATTTTCATGCTAAACCATGTACAGAGCATTTTTACAGGCACATGTAGTTCTAGGACAAGGGGGAATGGCTTTAAATCAAAAGAGAGTGGGTCTAGACATGATAGTCAGAAGAAATACTGTGCTTTTAGGGTGGCGAAGCACTGGAACAGGTTGCCCAGAGAAGCTGTGTATGCTCCATCCCTGGAAGTGTTTGAGGACAGGTTGGATGGGTCTTTGAGCACCCTGGTCTACAGGAAGGTGTCCCTCCCATGGCAGGGGTGTTGGAACTAGATGACCTTTAAGGTCCCTTCCAGCACAGACCATGTTAGGATTGATTCTCCCTTCTACAGCCAGACAATTCGTTCTCATTTGTTATGAGACCCACTGAAGCTTCCCTGTGAGTTGCAGATGTTGAAACACCACAAAGAAGATTCTCACAAAGACTTCGTTTCTGTGGGCTCTTAATAAATGAACTGAGAAATGGAAGTCAGGATTACTCTGAAGTAACCTCTGGAGTAATTGTTGTTTGTTGGCGGCTGACTATGTACAGAGTTCAGAGTAGCTTCCCAGCTGCAGTATCTCCTCAGGTGTGAGAAACTGGAGCAGGAGAAGGAGTGGTGGTGACTCAATTCAAACTCCACTTGTCTCCCTGGTCAAATCCCAATTAGAAATTTGTTGTTCATAGAACTCTGTGACAAAGTGTGTTTCTTACATGGTTCGCAGGCAGAAGCCCTTTTTATCCTAATACTAAAACATCTTGAATACCAAATCCTTGCCACAGTCAGTGAATTTCAGTTTAGGACCTTCAGTTTCAAAAGAGAGATTTGTTTTATCTGTGTGCATTACACAGCTTGGACTGAACTTCTTATATTCCTGTACCTACACAGGTGAAAAATACAAGCCAAATAAGAAATACATGGAAAAACCCATATCACGAGGTTACAGGCAGGGTTTTATAGCATGCTGCAATATTCATATATCCATACAGCAATTGTCTCCTCCTTTCTCTAGACTCTGTCCTATTACTTTTTGGCACATTGCTATTTCTACCTACCCACCACTTGTAGTTCCAGATAGAAAACTAAAGTTAAAAGGAATTGACCATGCCTTTGCAAGGTCCAATCCCTGAAATATTGTCTAAGCAGCTCCTTTACTGGAAATGTACTTGGTTAGACCTTCATGTAACTGAACCATGTTAGGAGGCTACAGGTATTTGTCAATGGTCTATGCCTACTAAAGGACTAGCACAAGGAATGTGAAAGAGAGATGATTTAGAGGAAGCAGCTGGCACTATTTGGCTTTAGTCACCATTGTAATGCTGCTGTGCCCACATACCTCCTATGCAGAAGTTGAGTCTCCTTTGCACATTCTTTTTGAGGGAGCTAGGGTTGTTTAGCCTGGAGAAATGGAGGCTTGAGGACACCTTATTGCTATCTACCCCTGCCTGAAAGGAGGTTGTAGCAAGGTGGGTGTCAGTCTTTTCTCCCAGGCATACAGCAACAGGACATGAAGAAATGGCCTTAAACTCGACCAGGGGAGGTTCAAGTTGGGCATCAGGAAAATTTTTTTCTCTAAGATGGTAGTAAAGCATTGGAACAGATTGCCCAGGGAGGTGGTGGGGTCACCATCCCTGAAGGTGTTCAAGAAATGTCTGGGCATGGCACTTAGTGCTATGGTTTAGCTGAAGTGATGGTCTTGGGTCAAAGGTTGGACTCAATGATCTTGGAGGCCTTTTCCAACCTTAATGATCCTATAATTCCAAAAGAAATACTGTAGAAAGCATTATCCTAAGTAAATTTGTATTTCTCACTTTCTTCCTCATGCTGGACATCTCTAGAGGCATAAAATTCTGCATAACTTTTAATTTTTTCTCTAAATCTACTATAAAGCTACGCAGAGTAGTCTGTAGGTGACACCTGTCCTTGCCAGCTGGTGATTGTTGCAAGACCTCTTGCTTGTAGAGCACTATAATAAAGAATATAAGAACTCAGGCAACGGCAGAGCTACTTGGCTCTTGAGTTTAATGAAGTGGATCCCTTACCCACTTGAAATCACTACTTGAGATACCTGGGAGACATTCTGATAACCTGGGAGTTTGCTACTGTTGTAGCAATGACAGAGACAGTGTATTAGCACACAACAGCTCTCTTCTTGCCTGACTCATTTATCTATGTATTTATAAACTTATATGTGGATCTACATGTTTACATATTATAAAAAGAGCTTTACCTATTTCTTTAAAGTTGGCCTACTTGAAACTGAGATTTTTTTTGTGCATGTCTGACCATTTCAAAGGAGATAACAGAATGAAGAAATTCTTACCTAGTATGCTTGCATTTCATAATGATTTTACTGTAGGGTGCTCAGCTCTGAAACAGGTATAGATAAAAGCTATAAGGAATAGAGAACAAGTCAGGTGATCTGGACAACCAAATACCTGTAAGTGTGTTCAGAGTTACAGAAGGTTCATAACATAGAGCTGTAAGCAATGGATACATCCCTCCCTTCTGAAAAGGAGATCAAAGAAATCCATATTACTTCTATATTTTCATTATTTTTATTTTAATATTTTAAGCCACAAGTTCAAACTGACTTTAAGTAACTTCTAAAGCTATAAGGGGCTAGGCAGAGGAAGGATTTCCAGAGACTGCTTCATCACTTTAAAAGCTAGTTCTATGACAGGGATTGCAGGCTGCAAAAATATTAAATACTGTCACTTTTTCTGGTTTGATAATCAGTGTTTGATTTCTCCTCTCCCTCCTTTTCCAAAGACACTATAAGTTTTAATACTGGGCATTCCAAGACTACAAATATGACCGTTCAGACAAGATATTTTTTGCCTTTGTTAATTTCCACAATTGCTTTTTCAAAATCAATGTTTTTTTTAATTGGTCACTTGAGCTTTTTTCAGTGACGTTGAACCTCTGATGCATGTCACTTCAAAAGCATTTTCCAAACATTGTAGGCGTCATGGAGCAATTTTAGCATAAAAAGAAGAGTATAACTAGAGATGGCGGGGGAGCAAATTACATTTTGTATATATAGTATTAAATGCTTCCATTAGTTGCCATAGGGATGGGCAGAAGTTGGTCTGAAATGACAGCTTTTCTGATGCTTGATGTGTTTAAAAGGAAAACACTGTGGGGGGAGGGGGTTTTATTGTTAGTATTACCCTGGGATACTTTTATAGGGGAGGGGGAAATATTAAAGTCGTATTTCTCAAAAAAGACGCTTGGTGTTTACGTTAACAGACGAGGCATCACCTTCGCCTCTCTACAGAGACACTGACCTCTACAAAACAGGCATCTTTGTAGCTTCAGGGCTGTAATTCCACAGCTGCTCAGAGCTTCTCATTTCCTTTTGTTGTGCAACGCAGCAGCTATCACCGCAACCCCTCCTCCTGAGCAGTGTCTGTAAATCTGCTGCAATAGTAACCCGCGGAAAGCCGCGTCCCGCAATTACTGCTGCGCGCACACTCCAATTACAACAGGACTGGTGAGACCTGCTTGTCAGACCAGGCTTTCCGGTTTGCTCACTCTAACATCCACTTGGCTCAAATACTGGAAATCAACTGAAAGCAAGCCCCGGATTTATAGTTACGATTTGAACTTCCACGTGATCGTGTCAAAAAGCTCAGAGGTGCGAGTCACGTATCTCAGCGTGTGTTTTAAGCCTGCAGCCATCCGATGTTAAAGCTGTCATTCATGCCAAGCATGACCAGAAGCAGGATGCCAGCTGTGCAGTTAGCTGGCATCCAGGTCCCTGGAAATTTTGTGTGGATGGTATGTGTGCCATACAAGGGACACTTGCTGCCTTTGCTAACTGAAAAATGTGAACACTTTAGAAATTACTACTACACAATATAGAGAGTCAATCAAGAGGCTGAATGATACAGCTTTGTGTTTCAGAAGGTAGTCCATAAGAGAAGAATCTGCCTCATAAGGATTGAAACTGAGGCAGTGTACTTACTGAGTATAACGTAAATTCACTTTCCATTGATTTTTAGTAGGTTTTTAAAGAAGCACTGTGAAATTATTTTTTTTAATCTGACTTCTATGCTGTGCCACAAGTACCTTTTTTCTTCATTCTCCCAAGGGCAATGTTTTATTACTATTACTCATCATCCTGTGGAGCACTGAGCAAACACTTGAATGTTATCTTGAGAAGACCACTCATAGATGGTAAAATGTCATTTGTCAGGGCAGTTGTTTGTAGTCTGCCTGACACACTGTTGTTGACAGTTCATGGGGATATACCTCACTGATGTGGCTCTACTGTCTCTAGTAATTAGTGAAACTTGGACAACAGAAAACATGCTTAATTTTTCATTGCAACAGGGTTGACTGAAAATAAGTGCAACCCACATAAAACACTGGACTGTCCTTGCCTGTAGTGTTTTAGAAACAATCTCCAGTCTGGTGTTCTGTTAAAAGACCTCCTCTTTTGTCAAGCTGGAGAAGAGGATCTGCATTAGCTGTTCCGTAGTGCAATGCAAATTTGGTATTAGTCCTACAAATTCCTGCTGAAGGTGCAAAGAAGGATTGCTCAAAGGCAAGAAGAAATTCTTTGAAATCACGAACAACACGAAGTTTTAAGTACTCTCCTGAGCCTGCAGTGTATGGTGAAGGAGGAGGAGGATGATGTGGGCAGAAAGGCATGTCTGAAGAGACAGGAGAACTCGTGTAGCCCCCGTCATGCTAATGGAACATGCAGCTGCAATTCATATTACTCTTTTGAGCCATACTTTTGATATCAGACAGAAGTAACTTGACAGCACTACAGTTTCACTGTAATTAAGAAAGAAAGAATTAGGTTCTTCTGGCTTGTTATCGCACTTGTCATTTTTGACCTTGCCTAGGCCTGAATTATGCAGGATCAAGTTCTTCAAAAAAGCATGGAGAACACAGCAGTAAGTAGTTGCATATACTTACATATATACAATGCAGTAAAATATCCAACTTATGCACATTAAAAAAATTGCATTCAAACTAAGTTAAAGGTACAGGTAAGCTTTGGAATAACTCCAATAGTGAGGTACAGCAATATTTGTCCAGGAGTTCTCAAGATATCTGGACAATTTTGTCAATTATATTCACCTGTTTCATTACAATTCCTATAAATATTTCCATTGTGAAAGACACAGCTCCTCAGTAGCTCCAGAGCAACATAGGGTAGGAAATACAAGACAGGTGGCTGTTTTTCCTGAAGCTCTCATTGCTGATCTGTCTTACCAGGGAAGTTAATCTTAAAAACCATAGACCTAACAAAAAATGATGCGATTTTTGGAGGATAACACAGTATAAAAACAAGAAAGGAGATTGGGAGCCCCCAACATAAGCAGGACACAGACCTGTTGGAACAAGTCCAGAGGACAGCCACAAAGATGCTGAGAGGGCTGAAGCACCTCTCCTATGAAGACAGGCTGAGAAAGTTGGGGTTGTTCAGCCTGGACAAGAGAAGGCTCCATGGAGACCTCTGAACATTCTAGTACCTAAAGAGGGCCTGCAGGAGAGACAGAGAGGGACTTTTCACAAGGGCATGTAGTGATGGACATGTGTAGGACAGGGGGTATTGGCTTTTAACTGAAAGAGGAGAGGTTTAGATAAGATACTAGGAAAATAGTCTTTACTGTGAGGATGGTAAGGCACTGGATGTGGATGACCTATCTCTGGAAATATTCAAAGCCAGGTTGGATGCAGCTCTGAGCAACCTGATTTAGTGGAAGGTGTCCCTGCCCATGGCAGGGGGCTTGGAACTAAATGATCTTTAAGGTCCCTTTCAACCCAAAACATTCTATGATTTTACAGTAAATTATTCAGAGACTGGCATTGATATATATTATTTATCTATGTATGCACAGTGCCCTATGAATATTAAATC
The DNA here is from genome assembly GCA_013398055.1 of Ifrita kowaldi. Taxonomy (NCBI): domain Eukaryota; kingdom Metazoa; phylum Chordata; class Aves; order Passeriformes; family Cinclosomatidae; genus Ifrita; species Ifrita kowaldi. Next base: position 481,905 of record VZRS01000217.1, on the reverse strand, counting down.
AAATCTTGTTATTTGAGAACTACGCCTTGTAGATGCATTAATACTTTATAGTTATGTCTTTGCCTTACATAAAGTCAGTTGGCAAAAAGTTATTTGATTTTGTTCTAGCCAGAATGCAAGTCTTAAATTTTTATTGAATGTAATCATGTTACTGTAGTTATGTCCAGCTGCTCAGTTGCTTTGGAATTGTTTATCCCATTTAAACCACTAACCAACTAAAACCAGGTTTATGAATGATCCCCTTTCAATGCAATATCTCCAATGCCATCAGGAGACTGTAAGCACACAGTTGTTTCCAGTTTCCCAGTGCTAGTTTTCCCTTTCTTTCAAGGAAGGTTAAGACTGAGATAGTACCTGTATTAGTGCAAAAAGAAGGCATTCCCTCTTATATATTTGGCCAACCATACTATCTTGTGCAGGGGGAGAGCTCAAGTTTTGGTGATTGCTAAGTCCCAGGAGGGCACAGAGGATGGGTGATTTTGTTGTCTTTGTTTCCTGCAGCCGATTCAGATTATTTTAAAGCTCCTTTGCCAGAACTCCTTGGAAAGTGAGCAGGAAGTCAAAAGCAATGCCTCCACCTTCTCAACTGCTGAATGCTGGTGGGGCAGTGAAGGAAGGCTTACCCAAATCATCTATTTTACTCGTTTCCTCCACTTTATCTGCTATAGATAGCTCTGTGTTTCACTACTTCCACCAAGTCGCCCATGGGAGTGAACTAGAGAAAGTTCCTTTTCTTCCATTACTGTGTAGTTTATTATAGGAAAAAAATAATCTGGTCATGCAATTGAGGAAAATTATAATGGCCTATTAAAGCAGAAGAATTTCTGACTGTATAAGGACTGGAGGATTAGGCTTTAACGTATGTGCTCTCCCAAATTCTCTCTTCTCTGTTTATCATATAATTATGACTTCAACTTCTCCTCCCTCAAATGAAGGCGTATCAAACTGCCATACATCATCTTAGAATAGACTTTTACTATGCAGGATAGCTAACCTTTGTTCTCAATGACAGCACTTTAAAGGTTTTCTCAACTAGCAACTTCTTGAACTTCTTGTTCATGACGCATGATGCTGGAGCTGCCTCCTTTCAAGCTCATCTCTTCTGCATCGGGATCCATGCAGTTCTTGCTTTGGACCTAAATAACAAGAATGTGACCCTGATGCTATGAAAGCACAAACCAAACCTTCCACTGACTTCAAGAGCCAGAGCTACCTTTACATTCTCTTTAATGTTTCTGGATATTGATTAATTTTATGGCAGAAACAATAAAAGTAAATACTGCGGCACTGGAAGTACCTTCTTCTGCACATCTCCTTTTAAATTCCTATGTGGTTTTAGCCTAAGGATCCCAAAATGGAGTTGTACAAAATTTGTAGAAACTTCTGAAAGCACCAATGTTAGTCTCTATCCCTGTAAAGAATCTGCAAACCTCATTTGGATATTTTTGTCTTTTACTGTTTGTTATGTGCATCATAATATCTGTCTTGCATTACAAATAAGAAATAGAGAACATATTTGTGTCCTAATTTTGCTAGCAATCCTCTCTTTTTAACATATCTAAGTACAAGACTAATAATTATAATTAAAAAAAAGCCCATTCTTCACAGCTTAGGGGCTTAAACTTTTATATTCTTCCTTTATTCTGAATGTATCCCTCAGGAAACAACTCTCTGTAATAATCACCTTGCCTACACTTCTTCAGTCACACATTACATTCTCTCTCCCACTTTCTTTCAGGTTAATATTAGTGTTTGTCAGCAGCAGACTCTTTTTTCAAGGCTCTGAGTCATTACAGTAACAGTTATGTTCTCAATAGAGAGTTCAGGGTAGGAAAAAACCTCAGCCCAATGCCTACATGTATCTGACTGTTAGAGAACCAAAAGGCTACTCATTCCTTTCTCACTCGTTTTAAATGCCAAGTGTTCAATTACGCTCCTCTTGAGATTTGGAAGGGTTTTTATTGGCTTTCTTTTTTTAATTTGGGAAAAAGTCAAATGTGATGTAGTAGGTTACTAAAGCTCATGATGAGGAATTTTGGCTTCAGATTTTTCCTAAGTGTGACAGGTTTTTTCCAAGTATTTCCTCAGCAGAGTTCGATCGGTTGGTATTATGGTCTAGCTCACAAAGCATTCGGTCTCTGTCTAGTCCTATATAGATAACTGTGTATGTTACAAAATCACTTCACCCATTATCCTAAACAGGGATCTATGCTGATAAGAGGTCCGGTCAATAGCAGAGGTTTTGCAAGTTTGGCTTCAGGCCTTGACAGAGCACAGGGAAAACATTCAGAGGGCTAGAGAGTATAGTTTCTGGTTCTGGCTACTGCTGCCCTTCCCTGTCCCGTCCCCTGAGACGCTCTGCTCTTCTTTGGAAACCAAGTCAGGGTCCACATCTCAATGGACTGCATTAGCAAAAGAGCTGTGCACAACTTTCCCACTGAGCCTCATGGATATGTGAAGCCTGATCTGGGGATCGTGCTTGAAACAGATCTGTTTCACCAGCACATTTTTCTGGACATGTAGGCTTTTCAACTGAACTGGATGTACTGGATTTCTGTTTCTGAGGATTGAGCTCTTCCTGGACTGTGGGTCAAATCTGAGCCCACACTACCATCCTAGAGGTTTTCTAATCAGGCAGGCAAGGATTTCCCTCATGGTGATGAATGCTACAGAAGCATATAAATATATAGGCACTGTTACCTTTCTTGTTGCTAAGTGCTCCCTAGTCAGAGAGAGCTCTTAGCAGTTGTCAGAAATGCTGCGCTATAATTTAAAATAAACTGTAAATCCCTGAGACAGATGAAAGTATCAAGATGGATGATCTTGCAATGGTCAGTAGAGAGGCTGCTGGTGATTTCAATGACTTCACTTGCCAGTCATGGTGCAAGATGACAATGCATATTGAAAGGGACATAGCAAAGAGGATCAGAAGGATACATCAAACGCTAAAGGATAGGTGCTGTAAGACATTTTCCAGCATGCAAACTTGCCGGTTTTTCTCAGTTTCCTTCTGACTGGGATATTGTGTCCCTAGGAAAAACAAAAAATATTCCATATTGCTTGCAAACAGGCAGATATAATCCTTGGAGTGAGAGATGTTCCTGTCTTCCATTTTCCTTCTGAATCTCTGTGCTGACAGACTTTCTTCTTTTTCCTGATTTTCTGTTGAAGAAAGCCAGCTGGGCTAAACAGGCAACTGGCCCCAGTTCCATAAGATAATGGATCCGATTATTATCAAAGGCCAGCTTGGAGAGACCTATTGTTCAGTAGTCACCATGGCAAATACAAACCCTCCGAAACGCAAAGCGGGAGGTGCTAGCAACTCTCTGAAATGCAAAGAAAGCAGTTTGCAGTGTTCTCGCTGATTGTTTTTCCTTTAATTTGTGTTTAGGAATGAAAATGTTTGTCAGATCTCTGAAAACAGGAACACAGTTTGGTAAACCAGATCTACCACTAAGGTGGCATAGGGAGACACCTACTCAATCCAACTATATTTAGTGGCGTGCCAGTGTAGGAACAGCCATACCAGACTCTACTTGGAGTTCATGTAGCTTTTCCTTATCTTTGATGCTGTCTCGGTGCTCTGGAAAAGAATATGAGAAGTCTTGGGAATGGGAAGCCATGTAGTAATCTCTTCAGGGGGATTCTTACTTTCTAACCTGCTCCAAAAAAACCCCCTGTACTCTGAGGGTTTATTCATCTTCTTGGGTTTCTTCTTAAAAACAAACAAAAAAGTTCCTGTGTTACTTGATATAGACTTTTCTGATACTGAAAAGAAAATCTGATCTTTGAGAGCCCACAGTTTTGAGCACCAGTAACATTTGATGGCAACGGATTTCAGAAGGCATCTATATCTGACCTTTTGAGCAAAGTACCTGCAAAAATGGGAAGACTGACTGCTTACTGACACTTCTCTTGACCAGCACTCCCGAGTTTAAATTTATCAAAGGATCACTTCGTCACTGCCTTCTTCAATTTCTTACTTCCAAAAAGGCTTTGGGGAACTTCTCAAAGACCTGCTGGAAAAAGCAGGGTCCTGATCCTCTTGTGAGGGATGCCCATGCAACTTAATAGCATGGCCCTTGTTAGCCCCTAGTGCCTGGGTTGATCAAGATTCCAAACTATGTGCAGCTTCAATAATGCTAAACTAGATCAGCTGGAAGCCACCAAGAGATAACTGCTATATTTCAGTTTATTAGCCATTCAAGAACACTTTTAGACTTTAAAAAGGCAAATTATAATTGAAAAGATCTCCGCAGAAACATATTCTGCTTTCATGGTCTATGGATATGCATGTTTAAGCTATCATGCCATGACACTGTGCTATTTGATTTATGTTTTTACTGATGCTTTGACTGAGTAGTTTGTTGCAATGTACTGCTAAATGAAGGAAAAATCAAAAACTGCATCAGACAACCACTCTGTATTTCATTCTAGAAAATAGCTGGCAATTATAATTACTCACCATGTTTCTGGCTCAGAATAAAAGTGGCATTGCACAAAAAAACCACACTGAACATTCATCGTGATTAGAAAATGCTCCATACCTTGGAGTGCAGTGGAGACATAAGAATAATTTTAAATGCAAATTAAATTGTGGGGGTAGCAAAGAGAACAGATAAAAGACAGTAAAACAAAGCCTTTCACTTTCCTCAAATTAGCAGGCTAATGTAGTATAAAAAAAAAGCAGTTCTACTCAGATCTGTGCTAAGAGCTTTCATTTCATCATAATATAAAACAGCAGATCCGTCACCTTTCTCTGTTCAGTGCTCTTGATTTCGAGGTTGAAGTGAAAATTAGAAGCTGTTCTTTCTGGCTCACAGACTGGGTTGCATTTGCTTAGTCTTATTCCATGACAGTAGGATGGAAAGAGGTCAGTAACACTGGTAAGTACTTCTGCATCTGATTTTATTTATTTATTTTTAAAATCTTTCAGTGCTTTGGCTTTTTGTCAATGTGCATTTCCTAAAAAAAGCTACATTGTGTATTTTGTAAAAGGCTGTATCTTAAGCAGAAATGCAACGATTCCTTGAGAATGTTTATATCAGATGTTAGAGCTCCTTCAAGAATGAATGAATTCCTTGAAGTAGGAATTCTGTAATAGGAAAGGTTTCTCAATATTTTATATATTTCATAGCATCACTGCAACATTTTGTCTGTTGTTTTTGCTGTCTACCTCATCCAACAAGCAGTACCAGATAAGAAACGAATCTCTTCTCAAGATGTTATTTGTATTATATTCATAGCAAAACAATCTCATTACCCTTATGGTACATGATGGAGTAAGCAGGTATTTTACTAACTGAAAGCAAATTATTAGACAAAACACAATGTTATGTTTAAATTTAACCATTATGAAACATTAAAAATATCTCAGAATATGCGATGCAACAAGGAAGATCGAAGTGTAAAACATTCTTAAGGAAACTTGATATAGATTTTTTTTTTTTTTCCTTGGGAAAGTTTTTATCAAATCAAAACCAGGGGCTTAATTTTTTAGTACGAAGGGCGAGAGGGAGTGGGGGAGATGAACGTAGTGTCACCTCCTGTTGCTAAGTAACAACATCTCCTGGCCATTTTTATCTGATAAAGGAAGTCCAGTTGACGTTATGCATTATTCATCAGAGTTCCAATCAAACAATCAAAATTGTTTGCTTACACTGGGGACATTTAGTAAGATCAAAGAAACCCTCCTTGAAACTACTGGAGCTTACACCACTGCCAGACAGCCCCTGATACTCTGCAGTAAGTATCATTTCTGGTTTGGGAGTGCTACGGTAAAGTGAATTACTGTGGAACGTAAAAGTTTTCTCATCAGGACAGACTTCTGAATTTTAAAAGGACTGCATGTTGATTGAGGAGAAGTGAATCAAAGGAAAAAGGTAAAGCTTTGGAAACCTGGTTTCCTGATTTTCACAGCATAATTGAAGGAATTACTTGAAGCAAGAGTCAGACTCCCAGCTCCAAACCTTTCTGTTAGGTTTGCACGGAAAAGGACTAGAGGTATTTTTGTCTGTCTTAAAATACACGTTGTTCAGAGTTGTTTCTATGCTTATGATTATATGCTGTGGTGAACTGAGGTGTGGGTGACAGAACGGGGATATAAGTTTTCTGCAAATCTTGTTTTTTCTTTGTGAGTTTTTGAGAGTATAATAAAATGCAGAAGGTAGTAATGAAGCTGGAGAAGGGTCACACTATCATTCCAGGAACTCTGCCGGGCAGAGGCAAACATAATTCAGTGTACATCTTGGAGAGTTGTAATCTAGGATATCTAGGATCTCGGCAGATCTGAGATTCAAAAGGATGCCAAAAATATGAACCTTAGCTATGAAACGGTGCTAGGAGTAGCCTACCATTTCTTAACAATTGCTCTTACCACATATTTTAAAACTGATGGTGGAATGTTCTGTTGCTACTTCTGGTCAGCAAGAGGAGAGAGGGAAGGCAAGGTTGGCTTCTGGTCCATTTAGGTGGAGTGAAATATCCAGAATATTGTGCCTTCCTTTCTCGTGCAGTGTTTTGGCACAAGTGGCAAGAACACAATCTTTAATATAGTCTGTTATAGGAGTGCCTACTCGGAGGTGCTGGCTGTGAATCTGGCTAAAGGAGGTCCCTGTCCTGAGCTTTTCTGAATTTCTTTTTAAGAGCAAATGTAACAGGCAGATGAATCCAAGTATGTGTCCTAAGAAATGGAGACGGTGGCTAGAATACAGGTGATTGTACCAGGAACATACTAGGAATCTTGTTAATACTGCAGTAGCACTTTTCTTTTTTGTCTTTAGACAAGGATTTGAATCAAACATTCTAAAATAGAAAAGGATGCTTATGAAGTTCTATGAATAGTGACTTGAAAATACTTTGACCCTAATATGCCAAATGAAGTACTTTAGTGACTGCCTACACAGTTCTTTCCACAAAGAAACCCACCAGCTTTTTTTCTCTGACATCTCTGTAATCTTTTCTAGGAATCTGACTGATCGTTCATAGCGGAGTACTGTACACAAACATAAAGCACCTTCAAAATGGACTACTTTTTGGATGTCGAGTCTGCTCACAGACTGTTTTACAGTCAAGGAGCCCAAGGTAAGAAACTCTGGCACTGACTCAGAAAATTACTAGTTTAACTGTACAGTTAAAATGTACAGGGCCAGATAGGGGCCAGTGACCGACATACTTAAGTTTTGAAAGGGCACAGGGTAAGGACTTCAAAATGCATGGGCTTTAAAAGGGACTACAAGAAGAGTAATGGTGGGGTTGATCTGCCCTCTCAGAGGATAAGGAAGAGCTGTGAGAGCTGTTGGGTGTGCTCCAGGAGCAAAAAGAGCTGCCAAGATCCAGGCTCTGGTGTTGCAGAGCCCAAATGGACAAGACAGAGGAGACCGCAATGGTTCACAGCTTGCTGAGTAAGCCTGTGGTGTCCTTTCCCTTCCTCCTTTTGCTTCTCAGTGCTGTCAGGATTGTAAGGTGATGTTATTCAGGAAAAACTGGTTTGGGAAAGCCCTGAGGCAGTCCCCCACACGGTTTGCAAACAGCAGCTCTCACTGGTCTGTGTTGTCCCCTGTGAAATGCTGGCCCCCACAGAGCAGCAGCAGGGTGAGAGGGGAAGGGTAACCAAGCTCCACTGCTTTAATGTAGTTGAGACTTGTTCACAACATAGAATACATTTTTGGTAAAGTCAGTTCACATTTTTCTCACCAGCTCTATTTTTGGAGAAAACTTGCAGCTTCAGAGAGAAGGGTTTTTTTTTTTCCTTAAACTTTAAACACCATATTAAATTCAAGAAAACGGTAAAAGCCTAGTAGCTCTATCAGCCATTTTTGTTTCTACATACTGCCTGTTTTTTGAAAACGGGATCTATCTTTGTTCCATTATTAATTTCATTGGTTGCTAAACAAATTCAAAGTCTGGACAACAGAGTTTGGCCTTCCCTCTGGAAGCCATTCTCCCAGAGCAAGACGTAATCCACCCACGGGTTGCCACCATCCCAAGATACATGGGAGTCAGTACCACATCTGACCTTTGGCTCAGCTGAGGTGCTGCTGCCTAACACATGCTGTGTTGCTTAGCTGCTGCCTCAGTTGTTGTGATACATTTTTATCCGTACCAGTTGCAGAAAGCCTTTCTTGTCACAACACAGCTTCCTGCATTGAAAAGAAGCAAACACTAAGCAACATAAAATCAGGTAAAAAACCAACTGAGGGCAATGACTGATTTTGATGGCTTTTTCTCCATCTCTAAAATGCAACAAACACGAGAGCATTGCTACAGAAGTAATATTGAAATACATTCTTCAACCCTGTTTGAGCAGAGAGGCTGGACTAGATGACCTCTTGTGATCCCTTCCAACCACAACCATTCTGTGATATCTCTACGGGAACAAACCATTTCTATTCCATAAAACCTAAAATTCAGGAATCTACATCTTATTGCTTTACAAACTATAGCAAATCATCAACAGCATCCCTGTGCACTGCAGCATGCAGAGGCAACTGTGGAAGAAAGAACATGTGTTCATGCAAGGAAAGTCTATTACAGTCATATGTACAAGGTGACTAGTAAGGGCTGTGCAGGTGACCTTCACTGTAACTATTTCCAAGCAAGCAAGATTAAAAAAACATTATCTTACCCATGCTTGAAGAAATTACATTGCTAGCACATATAGAAATGCTTGTACTGATCAGTTATTAAATCAAAAACAAGGAAAAAAAACTCATTAAGTAGAATTGTATTCCTTGATACAAATGTCATCAGCAGGGGGCTGACCTCTAGATCTGTCATGTGGACTTCTATCCTTAGGCCAAAACAAATAGGAACCAGCACTGAGACTTCGAGTTTTGTTCCCCTGCTTGTGAATGTTTTATGGAAGTCAACAATTACATGCTTCCCCTGTGCACCATAGTGTCCCAAACCCTAACTACCTCCACAACTAGGAACAGTACATTGATAGAACAGCCATGCTGTACTTAACACTCTGTCCCCTTCCACATTTCACCTTTCTCTTCGCTCCTTTTAGTGCATTTTCCACAGCTCCTGCCTTTTGCATCTCTTACCTCACATGCTTGTGAGGCCTCTACCACAAACTCTAGTAACGTCCCCTCTCTTCCTATTTCTGTGCTGGAGCTCAGCTGCTTTCCAACATGCTGACTGCCAGCAGGGAAATTGCTCTGAGCACAGAAGAGACAATGCTTCTGCTTTACATTCTCAAATGCTGCAGCACAGCAGCCCCCTGACAACAGGAGAGGTGCTTGAGGGGAGGAACGGATGAACAACCGCACTGGCAATGGGATGTAGACGCAATGTGGCCTGTGCAGAGAGAAGCTTCAGGATGCTTTCACTGAGCATCTCTGAGGTGCCACAAACTGCTTCAGCAGGCCAAACAATAAGCCTCTGGAAGAATTTAATCATCAAGCTTTTCTGCAGTAAATGCCTTTGTCACTATCTTTAGTCCTAAACTTCTAAATATCCCCTTCCTCTCAGCTACTTTACCCCCTGTACAGAACAAGGAACTCAAACCTATTGAGTGTGCATTGATGCTGCCTATACAGCTCTGCTAACTTCTGTCATCCTTGTACCCTATGCCAAATTTTAAGGTTGTCTTCCAAAAAAACAGGCATTTCTATATGAGATAATGGCATGATTTCTCCAAACATGGGCAAAACCAGCATATTTCTTTCCTTCTCCACCTTCTGAGAAACAGGCTAACTGCATTAGCTTTAACTTTCTGAAACCGCCCCCAAAACACACTGAATGTGAGGCAGTCATCCGCAATAAATAGCATAGCTCAAGTAGCTAGTATGGAACCAAACAAAAGATCTGCAAGAAAGCACTGTCAACAGCTCTACCTAATGGGATTACAAGTAACTATTTGATGTTGATATAATAGCATGACACTATTAGCAAATCACACTATGAAACACCATGTGTATATGCATTTAAACTGCACTAAGAACTGAAAGAAGACTATAGTATTCTGCCATTTAATTAGAAACAACATCAGAAAACAATATATGCATTATTATTACTGTAGTTATATTATTAGTTATTGCATTACGAAGTGCTCTGTTTACAAAATGTAGAATGGGGTTTTAGGACTCACTCAACTCTTCTGTGAGATTTGAAGATCTCTGCCTTTTAGAACTCCAGATCAGGAAAAAAACCTCCTTTCCAGTGTTTTCACATTAATAATATGACAATGTTACAAATGGCAGCTGTAAAGCACTCATTCTCATTTGCACTCACTCCTTGTGGGTGGAAGAGAAGGGAAGGAATAGGACTGCAAAATGTTGGGAAGGAACTCGAAGAGCTATGATGGCATTGACAACTGATGATACCAAATTCCATCTGGCCTCAGGTCTTTGTGCAGTTAAATGTGGGATACTCTGACCTCAACACATAGACTGAAACAGGGCTTTGTCCTCCAACAACTAACCCACCAGTTCTCTATGCCTTGCTGCCTGCACTAACACCCACACCTTGTCCCTACTCCTGCAGAAAGATGCAAACTGCCTTTGCTGTTGTAGGGTAGGAGGGAGAGAGGTGTTACCACCTTATGAGCTGCCACCTTTCCTCTGCAGGAGCAGCCATCACCTCACTTCCCTAGGCTGAGCACAGAACGGAGAAATGCTTGCCCATTCAGGCTGTATCTGCTGTTCAAACAGCTGTTCCCTGTTTCCTTCAAGGAAAGTGAAGCAGGAGGCATGGAAAAGTCACAAAAGCTGGATCTGGCAGTAGGATTAGCTAGATTTAGAAAACTTGGTAAATGAAGCCAGCTGGCTGTAGTCTTCAAACACAAGCCAGAAATATCCTAAGCTCTGCAGCCCTCCTGACTGTCTCTTCTGTACTGTATGTTGGAATCTAGGAGCTGGTGGGATGTCCCTGCCAAGTGCGTAACGCCGTGACGCATCTGCAAATAAGAAACAGGAAAGAAAGGACTGTGATCCCTTGGATCCAGCCCCTTGCCCTTGGAAAGCCTGAATCTGAAATCTAAGCATGAAGTTGGACTTTCATTTCAAAAAAGCCTTCTCCCTCCGAAGTGTATGGAAGATACTGGTTATTCTTGGCTGCAAATGTATTCTAAATACAAATCTATCATGGCTTTCAGCTGCAAGGGCTGAAAGCATATAGTGCAGCCTGGAATAGGATTTAGCTCACTTATCCCCTAGGTGACCTCAGTGAAGATGTTTCCCCCTGAGAGTTCTAACTAGCTTGGCATATATCAGAAAAAACATCATTTTAAGAGCAGGGTTCACCTAATCTTAGACATCTTCCTTGGGTTAATATAAGTCTTGCCTCTATACTGATTACGAAAGTCTAGACAGTGAACTTGAGTGAAAGATGCCCATGCTAATGGCATTTGTTTGCATAGAGGAATGACGTGTTGAAAGGCAAGATAGGATCTAATTCAGAAAAGGGAATAACTTCCCCAAAAATGGGTAAAGCTGTAAACGTCCAGATCCCATCTTGAGTGTAGCCTACTTTGGAGAGATATCCTTGATCTTGAAGTTCTATGTGAAAGTTATTATTTCACGCATGCAAAGAAAGACCTCACATTTGACAGAGCTGAGCAGGCAGGCACTGAGGAGCAGCAGAAGGGAGTGACTTCATAAGGCAAAGTAAACCCAGAGTCACCAAAACAGGCAGAGGCAGCAGCCTCACCTATGAGAGGTAAAGCACGGCAGCTCGCGAGCCAAGCAGGTCTGGTGACAGTCACCAGGTTCAGCCAAGAGTCCAGACCATCCCACAAGTCCATGGTGATGGGGCAGGTATGAGACTAAGCAGGCCATGAAGTCAGCAGTCTGGATGTGGATCAGTGGGGAATGTAGCCAGCCATAGGCACAGCTGCAGCCTTGCTCAGCAAACGGGCAGCAGCCACAGTGTAAGCGTAGCTCCAAAATCAGGGAGAAAGCAACTGTTGAGGCTGCTGGTTGCTGTTTTCCCAAGAAGCTCCAAAGCTGGTCAGAGCCTCTCAAGCCACTCTCTCCAACAGCTGTACCATGCCAGAGAACCTGCCTTGAGCACAGCCAACTAATCTGTGTGCAGGGAGTGCACACAGGGCTGTTGGGACCTGGCTCTCACCTGGGCTTGTTCAGGATCAAGAAATGAGGAAACCCTCCCTGCCTCCCATTGTATACAAGGCGATTGAGCCCGTAGATGAACTCTAAGCGAGAATTATTCCTGCCCTGTACATTACAAATGAAGGCTCCATAAAAGGAGATTTGCCCATTGCAGACAGCATGTAGCACTTTCCTGCAGCCACGATCTGATGGAATGGGGCCCAAGACTCACCCCCTCTCTTGGTGCCTCTAGCAACACCACACCACAACCTGATGGGATGGGCTGTACATTGTGTTGTCAGGATGCCACTCTGGGCTGCAGGTGTCCACCTTTGCACCACAGTGGGACTCTGAGGTCCCTGCTGGGAGTCTGGGTTCAGCTCTCACGTGACTTCTGACTCCAAAATAAAATAGTTTCTAATTTCCTGGAGAGTCATACATCCACTTTTCCAGTCTTAAATCCTTTCGCACCAGCAGGGCACACCAGCTTAAAATTAACTGTATTAATTATTTTGAAGATTCTTCTACATTCCTTGAGGTTGCTTGCTAGGCCATTTGGCAAGATACACTGTGCCTATTTAAACAACTGAAAAAAACCCTGTGAAAGGTTTATCTTGAGCTATCTATTGTACCTATAAATAAGTTACACATACACTTATACTTACATTAGGTATGCTTCTATTGGTTGCACCATTCCTGCAATTTATTTGATGAATTTACATTCATCGGGAGTATGAGTGAATAACAAATGTAAAGTAAAAAAATATGGAAATAAAAATATAGTACATATGGCCAAGGGTAACAAATTTGTATAGATATATAGGACATGACTGCTCAAAAGATTTTAGGGAATCTTTCTTCTTGATAAGGTTTAATAAAGTACTCTCAGGTATAGTTTTAATTCATATTTTTCTGTTAGTCTATGTCTCCACAATAGTTATTTCACTGTGCTCCATTTTTGCTCATTTATTTTAATTCAGTCAGTGCTGATTCACTCTACATGTTTGATTTAATGACTGCTGACTCTTCATTGCTACTTCCCTTCTGCTTTTGCATATTAAATTGTGTCCAGTATTTTATAAAAACATATTGTTGCAGAATCCCCAGATCCTAATCCAGAATTATTCCAGCCTAGATGTTCCTCTATCCACCAATGTTTCATAGTTAATCCATCCTATATGTTAACATATTTTCAAAGTTATGATAGCGTCCAAGTCTTTTTTATTCATGTGATATCATACATGATAGACTGACATCAATATCAGAAGAATTAGTAATATCAAACGCGCATTCCTAAAAAAATGTCCATACCTTTAAATACCATTAAGTAACTGATCAACATCAACCTTTTCCTCATCCTTTTTAAACTTTTTAGAATTCCTGTCCCACCTCCTACTCTGGTATATCCCCATTACTGAGAATTTCAGAATACCCTATGCCTTTGGACACACAGAAACAAGCAAGTTGCATCTAAAATGTACAAAAAAATCTAGTTAGGTGTATTGTGCATACTTTTACCCAAATACCACACACCAGCAGAACAAATGTGTGTGTAAATGTGGATATCCTTTTGTATGGGTACTGTTGTTTGCAACCCTCGGGCCTGTGTTTGAGTACGATGTATCTACGTACTTTGTTTCAGATTACTGATGTCCATCAAGACAGATTTCCACAGCTTTGCTTTAGAGACATGGTGCAATCCATATGCATGTGCTTCTGTGTTTATGTGGGAGACACAAGCCTATAAATCATTCTTCATAAATGCCAAATTATGTCCTCTCCACATGTTCCACTCTCTGCCTCTCCTGCCCCTCATACTCTATTCCCCAAATCTAATCCTTCAAATGTTGTCCTTTCATCTTGTTTTAAATGCAACTGATAAAGTGAAGTGGCATTAAACCAGACCAAAAGATTTTTTTTTTTCCTGGTAACCATTCAATTGAACCCACTGCCTGGTCTGTCTTTAAGGAAGAATATTCACAACCGAATAATTTTTTTTTAGCACAAAAGGAGTATCATGTGCTAGATGAATCAAAATGTACCCGAACTCAAGTCTTTAAAGCTTCCACTTAGCCAAAAATACATTTCCGCATGCATTATCTACATGTTACGCCATGGTGAGCCATCTCCACAGAAGCATGAAGGAGAACTGAGTAAGAGCTCATATGTTTCTCTAGTGAAAAGAAGTAGCAAGAAAGAAGAATCCTATTCAATTAGCAAGAGTAGGACTGCAGTTTAAATATTTTCGTAGGTATTCTACAAAGTTGTTCAAAATTTGCCCTGAGAAACAAGGTTTTCCTCAAAAAAGACTTAAAGATTTCTTATGTAAACCAGCATCCTTCTTATGGCTATTTCAGTGTTATTTGAAGTTGCTTGTGATTCTATGCATCAGAAACATACCCCTTCTACATCTAGACATCTGCAAGAAACGTTTTAGCACGTCACTTGTACTAAGATAAAAATCACCATATTTCAAAGATGTGCCATTTTGAGGTCAAAATCTACTCTGCACATTAGGGTTTCTAGATGAAGACCCTATTGAGTCAAAAATGACCAGGCTACTTGTGTCACCAATGAAATACTTTAATAAAGGCTGATTAGTAAAAGTCAATGGAAACATCTAGATGAATATTTCATGTTTTCTCCAATTAATTTTTAGGAAGATGCCATTTCACTTCTGAATTTTTTCCAATTAAATTTTTTTCTAAATAACACAACTCTTAAAAAATCAATACTATAACTCTTCAAAGCATAAAGGTAGTTCTTGGCAAACAGAAATTACTACTAATATTCTTATTAAAACATGTGGAAAAGTATTTTAATGGAAAAAATGGAAGGCATCAAAAATTCTTTGCAAACCACTCTTCATGTTTTCAGTAATTTTAAGCAGTATTCAAAAATTGCGACCAGCTGTAGATTTAACTAAATATATTGAAATTACACATTAAAAATGCCTCTGAACTTGTGATATAAAAATTTACATATTTTACTTTCCCTTCTCCCAAAACCACACTTGTGTTGCAGTTTAAGAACATACAATATTTTGAGACAAACAAATGGGAGATTATATATAATCACTTCTAACATGTCACATGATGTACATTACAGCATTTATATTTTTAAGGTATTTTTCCCCTCCATAGGCAACTTTTTCCCTTTCTAGCAAATACCAGACAAGGCATTGCCACAATGTGCCAGCTGGGGTGTGACCCTATGAGGAACGATGAAAATAGAATGAAAGAATTTAACAAAATTACTGCTTTCCCTTCCAACTGCTGTTACAGTGGCTCCTTAAATGGAGTTTTTCGACACTGGTCTCAAATCCATTTGCAGCATAAGTGGGTCCCTTAATGTGTATTGTAATGTCATTCCATTGGTCCAAGACCTTCAAGAGGATACTTCCTAGTTTTCCTGAAAAACTATCTCCTAAAAGTGTGTCCCAGAGACCGAGCTGGTTTGTGAAGAGCAGCTGAAGCTAGAGATACTGGTGGGTTATCTGTGATGGACCCGATGGTCACATTGGGCACGTATTGACACTTTACTAAAAAATGTATGGCGAGTCATTCTCGAAATAAAGACTGCTATGGATTAGGAAGAGAGTGTGTACAGTTACATTCATGGCAGGCATAAACACTCAGTGTCCTCTGTAGATACCAGAATGTGATCAGCTATACTTCCCAGTTCTGGGGCTGCATAAGAATTGATCTTAGGTTTTTACTGCAAAATGTTTTAATACTTATTAGTGTACTCTGAAATGTTTTCAGTGTTGACTTAAAATTTCCAGTCATTCTTGAAAACTCCTTTTGGTAATATACACAAAGGGGAGATAATCACAGTTGTCAAAGTAATACATAATGATTACTACAAGAAACATTTTCTAGCATCCACCTACCTGTAGTCAAAATGAATACAAGCCAGATCCCAATATTTTGACCCAAAAGGTAAAAATGATTTATAAACAATTATATAGAAAAGCCTACTCTTAGTCTCTGCTTACTATAAATGTATATGTAATTTGGTGTTGGGATTTTTTTTCAAATAGATTTCTGTGCTGTGATCCAGCTAGCCCTGAACTGCATGGGTGCCCTTTCACTGACTTTAGCTACAGCTAGATTATGCCAGTTTTAAAAGACAAATCTTTTACATGGGTGTTTCATGAGATGAGTTTTACAATGCTGACTTCCTATACCAATAAATCTTCCTTAAGTGTAAATTTGAAGATGCAGTACACAAAATTTTCCACAGTAGAAATTTTCCATTCTCTTTTATCTTCATTACTGTACTTCCCTATTACAAGGGAATAATGGTTTACAGCCTAGTTGCAGTGTTTACTTTAGCTTAATCTAAATCATTGACCCCATTAAATCAATTTCAACTCCTGCCCTTTGCTTTTACTTCAAATTCAAATGCTGGGTTAGAAATTAGCAAAAACTTGAAAGAAATCTATTTAAAAACAGAAAATAAGCAAGTTGGACCAGAAATAACCTCTACCTCCAGCAGCACAGATTTACTTGTTTAGTAAACTACACAATACTGCAAACTGAAAAACAGAGCATGGCAGCTTTTGTTAACTCATACTAATTATATGCTATCATACCTAACACCTAAGTCAGATTTTAGGCATCTGAAAGCTACTGATTGACAGGTTTCATTTGAAACTCTAAAAAACTTTAAAAAGAAAGAATCACAGTTAGTAGGTTGCAGAATGTGCTCTCAGTTACTATCAGTCATGCTCTCCAGTCACAATGGGAAAATGTAGTTCACTGTTAGTTATTTGAAGTGTGATGCTTTACAAAAGCCCTGAGATAAAGACTCTTAGGCCAGATAATGTCCCAACAGCAAGAAACATTCAGGGTTTAGGCTCCTAGGCTCTTACACGGTCCCACATGACAGTTAATTTTAATAGGCCCACATTAAGGGTAAGGATGGGCTTTCAAGCAGAAATTTTCTTTCCAGGTATACATGAGGTGGAAAAGACAGTACTTGTGCATGGTGCTCATGCTTCCAGTGATCAGCCACATCCCAACTAGTATTTGTGGTTATCTACTCAGAGAGAGAGAGAGTTTAGGTGGATATATTTATAGAGGCTCTTCTGTTTGTCATTTGTAATTTATAGGCTCAGTGCCCAAAGCATCCAAAAGCCACTCATAATTACATTTCACATATAAAACACCTACATTTAAGGGACATTATCAAGGCTGTAAGGTCCAGAGCTAAATACTTAGGCAATGCCAAAATGAAGGTTGCCTCTGCAACATTAATTCAGTCTCCTTATACATATGGATTATAGTAGGGCTTCTAATTGCATGATGACAGCAATTTTTTACTATCCTACCATTTGCTTCATCAGTCCATGAAGTGGGCAGTGCTCACTTAATGAGCCAGTATTAAATATTTTGCTTTCTCCTCCTTGAATGCAAGGCCCCAAGCCATTTAAATCCTGTTCAGAAGATAGAAATCTTAATTTCCTCATGGGTTTTTCACGGGTGCTTCACTAAAGTATATGAATACTTTACAATACTAATGGATTTATATGTTCACAAGATTCCTACTGAATGAAAATTATGTTTCTCCCTGTTCCACAACTAAGAAATTGAGACATAAAGTGACCAAGAGCAAGAAGGAGCTGTTAATTTTGAGTGCCCAAGTTGAGACAACAAGAAACTGAGTTTTGGAATAGTTGCATCATGTCAAGAGTAAGCACCACATTATGTGTTCAAAGCACAGCTTCCACAGGTTTCTGCAAATTAATCAACCACTTAAATACTTCCACTACTCAGGTATCACAGCCTCAAAAACAGCACTCAGGCAAAGAGAGACTGCAGCTATTGAGAAGTTGAGAAAAGAATGGTTTTAGTAGCAAAACTAGGAACTTGCAATCTGCGGCAGCAACAGAGCTATAACCTGTGTCTTTGGGGCACATAAGACAGCAATCTTTTCTTGGTATCATTCAGTGCAGCCCTTAAATTCTGCAGCATGTAGAATAAAATGCAAGGACCTTATAGTAAACAGCCTGTTCTACTACCTGCTACAGATCATCCCTTCCATTGAGTGATTTTCTTTCTCTTTTTTTTTTTTTCTTTTTCTACCTCTTTCTCCCCCTTTGCATTTCTCTATTCTCCTCCTATTCTCTTCATCTGTTTTTTCTTACCAGCTCGTCGGGCAACTCTTCTCACTGTGCCCACTCTGGTGACAGCAACTTCTGAGGATGACATAGACCGGAGACCCATCAGAAGGCTCCGGTCTAAGAGTGACACCCCTTACTTGGAAGAAGCTCGGATCTGCTTCAACCTTGATAATGGTAAGACCACACCTTCCCTAAACAGAATATGATGCTAATTAAAGACTGCTTTTTGAGATGCAGATGGACCAGATGGTACCTCCTTGTTCACAAGTGATGTGGTTTACCAGACATCCAAAGATGCCAAGGCTGTCTAACTACAAGCACCTGCATATGTATGAACAGAGATCGTTTTCAAAATTCTCCTGCAAGTGCTAACTAAAACTTTTTCCCTGTTTTAGCCAGGGTGAGCTAGTGAGATCACACCAAAATAGAATTGATTTGCAAACAAAATATATCTTATCCATTCCAGGCATCCAGAAACATGAAAGGTCTTGAGAACATTTATGAGGGGATTACAGCTAACAGCAGACTTCAGCTAAACCCAATGTTACAGCCACTGAGGAACATGCAGCACACCCCAAAACCTCACAGGACTAATTGGCAAACATGTAACAGAAAACTGTTGACTCTGCAGGAATGAGTAACAGAGCCGTCCTTCGAAATTCCGACCAACTAGTGTTACTCACTGCCTTCAGAGTTACTGAGCCCCAGCATTCCTTCCCTGTTTTTTTTTTCTCATTGAAGTTGATCAAAACAAAAGATTTTGGAAGTGCTGACAACTCAGTGACTTTACGCAGAGTGGGTTTTTTTTTTTTTTAAAAAGCCCTGAATTAAATGGCATGAGCTAGTACACTCATAGGCACATATTTTAACTGTCCAACTCTTACTTTACGTAGTACTGTTGTGCTACCCACTTTTTCTTAAATAGCATTTTTAATTATTTATATTACGCTAACCAACCGAAATCGGAGCCCTAATGTGGCAGGCAGCCTATAAACCACAGGGTAAGAACGTCTACATAAAGAGCTGATTACTAAACAGAGAAACAGATGCCGCAAAACACCGACCCCAGTTTGCAGCCGGAGAACAGAGTCTCTGGTTTTTGCAGATGGTCACATTTTTCTCAAAGACCTGCCGAAGTGACTTAGGAAGGCGAGCCCCGGGCTTTGAGTGATGGTCAGTTTCAAACGTTGAGTGCAGGCTCCTCAGTTCCCTTGGCATTTTAAACTGCCAAGGTGTGGCACACCATCCCGCTTTACGTAATGGGTTTGCCCAAGGAAAGAGGGCAAGGAGGTGAAGGGATGCACCATTAGACATCCCACCAAGTCCCGATGCAGCTGTGCTCTGAGTTACGAGACGCCCTGGGCTAGAAAGGAGCAATTCAGGGCGCCAGGCTTGCTGCGGGGTGGCACCTCTGCCGGCCAGGCCCATCGGCGGCGTTTGGCACCT